>JAJOZX010000115.1:1142500-1492500 GCA_023014485.1 Bathynomus jamesi
GAGTAGCACTGGTACTCCCCTCCCCCGTGGCACTCACCTCCCCCTGCACTCCCTTCCCCCTCAGCTGCGCTTCCCCTCCTCCCTCAGTGGCACTCCTCCATCACCCCATTACCTCCTCTTCTCAAAAGCCACCATACTAATGATACTGGTAATACGAGTAAGAGTAATAATAATGAAAGTTAGAGCAATTGACCGTATTAGTTGGTCTGAGTGCTGTTCCACTTTTTGGCCCTCACTTATTATTATTATTTTTATTATTAGGTTATATATATATATATATATATATATATATATATATATATATATATATATATATATATATATATAATTTTGTTTTTATTAACTAGTTTTTATATAATAAACTATACTAATATGTATGCTTCCTTTTTCCAAGATCCAATGGCGATATTTGTTAAATGAACTCCTTAAAGGTTCCATAACAGAGGATGAGATTATAGTCATCTTCTATCTGGATTACATTGTAGAGCTTTTTAAATTAATAGAAACCACAGAGCCTTGGTGAGTATATAATAATTATCATTTGAAGATATATAATTTTTCATCTGTTTTACTTCAGTGAGAATTCATTTTATTGGTGTCACTCCGGTGATGAAATATAAAAAAAGGAAAATTCCTTTAACCACAATACACAGCTTGGTTCTTCTCACTATATATATATAACTGATTAATACAAAGACTGAAGTAAAACGTGCACGATACAAGAGGGCTCGTCCTCGCGTCGCTGGGGACTGCTCCCGAGCACGTTTTACTTCGGTCTCCATATCAAGAACAATATACTGTTATTGAAATGTTCTCGAATGATTGTTTTCATATTTTACTTCATAATTTATTAAACACTCTTTTCTCAATGTTTATATCAAATACTAAATGTTAAACGCTACGACAACATCAATTCTAATGGCTTTTCATTCTTCTCTAAACGCAAGGGTTGTTCATTACGGGGTTCTGACCTTATTTACATACGACGTTTTGAAAGAACTGGTGACAATTTCGACTGAAATGAGTAGGGAAGAATTTTGCCTGACGGTATGTTGTGTGAATATTATGTACTCCCAATTTCATAAAAATTGGTAAAATAAGGATTTTGTATACTCTCCTTTTCATATACAGTCGAACTTCAACTATTCGCGAGGCCCGGGATCGAGCCTATCGCGAATGTGTGTGAGTTTTGCAAATATTAGAATCACGTACCTATTATCATATAATAAATTCCAAACATATGAAATACAGTTCAGTTTATTGCAAAATAAAGATAATAATGAAAGGAGTACTCCACAGTGGTTTACGTCGCTGACTACGAATCCATCGGCCCCGGGTTCGAGACCCGGTGACGGCAGCCGGCGCGCAGCAAAACTCAGCTGTTCATCCTTCCACACAATAAAGAAAGTGGTTGGTAGATAAATGGGTACCCTGGGTGGCCTAGTGGTTAGGACGCTGGGCTGCTGGTGGGGCGTGGTTCGGATTCCACGTTAAACTGTAGGTCTAAGGTGGAGTGAAAAGCTTGACCTTCGTCAGAATGAACAATTCGGGCGGAAGGTAACCAAAGGTTATATATATATATATATATATATATATATATATGCAAAAGTTGCCCCCACTAGGATTCGAACCCACCATCTCTCGAATAGAAGGTCAGGGCGCTAGCTATTACACCTCAATGTAATAAATATTAACAATCCGTCATATATTTAAATAACCTGTGAAACGCACACCACGCACAACACTTTCGCGTCGAGAAGCATTTTACGTGTTAACCCTCCAGCACTCGAGGTAATTCAAATTCAAATTTTATTCAGAAAAGAATACAAGTGAGAGAGTTTTACGATTTGTAGATATTTGATATGGTATTAATATTTTCATAGTACTCTTATCTGAATATGTGCTCGGAAGCATCGAGGCTTTTTAGCAAAATTAATGGTATTTAGCTTATTTATTACATAAACATAATGAAAGTGGTAAGTAATAGAAATAGTGACAAATAATAATAATAATAATAATAATAATAATAATAATAATATAATAAAAAATGCAATATAAAGTTTACAAAATGTTACAGGATTTTATATTAAATGATTTATTGTATACTTAGTAGAAAATAAATGCTGCTTAATGAAAGAAAATAGGTTACGAAATTAAAGGTGCTTTTAATGAAATTAGCATATTTTAAATATAGTAGTTGATTATATACGAGTAAAATGGGAACTTCGATCCTATAGTAGAAATGGCAGTAGTGAACTTATACATCAGTAGGAGCTCATGAAGTGCTATTTTTTAGTGATTTGCGAAATACATTTAGTGATGAAACTTGCCTGATATGCATGGGAATTGCATTCCATACATCTGTTCCTTGGAAAGAGAGTGCATTTCCCGCAGTTTCTATTGCATAGTTAGGTTTGTATATAAAATCACTGGGTAGTCTGGTGTTATAAAGATGGTGTATTTGATGGGGGGGTGATTGCCCTTTGAATGGCTGATGTATGTCGATTTTTGTTGATAACTTTGAACATAATGATAGCAACATTGAATAAGTCATTTAGTTTTAAAACATTTAGCTCTTTAAACATTGGGGAAGTGTGACTTTGTCTGTTGTCATTATTTGAGAGAGTTCGCAGACATTTTTTTATGAATTTCTTCCAAGGGATGTTTTATATATTTCTTTGAGCTACCCCATGCTGTAATGCGATATAATAAATGTGGATGGATGAAGGTGTAATATGAAGCAAGGAGTGCGTTTTGAGGAAGGGTCTCTTTTAGTGTAAATAATATGAAGAGAAATCTTGATATTTTGGATTTGATATGTTGTACATGACTTTTGAAATTTAGTTTTCCCTCTAAATTAATACCAAGTACTTTAATCTCATTCACCCTTGCGAGAGTAGTATTCCCAATTTTTATTTGACAGTTTGTATTAATATATTTTGTGGTAATAATAATCATATAAGATGACTTTGTCAGGTTCAATAAAAGTTTATTAGCACACATCCATTTATACACATTTTATAATTGTCTGTTCGTTTCATTAATCAGAAAGTCTGCGTAGTTAATTAACTCTTTTAGGGTGTTCCATAGCCTTTTTGGATTGGATTTTTGTTCATAAATTTTTGAACAATAATTGTCTTTTAATCTAATATACTGATGATGATTTGACAGATATGATTCAAACCAATCGAGGATATTTCCTCTTATTCCATATATATGAAGTTTATTCAATAAGATTTCATGCTAAAGTGTATCAAATGTTTTTGACAAGTCAAGGAAGATCAAGGCTTTTCTAATAGCATGTTTATGGCATCTTCCGTTGTATGTCCAACTCTAAACCCAAATTGCGTTTTAGTTAAAGAATTTAGTAAGTTTATTGCATACAATTTTTGCAAATACTTTACTTATAGTTGGCAATACGGAAATGGGGCGACAATTGGATAGAGTATTTGGGTTTCCCAACTTAAATACAGGACATACTCTGGCTTCCTTTTGACTGTCAGGGAATATACCTGGTGTTACTGATACATTCATTAACCTACTGAGTAGTATTGCAATTTCATCGGATACTAATTTCTATATTTTTACCGGGATCATATTGATGTCAGCGTCTTTATTTTTTAGATTTTTTTTTTGCTAGGGAGATATCGTATGGTAGGATTGGATCAAAGAAAAATGAGTTTGGATTTGGTTGTGACATGTATTGTGTTTGTAATTGGGATCGAGGCTGCAGTATTGGAGCCGATATTTGCAAAGAAGTTGTTTAATAAATTGGCCATGTCTTTGGGATTACTGTAAGAATTTCCGCCTTGTGTGAGGGGAGACAAGGGATTTGTATTAACCTTCTTTGTGTTAATTAATTCTTTTAGGGTGTTCCATAGCCTTTTCGGATTGGATTTTTGTTCATAAATTTTTGAACAATAATGATCTGACATTTTAATGACTGCATTAAGTCTGTTACAATAATTTTTGTATGTCTATTTGGTAATAATATCAGTTTTCCATAGTTTAAAGAGTGTATGCTTGGGTTTAATACTCACAATGAGTGCTGGTGTGATCCATTGGTTGTTGTATTTAGTTTTAGATATTACTTGTGATTTAAGAGAAAAGTTATGTTGAATATATCCATTGGTATGTCTGAGAATGCTTGAAATTTTGTTCCAGTATTAAGGTTACTTTCGGTTATTCTTGTCCAGTCAAGAGCTGTTAGCTCTTTCAGGAACTTTAATTTGTTATTATAGCTGCAAGATCTATAGTCAGCTTATATGGTTTTCTTTACAGAGAAATGGTTGATTAGCATGATTTACGTAGGCAACTGATCTGTGATATTTAATGTAATTACACCCAAGATGCAGTCAAGCGGGGACCGCACCCAGATCTGATTAAGAGTTAATTAAATTATCTGATGCAGTATGCAAAATCGTACGTGTTCGTGTATGATATTCTATTTATGGAACCCCAGCGTCGTACCAAATAATTTGAAAGAAATGCTGGTTATTACCTCGAGTGAGGGAGAGTTAACACGTAAAATGTCTCTGGACGTGAAAGCGTCGTGCGTTTCCTCAATTGTTTAAATGTGTGACAGGTTGTGTTAAATTTTATCCCGTAGTAATGTAGTATCTATCGCCTTCACCTTCTTTCTGCTCAAGAGGTAGGTGATGGATTCGAATTCTGGTGGGGCAATTTTTGCATTTATGCAAAATCGTGCGTGTTCATACATGGTATTTCGTATATATAATATACTAGGGGCACTCAATATATTTTGCCCCACCTTTTTTTCTTAGCTAAATAATAGGCCATTGGTTCGATACGAGACAGAAGGGGATGACTTCCTTTCACGAATTGTGACTGGGGATGAGACTTGGGTACACCACTTTAAACCTGAAACAAAACACCATTCCATGGAGTGGCATCACGCAGACTCCCCACGCAAGAAAAAGTTCAAAATGGCTCCCTCTGCAGGAAAGGTTATGGCCACCATCTTCTGGCACATGAAAGGGGTGGTTCTGGTGGACATTATGAAGAAAGGACAAACAATCAACTCAGAGGCATATATTGCTACCCTACAGCGACTCCAGAGACATATAAAGCGAGTTCAACTGGAGAGAAAACTGGAAGACGTCCTTCTTTTGCATGATAACGCAAGACCACACAACAGTTTGCAAACAAGTGAGGCCATCACAAAAATACGCTTGACTGTGTTACCCCACCCTCCATACAACCTGGATCTGGCACCTTCAGACTTCCATTTGTTTGGGCCAATGAAGGATGCTATTCGCGGAAGAAAGTTTCAGAGTGACGATGAGGTTGTTGAGGAGGTTAAGAGGTGGCTCAAGCGGAACTCAGCGGACGTTTACCAGCAAGGAATAAAGGCCCTTGTTTCGAGGTGGAGGAAAGCCGTAGAAAAGGATGGAGTTGGTGAGTATGTGGAAAAATAAAAACTTGTAAAAAAGGTATGTAACTACTCGTGTACAAAATTTCTGGAACTTACAAGGAAACTTGGAAAGAAAAAGAAAAGGTGGGGCAAAATATACTGAGTGATCCTCGTATATATAATGTGAATCTGAGATCTTGTATTTAGTTAAATTCAGCAGCCAGTAAAGGTTTGTTTTTTTCAGACAATAGTTGCAGTACGTATCCTGTAAGTAGGTGAAGTATCCGGAAAGCTAAATTATATTATTATTATTATTATTATTATGAAACCTCCGTAGCTCAGTGTGCAACACCGTTTACTTCTAAGCGAAGTGAAGTCACTGAGATCGGAGATTTGACTCCGATGATGCATACTGTTGTTAATAATTCAGAAGTTATCGCAATGGGTCGCATTAGTTGCCCTGAGCGATGTAACAGTTTCTGCCCTTTATGATGGATTGTTGTTATATTATTATTATTATCACTAATATTATTACTGTTAAACCGAGGTAAAGATTTGTCTGTTCGTAACCCGTCTTACCTCAGTTAAAAGGAGAAACCTAACCAGAAAGGTTAATAATAGAAATAACTTGCATTCTGTTTACATAGATGAGTGGAATACAGGGTGTCCATAAATTATCTTTACAAATTCCGTTCAGTTAAAGTTCAATTTGTAAGAATAATTTATGGACACCCTCTACAGTATTTTTTTTTCAATGTTTTGTCCCTCACTCCCGTTTGATATGTACCAGTCATATACTCTACATGAAAGTAATAACCTTGGTTAACCTTGGTTTTGCTTCCGCCCAAATTCTTCATTCTGACGAAGGTCAAGCTTGACACTCCACCTTAGACCTACAGTTTAACGTGGAATCCGAACCACGCTCCACCAGCAGCCCAGCGTCTTAAACACTAGGCTACCTATTTATCTACCAACCAATTTCTTTATTATGTGGAAGGATAAACAGCTGGGTTTTGCTGCGCGCCGCCTGCCGCCTGCCGTTAATGGATCTCGATCCCTGGGCCGAAGGATTCATAGTCAGCGACGCTAACCACTACACCACCGAGGCGCATACAGTGGAATATATTATTTTTACATACATCCTTTACCTGTATACATTACGTATACATTACGTTGTTCAGTATTTGGATGGATTACCGCCCTCCATGTTCAGATGATGTAATGACCTTTAGATAGTTCGGATCCCGCGTAACGCTGTAGGTCTCCTCCATCACATGATCTTTGCCGCTTCGAAGGAGGATAAATAACCCCATACGTTACTAGTATTAACTACAGTGTTACATATTGTTTTTCTTCTTCTAGATCACCAAAGAAACGATGAAACAGTCGTTGTCACATATGTATCTAAAATTTCTAGGAGACGATGCTATTATAAAACTGAAAGAAGAGGTTAGTACAAAGCTTATACCTATGTCTAAGTCAATCTATGCTCGCATTACAACTAGTGCTGTACCAAAAATGAATTTCTGGCCGAAAACCGAATATTCGTCCAAAAGAGACCAAACACGGCTGTTTTCAGCTTAAAAGACAAATATTTGCCAGAGTAGGCATACACTGAAGTTTACATATATATATATACACACACACACACACACAGTATATATATATTATATATATGTTACACACAGACCGTGCATAGAACAAGGAACTCTCCTGGGAAAATTAAATCCACTATAGTTTGAATAAGTAATGGACCTAATGGTAAATGACAAATACTATAGTTTTTCTTTTTCATGATGTTAGCCCGACGGAGGCAACAGGTCACTCGCAAAGAGGCCCCCAAAATATAGCTTCCCTCACCAGCTATCTGCGGAGCAGATAGGATCCAGCTTTGGGACAGGATCTAGGGTTTACAGCCAGGCCCACCGAGAGGGTGGGGATACTCCCCTGGGCCCGGACCCCTAGGGGGGTCCGGAAAGAGGGGGGATAAAATCTAAAAATATTAATAAAGCAATTGATTAAATAACAGAGAAGAAATATAATTAATGAACATACATTTTATAGAGATTATCATAGTCAAACTGAAACAGATAAAATATTATCTGCGGTCCACCAATCCCCAAGACCGACTGACAGATCTGGGAACGATTGTAATTGAAAGCCAGTTAGCCCGTACTTTAAATTTCATCAGAATCATTTACCACTTTGCTAGAGAGAAGGCAAAGAAAGTACACTTCTAATTATGAAAATCTTGCAGTAAACAATTGTCTTGCCTGCATGGACTGGCACCGCATTTGTAAATTGTATGGTGATAAAATTAATATAATTGATCCAAAAAATAAAATGGTCATGTTCTTCTGAGTTGTTTATTCATACTGTATGTTTTGAATAGTGACTTGGACATACAGTATAATGAGTTTGCTTGTTATGTACACAAAAAACATTCATAATAAAATACTGAGTAAACAGGGGAGGCCCGGGACAGCTCTCGGCGGCCCTGTTTACAGCTACACCTCATTTACTATATTCAGAACCTCAATATACGCAAGAAACTCGTTGTATTCACGTCGGATTGAATACATCAAAGAAAAAGGGGTAACTATTGTATTTTCGGCCAAAAACCAAAATTTAAACTTCAACTGGCAGAATTGAGCGTCCACTTTTTAAAGCACTTAATTCCTACGGAGAGGGCATGTGCTTACCACTTCATGATCTTTAACGCCACTCATCTTGATAGATCCGGCCCTAACGGGCGACTGAGGGAGAGACATTAGCTCCACCCACTTTACGCAAGGCAGCCAATCATAACGGACGACTGAGCGAAAGAGATAGTTGTTACTCTGCTCAACTCCGCTCAAAACCGCGCAAAGGTTTTTTTTTATTTATAGATAGATTTGTATACATATAAAACTAACAAAACGTTCGGTAAACAAAATAAATTCATACGACGTTAAGCAGATTGTTTACCTTCACACTATACTTTTCAGATACACCCTATGATCGACGCTTTAAAGGATAAAGCTAAGGAGACTATGACAGAGAGCTCATTCTTCTCTCCAGAAGATAAGAAAGCAGCTGCTCTCAAAATCGATGAAATGAAGTGGGAAATGGGTGGTCTACAGCAACTGTATAACATTAGTTTTATTGAAAACGCCCACAAAATGTAAACTTGACTATTATAGTTCTGTCCATCATATGAAAGATTATTTAACAAGATCCGAAACTCCGCCCACTTTTTCGTTAGCTTTTATAACTTTCCTACCATCTAGTGTTTGGAAGGAGAGCTAAATTATGGGTAATTAAAGAACGTCATCAACTTAATTTCTGTTTTCTTCTTCTTCCGCAGCTTATTATCCCATCTTTACATGGGGTCGCTGTATAGAAAGATCTTGGGTTTTCTTTATTTAATAATTCCTCAAAATATTCCTTCCATCTATCCTTTATCTCTTCATCTCTTTGCAGCACCGCCCCCTCCCTTCCCTTAATTTGTTTTACCCGTGTAAAGTCTTTTGTCGCTCTATTTCTGCTCTTAGCCAATCTGTATATCTTCTTTTGTCCTTCACAATCCTCTAAATCCTCATACATCTGCTGATATGCCTCCGCCTTTGCACTCTTCACTCCTCGATTCTTCCTATAACTTCTTTGTTTCTCTCTTACTTCGTAGTGCTTTTTGGATCTCATCACTCCACCACCATCCTTCCTTATCTTCCCACACTTTACCTGATGTTTCCCCCAATATGTCTCTACCTATACAGTATGAAATCAATTTGCGATGTTCTGCCTCCACTCTTGTACGTAATAACATGCTCCTCCCTCTTTCTGAAAAACGTATTTACAATCGCTAGATCAAACGATACAGCCATATCCAACACTCTCTCACCGTCCACGTTTGCCTCTCCATAGCTATGACCACCGTGCACTCTGACCACTCCATCGTTATGATCACCAACGTGTCCATTCATATCCCCGCCCAACACCACTCATTCGTCCTCGGCAATACTCTCCATTTCTTCCTCCAATAACCTCCAGAATGCTTCCTTAACGTCATCCGGACATCCACTTTGTGGTGCGTATGCACTGATTATATTGAGTACATGTTCCCCATAATTCATTCTCAAAGTCACCAGTCTATCTCCTCTTCGCCTTACTTCCACTATGCTATCCTTCAATTCCTTCGCCAATACAATACCCACACCATTCCTTCCCTCAACCGACGCCCCACTGTAGAACAATTTATATCCCTCACTCAGTTCTCTTGCTTTGTTCCCCTTCCAGCGTGTTTCTTGTACACACAACACCCCAACTCTCCTCTTCTTCATCAACTCCACAATCTCTCTTCCTCTGCCAGTCATGCTTCCAACATTCAGCGTCGCAATTCTCAGGTCCACCCGAACTCGCTTCGTTAGCCGCATCCGCTCTTGGTGCGGTAGCCCTCGCCTCACCACAGAGGTCGGCCGAGGTCTCTGTACGTCGCCTACGGGGTACGCCCTAGCCGTCATCGCATTTTCGTGTTGAAGACTCATCATTGTGGTTTTGGCTGGGTTTTTTTTGCGGCCGGATGCCCTTCCTGACACCAACCCTCCCCTTTTATCCGGACTTGGGACCGGCCGGAGAGTAGGCTGACTATCCTACCCTCCGGGTGGGGTCGGCTAATCATTAAATGACTATTTTTATCTTCTCTCCTCAAAGCTCTCTTCATCAGTCTCTTCCATTCTCACAGTTATTCTAGCCTCTCTATCGCCCCCTTTTCTCATTTCTTTTCTTTCAACAGTTTCTTTCATCCTAATAGATGAATTTTTTAAATTCTCTTTTCTTATTAAGGTTTCTTCATGAGTTTCATAAAGCTTTAAAGATGAATGAAGTGCTGCATCTTGAGATCTCCTTGCAGCTATTTTTTCTTTCATGTAGATGAAAAAAAAAAAAAAATTGTTAAGAGCTTTAATTCTTCCATTTTCACGATGGTATTATTAGTTGTGACGCAGTATTTCGCTCTAAAAATACTTTCCTAGAGAGAGAACAATTCCTTGTTAACCCTTCCGTGTCGCTATATATAAAAAGAAAACTTAATTTCTGTTTTAGTTTTAATAATTATTATATACTGTAGTTTAATAAGTAATAAAATATAGGCTTGGTTAATAAATTAAGCATATGGGCTCGGACTTTTTCTGAAGATTAATGTGATAAGATTCAGTTTTTGGTAAAGTTTAGTTCTCACTCCATGCGCTAGGTGGCGAGTACATAACATTTGTTTTTTCTGTGTTGGCGAGATAACACAGTAAATAATGGAAAATATCGTGTGTGTGTGTGTGTGTGTGTGTGTGTGTGTGTGTGTATATTATAATTGATATTATTAAGATGTGCTAGAAAAATGGCTGTCTGTCTACGCTTTTTCCAGTACAATCTAGAATAATTTATCCAACCATATATTTTTCAGATTAATATAACACCACATGAGCATTTTCTTCACAATATTATGAGTATTTACAATCTGTCAAATACTCACAGATATGATATGTATGAACGTCAGATAGACCTTTCAAAGCACATGTGAGTTAAGTATAATAATTGTTTAATAAATATATGAAATTACGCCAAAGCCTGTCTAATAAGTGTCTATATCCAGTCAATCCACGCTCGCATTATAACGTAAATAATTTCATACAAAAGAGAACAAAAATCTAAACCGGTGGGATATTTACTTTAAAGCTCACAAGTCAAATAGATTTTAAATGTAGCTTCGCAGATTTTGACCCATCAAAATCTTGATAGCTGCGGTCTTTCCTGAATTTGTTGAATGGTACCTTTTTTCTCGGTTTCACGAAAATGGATGAAATTTTGTTCAAGCGTGGTCTGACTTCTAGATATACTGTAGGTAGGCTTTGATTACGCCCGTAATGAAGTGAACTGATTATAATTTTTCATTTATTTGATGGCCAATTGGCCATTTTCAGTGTTTTTAGTTTATTTCAATATTATATTTGTGTTCAGTGTTCTTCTATTACAGATGGAGCTTCACAGCTCAACCGTACACAACCAACGCTTTTCATGTCCAGACTACGAATTCAATCGGTAAGACTGATCAACATTTAACTATTTTTAGTAGTTTGGTTTCTTCAGTATACAACAGAAACACCGTTATCACGTGTTCATATGGGTTTTTACTGAAAAGTACAGAACCTGACAGGAATAAAAAAGCACTTGGAGCATATGACTAAAAGCATGAACCTAGTATTTGTTAAGAGACGCAGGAAATACATATCCATCCTCGACAGCTATCTTGCATCGTTTTCTCGAGGATAACTCCAGTTAAACACGCATATGTTGTAAGAAGACTATACAGTTTGTCACACCTCATAATATATTATTACCAGTGAAAGGAAAAACAAAAGGGTGTTGAGAAGTCCAGATATGAGTCCAATTGAACATGTCTGTCTGGTAACATCTTGCTCTTCATTCGCGAAAAACGAGTCCTCCTCCCACATCTCTATCAATGTAAAAGATGTATCAGCTGAACTTTGGCAAAATTAGGCCATAACGTCCTCCAAAATCTGATCGCATCGATACCACAAGGTGTCCAAGCCCTTCATGAAACGCATGGGAAAAACTAAACGTACCCATTCCATGCACAGTATTTACTGATCATATTTACTTAAGTACGTTAGCAGTAAGATTATAGTTATTTAATGTGTGCTCATTTTATTCCTTCACGGTTCTGTAATTTAAACAAACAAGAATGATTTATTCTCCTACAATAAGAAGGTATTACATGATAAATTCTTAAAAGAATAAATAAATTAATAAATTCATGAAGATAGACATCACTTAGTTAAAGTAAACAATACGAGTATTGTTAAGAACGACAAAAATTGCAGTGAAATTTGTTAGGAAACACAAGGTAAATATGGGCTCTGACCATTATATACGAGGCGGGGGCCACCAGCTTGACCTCCGTGTGAAGAGAGACCAACGTACGAAACAACATAAGGTTCATAAGGTAAGGTAAGGTAGGTATAAGAATATCTGAGGATCTCACAAATTTAGTATAACCTACACATCTGCAATGTGTAATTTACACACACACACACACACACACATATATATATATATATATATATATATATATATATTTAGGAGAAATCCAATGACAAGGAGGAATGTAAATGCCATGAAAAGTCTTCTTTAATGCGCAACGTTTCGAGCAATACGCTCATCATCAGGCTAGATAATAACAATATGAAATTAGAATCAATAAATAAATGTGAACAAGACAAAAAATTTCTATAAAACCTATTCATTAAAAGCAAATTTTAAAAAGACTAAAAGAAGAGGGTTAAATTCAAAGTTATAAAAATTTACATATAAAATTACAAGAAATTTAAAAAGCTATTTTTAAATTACATATAGTAAATTTGAAATTAGTACACTGGAATAATTAACACTAATACAATGGAATAATTAACACTACGAACCTTTCAATGCTGGTTCCGAGGCACGAGTAATTTAAAACAAAACAAAACAGGAAACAAACTATGGGTTGGGCGGTTGGAGAGTTATAAGTTGGGGAGGGGGGATTATAAAAAATTGGGGAGGGGGGAGGGGGGATTATAAAAAATTTAGAGGGACAGCTGAGGAATCCACGTTTAGAGAAGGGGTCAATGTTTTAATATAAAGAGATTCCAAAATTCTAAGTGAGTTAGGACAAGAATTACAACCGAGAATTTTAAAATTATCTAAAGTGACATCAGTTTTGCATTTAATACTATGTTCCCGAATACTAGAGGCTTCTTTTTTATTTAAAATTTTACCTGTTCGGCAACTTATTCCCATATGCGAATAAAATCTAGCCCTGAGGGAGCGCACGGTGCTGCCAATATAAGTACCAAGGAGACACCTTGGGCAGGTAAATAAATATACAACACCGCTACGCAACGAATCAGGAGTTCGATCCTTCGCTGAGAAAAAGCTACCTAAAGACATTTTGTTAATAAATATAATGCGAAAATCAGTATGATAAAAAAATTTTCTTAACAACTTTGTAAATTTAAGTTTAAATTCTTTATTCATGGGACCTATTTCAGGTACCAAGAAATATTTTATATCTTTAGGCACTGAAATACAGGGAAGTTGAGGGCTATAAACATTATTTAAGAAAGATCTTATTAGTTTATCTACATATTGAACAGGAAAACTATTATTGGTAAAATATGATCTTAAATTATTAAATTCATCGTTAAGTAAGGTAAAACTAGAGGTCAAATTATATCCTCTGAACAAGAGAGTTTTAATACACGACATCTTATAGTTAAAATCAGTAAAACTAAAGAAATTCATGCCCAAACCAGTAAAAGTGGGTTTCCTGTAAACTGGTTTGGGCATGAATTTCTTTAGTTTTACTGATTTTAACTATAAGATGTCGTGTATTAAAACTCTCTTGTTCAGAGGATATAATTTGACCTCTAGTTTTACCTTACTTAACGATGAATTTAATAATTTAAGATCATATTTTACCAATAATAGTTTTCCTGTTCAATATGTAGATAAACTAATAAGATCTTTCTTAAATAATGTTTATAGCCCTCAACTTCCCTGTATTTCAGTGCCTAAAGATATAAAATATTTCTTGGTATCTGAAATGGGTCCCATGAATAAAGAATTTAAACTTAAATTTACATTGTTAAGAAAAAATTTTATCATACTGATTTTCGCATTATATTTATTAACAAAATGTCTTTATGTAGCTTTTTCTCAGCGAAGGATCGAACTCCTGATTCGTTGCGTAGCGGTGTTGTATATTTATTTACCTGCCCAAGGTGTCTCCTTGGTACTTATATTGGCAGCACCGTGCGCTCCCTCAGGGCTAGATTTTATTCGCATATGGGAATAAGTTGCCGAACAGGTAAAATTTTAAATAAAAAAGAAGCCTCTAGTATTCGGGAACATAGTATTAAATGCAAAACTGATGTCACTTTAGATAATTTTAAAATTCTCGGTTGTAATTCTTGTCCTAACTCACTTAGAATTTTGGAATCTCTTTATATTAAAACATTGACCCCTTCTCTAAACGTGGATTCCTCAGCTGTCCCTCTAAATTTTTATAATCCCCCCTCCCCAACTCCCCCCCCCCCTCCCCAATTTTTTATAATCCCCCCTCCCCAACTTATAACTCTCCAACCGCCCAACCCATAGTTTGTTTCCTGTTTTGTTTTGTTTAAATTACTCGTGCCTCGGAACCAGCATTGAAAGGTTCGTAGTGTTAATTATTCCATTGTATTAGTGTTAATTATTCCAGTGTACTAATTTCAAATTTACTATATGTAATTTAAAAATAGCTTTTTAAATTTCTTGTAATTTTATATGTAAATTTTTATAACTTTGAATTTAACCCTCTTCTTTTAGTCTTTTTAAAATTTGCTTTTAATGAATAGGTTTTATAGAAATTTTTTTGTCTTGTTCACATTTATTTATTGATTCTAATTTCATATTGTTATTATCTAGCCTGATGATGAGCGTATTGCTCGAAACGTTGCGCATTAAAGAAGACTTTTCATGGCATTTACATTCCTCCTTGTCATTGGATTTCTCCTAAATATTAAATTGAAGCTTTGTAGAAGCAACCCGCATGACTATATATATATTATATATATATAATGTAAAGAACGACGCTTATGTAGGAGAGCGTTCCGCACAAGATGAGGAGAGAGAACGAGCAAATGAAAAATGAGGTACCTCCCAGAACCTCATTTGCTCGTTCTCCCTCCTCATCTTGTACGGAATGCTCTTCTACACAAGCGTCGTTCTTTACATTAATTATACTGTGTTGTTTGCAGTTAAAAAAAAAAATATATAATATATATAATTATATATATATATATATATATATATATATATATATATATATATATATATATATATATATATATATATTGAGCATATGTGAGGATTTAATAATCACACTAATAGAATGATAAATTTCCTTTTAAATATTATTTATGTTCCCTTCAGAGATGTGTACTGTAACCAACCACAATTACAGATAAGCTCATTGCTATTATTCATAACTGTGGTGATGATAACAATGAATTTCATCACACATGCAGTGACATTAATTATTTTGCTATTTCCTATGTCTTAACTTTTCATGATATGGTATTCTTCTTCAGTGATTCCGAGGCCTTCTTCAAACCCCCGTATTATTACCGTGGGGCACCGCCTTACCTCACTTTTGGAAGCGCAGGGATGGCTTTCGCCCATGAATGATGCACGCTTTCGACCTTACAGGTAAAATCGTGGCACTAATGTAGGTTTGGCCTGCTCCGTTACGAAGCTGGAGCGGAACCGAGTAATTTTCTTAACTGTGCTCTAGAGCCGGAATGGAGAGCTCTGGAACTAGGCTTATGGAACTGCTTCACTCCTCGGGACGTAAAAAAGAAAAAATATTCCATGCCCCTAAATTTAAACAAATAAATATGTTTTTCCTTAGTTTACTTAGTGTGATTCTCGCATTTGTGTCTTCATATTAAATGAAACAAAATAGAAACCGTATCTATAAGGTTAATGCCCCATTTTTATAGTTTTCGGAACTGGGATGGAACCAGAATTAAATAAAAATAATCGAAGTTGAATCGCTGATGAGGAGCTGCTACGGAGCAGCTTCAGGCCAGAGTAAGAGTTGTTGGAGTTAACCTAGAGCTGGGGTTGAAAAGCTTTAATAGTTCCGAAAAAAAGCCTCATGCTGGAGTTAAACCTTTGGTGCCGATCCGAAGCCTAAACTAATGAACTCGGAGCACTGCCAACCTTGCAATATGTGATAATTGACATAATATTATATCGATAGTGAAGCTGATGGTGATGCTATGTGCAAAAACCACAGTTTTACAGAAGTTAAAAACTGAATATGTCTAATGGAGAGAATGTTCGCGAGCATTTGAAATACGAGTATAATTGTTCTGATAACAAAGAAGCGAATTATAAGTGTTTTGTATGATTATCTGCTAACACGACTTGAAGCGAAATATTTACGAAACTAAATTTGGGCAGTGGCGCAATATATCAAAATGTCAAAATTTAAGTTGTCAGGGTCGTGAAAAATTCCAAAATCTGAACTTGTTTCGATGTTTATCCATCGTATACATTTTAGCTACCTTAACGCTATGAACTTTCAATCCTTTGTGGCAGTGATTTTCAACCTGTGACAAGCGGAGCCCCTTCAGCTGGTACGCCAAGTTATAAATATAGTAAGCTTGCTAAATGAAACTATCTTTATGATAATGTTTTCGAAGGTGGTATTATAACAACGAGATTAAATGATTCCTGTAGATTTTTTAACACTGATTATAGAAATGACCTTGAAATTTCTATGTTACGCACAATTGTCGAGAAATTTTCTATTCCTTACTTCATTGTTATTAGCTTGAGTATTTATAACGTCTTTTTTTTAAATAGTAACTTCACGTATATTCTATTTGCAAAAGAAAATATCATTAGACTTATTACTTTCCAGTTTTTGAGGTGCTTAAAAATTAAAATTCATTGGGCGCTAAATTCGCCCAATCTGGCAATCGTGCTAGAAGGATGATGCAATAGTGACCGCTGCACTGCGTTATAAAAGTTGAGGAAGAGATGCTTAAAGCGTTAGTTAATGGAGTACAATATGTCCTTAAAGGTACATTTCCTGCACTCCCATGTGGACTTTTTCCGACCAACCTTGGTGATGTTAGTAACGAACATGGGGGAAAGATTTCACCAGGAAATTTCCACAGTAGAAAAATGGTACCAAGGCAGGTAGGAGTGGCGTGGAACCCAACGATGCTGGCTGACTACTACTGCTGGACATTAATCAGGGAAGACCCAAATGTCGCCTATAAACGCAAGTCGTCGACAAAGAGATTTTAGCTATGGTTAATATAATGTTATAGCGCATCCTAGACAATACAACATATGCAGTTTTGCATACTTTTTTAGTAAAACTTAATTCGCAGTTTTCTCAAGAATCTTACGTGATACAAAAATTCCAAGGTCATATTCGTAATCAGTGTTGAAAATTCTGCTAAAAACACTGAGCCTCGTCGAAGAAACAAAAAAAAAAGGTAAATTTGTCAGTAGTGACAACTGCGGGTTGCATACTATTCCATCTGTCATTTATAGGGTTGCCAGACGTCCCGCATTTGATCCAAAAATCCCGCGTCCGCATTGTATTCAAAATGTCCAGCAAAAAATATTTTTTTAAGCAAATTTTTTTCGGAATGAATTGATTTAGAATTTTCTAGAATTATGTAGGATCCTGTAGAATTCTGTAGAGTAATGTTGAATGTTCTAGAACATCCTAGAAATTACATAATGCTTATAAAATGGTGTTTGGCCACGAGTTGCAGTTTTTTCGGCTGTAGTTATATTGCAAGCTTTGAATTAGTGTGAATCCTGCAATTGCTTGACCATACAACTTGAAAGTGTGTAATTCAAATAATATCTGCAAGTATGTCTATTTTTATAAGAAATCGTCAGGTGTTAATTGCTGCATTTGCGTGAAAGTTTTTACGTTGAAGGGGAACACACACACACACATATTTGATTTTATTTATAAGATTTAGACTATTTTTTTTAATTAATTATTTACAATTATGTTTGGACCTTTTCCAGTTTGTGTACCGTTTTTCATATAATTTATTTTTGATTGGTCATACAACCGCCGTCGATTATAACAACTTTTTAAGAGAGGTAAGTTCTTGATAACCTAACCTAACCTAACCTAACCTAACCTTGAATAAATAATTTCAATCTAAAAATGTTTACTATGCTGTATGTAATGTACTGTAGAAAACGGTACATAAACTGGAAAACGTCCTTATGTTTTTTTATTTATTATTATAATAATAATAATAATAATATTATTTGCAATTTTATGTCATAATATGTCATAATATAATTAGTAAAGCGATGTATACTACAATATTTAATATGCTATAATTTCAATATTATTCACGATGTTTAGTTGTTAAGCATTATTTTAATAAAATTTTTCTAATTTTGTTTGTTGTAACCGATGAAGAAATTTAGTTTCAATTTGAAAAAAATTTGGTCTTAAAAAAAAAAAAACTCGGAGGAAAAATTTTTGTCCCGCATCGGCATTTGAATAATCTGGCAACCATAGACTCATTTAGCACATTTGAAACTATTCAGCAATGAACTGCAAGGCCGAAATCAAGATTATAGTTCAGTACAAATGTCGATAAATATCATTAAAATACATATAACCTTTTAGATAAGGCTGCAAATTTAAGATTAACCATCACAGTTCCCTTCCTGCAGATTTGGTTAGGTAATACCACCTTCCTTACTCAACAGTATTACTTAGGAAAACATGTTGGCAAAAAGTGATAAGTTGTCCTAAAAAGATTAAGAACCACCGCTCTGTAGGGTGTGGTATTGGTATTGGTGTTTATTACTGCAAAGGATTAGATTTTCACATCTACGAACGGAACTGAGCGGAAATGATTTTTTTCACTAAATGTTCCTGAAGCTTCCAGCTATTGGTTGTTTTTCTAAATTATTTGTCAAACAATTATCTCTTTAAAGTCCTAATAATAACTTATTTAGTTGTGATTTATAGAATTTTCACTATCATTTAAGTTGTTTGGCTCCAATTTCTTGTCTTAGGTCTTAAGGCTTTGTATGAAAGAAACTGATTCGGATTAAGTGTATCCAAAATTCATAGGCCTACATCTCATTTGCGTCTAATAAAATATAAATAATAATGATCCGTTGTATGATTTTGTTTTATTTTTCTCATTTTATGCCGCTTCTAAGGATCTAAATTTGACCATAATGGGTCGCGTACAGAACCATTTTCGTCTTCCATGTTGGATGAAATGAGGAAGAGAATAAGCTGCTTCAACAACATGGTTACAAAAGTCTTCAGTACTGTTGTGAATGTGGAAGGTGTTGATGTCATTATGGATGTAAGTAAAAAAATAAAAACTCTGTGATTATAAAATAAGCAATAAGTGATAATAATGAGATGATGCGCGAGTAAGTTCTATTTCGTTAATAACTAAAGTTAATTATAAATTAACTAATGAGGAATAATGCATTAGCCATAAACATAGAGTAATGTATGATATACAATTTAATTGGCCAACAATTCGTTTTAAAGAAGTTACTCCGAAAATAATTTCTTTAATAAAGAAAATAGTATTTTAGACTAAACTTTAGTATTCTACACGTATTTTGATCAGCATTACTAAGGCCAATATTTAAAAAAGGAAGATAATAATTTTCCTAGTTTAGTTCTGTTGTGTCAATTTTACGTTAGTTAAAATGTTAAAAATCTTACATAATTATCTAATGAGCGATGAAGTGAAAGTGTAAATAAGTGGAAACATTTAACCTCTTAAGCGTTATCGACGAGTTATCTCGTCTATCGGTGCATATAGAAGTGACGCTTAAAAGGTTTTGTGGGGGAGAAAAGGAATAAATGCCGTCCTTCCCTCTCTTTTCTGTCCTAACCTCTATTATCTTTTTATGGACGACCGATACAAATTAACATTTCAAGTGCACGCAGTAATAACCAGTGGTCGAATTGTTAAATTTTAACAAGGGGGATGGTGTTGAGGGTTGATAGAGTAGTGGAGCTCAGGGGCATGTTCCTCGTGAACATTTTTAAAAATGTAACCGCATAATGCTACATTCTGGTGACTTCAGGGAAAGATATGCAGCAAAATCATGAGTTAAATTTTTTTTTTTTCAGTGATTTCCATATTTTTTCATGACAGTAAATTATGACACCTGACTCGGAACTTATATTTTGAAATACCATGATAAAATTCATTTTAATCACAGTCAACCCCCCCTGTTCCCTTCCCTTAATCACAACACATTATATGACCATAGAATATTTATTTTAAACCACTTAAATCACATAAAAACATATAAATATATTAGTCTTTCAGTAAACAAAAAAAAAGTAATACGAAGATGTTTTATTTTACTTTCTGTGCGTTAGTCGGAATTAGGTTGTTAAAGCCTATTTTATTTAGATAACAAGGGGGATACCATCCCCCCCTCATCCCCTCTCAATTCGAGCCCTGATAATAACTGAACCTTACAAAAGAATCGATCGTTAAAGAGTTAATGTTTTACGTTTTAACAAAAATTAAAAATTTACCCCTTAAAAATCTATCAGAGAACTTACAACGACGTTCAGTACTCTTCGGTTGACCGAAATGCAATGTGGTTGTGAACTCCACGAACAAGATGTAGAATTTGGTTGTGTTTGGAGGGACAAATTTTGTTTTGGTGGAGTTGTTTAACCTCCTTCGCAACATCTAAAGTTACATAATGGAGGGGACCTACTGCTTTACGTAGGATCCGAATCACGGGTCACTACATCATCTGGGTGGCGCTACCACCCGTCTCATGGACCAATATCCATTTGATCAACAAAACCATCTAAAAAACTAATTTAACCTAACTTAACCAAACCTAACCTATGCTAACCCAATCAACCCATTCTAACCCATACTAACCTAACTTAATGTAACCCACAATTACTTGTCGATTTTATGTCAAGTCGGACAGATGTCGCTATCCTGCGTCTGAGCCCCCTCTGGTGGACGAAAGACGTAAAACTGAACAACCCACCAATGCTACCTTCACTCAACCCCATTTTACTTGTTCGTTGTCTCGTTTATAGCGTTCATATCAACGATTTTTTTTTATGAAGGATGTTAAACGTATCGACCAACCAACCAACCATCAACTTTTTCATTTCGTATGACAGTATCAGTCTTTGAGCCGAATAGCCATATCAGTTAACAGTGATGCATTGTTTATAATAAATTTTATGCAGTGAACAGAGATAAGAGGTTATAATCAAATAATTGTGTGTTTACTAATGTAGTGTCAATAGAATATTAAATAACAGTGACATTAAAGTAAGCATAATACCTTCATACTTTAATATTTTAAGTATAGGGAGCCTACCTCTTTTTTAAGGTATTATGCAATGAACGGATCACCTGAAGATCAGTTAGCCTTATAAGGCCTTAAAGGCTAACTAACGAAAATATCACGACTTACTTAACCAATCGTAAGGGCGTACAATTGCCCAAACGATTGGTTAGGTTAAGTCGTGATATTTTCGTTAGTTAGCCTTATAAGGCTAACTAACGAAGGTTAGGGGCCCTGATCTTCAGGTGATCCCAATGAACTGTTATTACAGCATATCTTATGAAGGAGTAAACATGAAAATAACTAATAAGATTGTTTAATACATTAATACAGGTTGATAATAATGCTACAATCAATGAAAACATCGCTGATATCGTCGGCCTTGATTTAGCTTACAAAGTTTACGTGGATTATGCGAAGAGTTTGAAGAAGCAGGTTACTTTGCCGGGCCTTCCTTACACCGGAGATCAACTTTTCTTCATAGGATATGCTCAGGTAAGAAATGCAATTCAGGTGATCGGTTATTGATTAAATGGTGATCACTTGATCACCTACCGATGATCATATTTATAAATATCATATTTACACTGATCGCTGACAATGCAAACTGCGCGAGGTTTATAATTTCAATGCTTGGAAGCCGCAAATAACTGAATCCAACAGTGTTCCTAGCTGGCATACGGGAAAGCAGAATATGGTTACTCGCAACTTCCAAGCATTGCCTAAGTTTCTTCGCTGAACTTTATAATTTTAGTTTATTTTCTGGAATTAGTTAGAGAAACTATTTATGATGCATACTTTCTGGTTCTATATGCATTTAAATTATAGCATAATTGAAAAATTAATAAATTTTGAGGCATTTATTCTTTTTCTCCCCGCAATTTCTTTTTTCTCGGTTAGGTCAACTGTACGCCCTTGACAATTGGTTAGGTTAAGTCATGATATTTCATTAAAATATTCCTTATTCCTTTTCCACCCGCATTTTTGCATATAATAATTAAAAACAACCAACTTGTTTTGCATATGAATATTTTAACGAAAATATCATGACTTAACCTAACCAATTGTCAAGGGCGTACAGTTGACCTAACCGAGAAAAAAAATGCGGGGGAGAAAGAAATAAGTGCCAATTTTTAAAGGGTATGTAAAGTATTTTGTTGTTTTAAAGGCAGGCTCTTCACTAAACATGAAACTAACATTTTTAAGACAGTCTATCACCTTTACCGCAGCCTATATACCAAACTGGCAGGTAAATTCTCACCAAACGTAATTTTTCATATGTAGTTTTGGAGGATTTAAATAAATTAATTTTAACATTATTTTAATTTAACGGTAGCATGAATGTTTTACTGCCATAACCGCACCTTTTAAGGTAAAGTATGGGTGGTTACTCAAGGATCTGTCCAAAACTTAAAAAAAAAGTCTAAAAGCGCTAATATACTTTCTAAAGACAGAATATAGTGGAACATGTCAAAAATTTCCAAGTTTCAACGGTCCATTTCTTTGAGTGCTTGACGGCTTGTTCATTGAAGACATTGGCCTCTAATCTCATGCCCTTGCGGTGCAGGTTCGAATCCCACTAATTCTCAAATTATCATTAAATTATTGCCTTTTCATATATATATATATATATATATATATATATATATATACAAAGCTGGGCACAAACCGTTAATCCGTTAATCGTTAATTAACGAAGTTAACTTTTTCGTTAACGATTTAACTTTTAAGTTAACTTTGAAAATCATTATCGAACTAATTAACTTCCGTTACATTTAACTTCCGTTAACTCAAGTCCGTTAACCCAAAAAATTCATAAATAACGTTTAAAAGTTTCTATTATTTTCAGTGCTGAGCAGGTGCGCAATTAATCCGCCACTGTTAATAGTGATGAACGAATTTCCATTTCCGCAGTGCAAAATCAGGCGATATATTTGTTTCCGTCGCCACAATTTGTGTCTTACCAAATATGGTAGTTATTTATGGCATTGGTTTGAGCAAAACATGGTCGACTGTAAAATCAGGCGGAAAGATTTGCCATTTGAGTTGAATGTTTCAACTTCTTTCAAGAAATATCACGAGCATTTTAAGGCACTTTCAATAATATATATGTAACAATTACAACAAATAACTACATTCGTTTCATTTGCAGTCTGTCTCTTGCGCAACATGTTTGTGCTAGTGAATATTTAAAAATAATCGTTGTCAAGTAAGTCATGTATATTTATAATATGTCTGTGAATACCTTATTAGTAGTCTCCTTGATACATTTCAAGAACATAAAACTGATCAGTAAGATTTCAATTCTCATGTCACTTTGATGACATAAATTAAGTCAATTGATGTCTTACAATGGGAGCGTTTTCACCTTAACCCTTTATGTCCTGACGGTACTTCTAGGTACCACATCTTTAAAATCTCCATAATTATTTTTCTACCCGGTTGATCCTGCCGGTACTTTCAAGTCCCAATGTGAATTAGTTTCTTTGAGATAATAGATGGCGTTGAGAAGTAAATGTGAGCGTGTGGCGCCAGAGGCTGTTTACTCTTTAGTATCTCTGCTGTGAAGACCGAAGAAATTTCAGTGCAATTACTTCTCTATGGGCAAGGACATCCTGAGGGCCAAGAGATCATCCCTGTCTGATGAAAACTTTGATATGCTAATTTTCATGAAGGGCAACATGCATCTCATGGACAAAATGGAGAACGAGAAGAAGAGGGAAAATTAAATTATATATATATTGTGTTTTTCATTTTTTTTATAATAAAAGTTAACGTTAACGGTTTATCGGTAACTTCCGTTACATGTTTAACGGATTAGCGGTTAACGAAGTTAACTTTTTGGTTAACGGATTAGCGGTTAACGAAGTTAACTTTTTGATTAACGGTGCCCACCACTGTGTATATATATATATATATATATACAGGGTGGGCGGAAAGTAGCTCCCTATTTTGGATTGGTAAAAAAATACGTATATTATCCATTTATTTCAGAAGAAATAATATGAAAAGGTAGGCATACATGGTAGATTTTCTCTAAAATTCAATGTGGGCTCCAACTCTTTCCACCAGCTTCTGGAGCCGCCCAGGAATGGCGTCCACTGACTTTAGCAGGAACTCCGGCGGGATGGAGGACATGACTTCCCGAATTCGGTCCTCCAGTTCTACCAATGTCCTCGGTTGGTGCGGTAGACTTCTTCCTTTACCCACCCCAAAGAAAGAAGTCGCACGGTTACCGCTGAAAAACGGCAGAATCGGTTCAGTGTAACGGTGTGGGTGTGGTATGACCTCAGATCAGGTTGTGGGCCCGTTCCTTCTGCGCAACACCATGAATGCTGAGCGGTACCTTGCTATGTTGCGAAACGAGGTCTGGCCGGTTGTCAGCACATGGGAGAACATCGACGATCTGATATTTATGCAAGATGGCGCCCCTCCGCACTTCGCTCTTGTTGTCCGTGAGTGGCTGGATGCCCACTTCCCTGGGCGTTGGATGGGTCGTCGTGGTCCACATCAATGGCCAGCCAGGAGCCCCGACTTGACACCGTGCGACTTCTTTCTTTGGGGGTGGGTAAAGGAAGAAGTCTACCGCACCAAACCGAGGACATTGGAAGAACTGGAGGACCGAATTCGGGAAGTCATGTCCTCCATCCCGCCGGAGTTCCTGCTAAAGTCAGTGGACGCCATTCCTGGGCGGCTCCAGGAGCTGGTGGAAAGAGTTGGAGCCCACATTGAATTTTAGAGAAAACCTACCATGTATGCCTACCTTTTCATATTATTTCTTCTGAAATAAATGGATAATATACGTATTTTTTTACCAATCCAAAATAGGGATCTACTTTCCGCCCACCCTGTATATGTATGGATGGCTGAAATTTACATTAAACCCGTGAACCTCTTTATTTTGAAATAAGTCGCAGAAAAATGAAACCTCCAATCCAAGTACTTTCGAGTAAATTTCAATTCTTCTTCAGGAAAACTGAAGAAGAGTTGAAATATACTCGAAAGCTCTCGGATCGGATGTTTCATTTTTCCTGCGAGTTATTTCCGAATGAATATTATATATAATACATAATAATAAAGTATTAATTAGATTCCAAATATTGAGCCTAGCTCCAAGTTGACACTAGATAGGGGAATTCATTTGTTAAATGGATCCATTATCCATTAGTTGGTTTGGTTGGTATATTCACATCTGAAATTGCACTTCTCCGCGTCTCTGTATCCATATAGAATTTTCCAGTGTCAAAAATGACCGTTGTTGTCATACTTGTCATTCTGACAGATAATTTCGACTCTGAATGACATATTCATTACTTGAATGCCACAGTGAAATAGTTTCAAAGAAGGTTGAACAGCACCAAAGATTATTATTATTACAATGATATATATTTTCTAATTTAAATATGGAGAGGTCAAAAATGTACTCTTTTAAATGCAAATTATTAGAATTGTAGGTACATTTTTTGGGCCACTCTGTATGCATAATGTACACGTGTAAGTCGGTTAACACTTGTATACTTTCGTGTTCCAGTTTCCTTTTGAAACCTAAATGCTAAATATCGTCAGATATACTTATTGGTTTATGGAATCAGTTTCAGGTTTGAAATAGTGTACTGTATATTTCATTCTGGTGGACAAGTGTCCTCCAAGCGGGGTGTCGCGAGTGCCTCCTTAAAAGTGCAGCGAAATTTCATTAAAATAACAAAAATAAGTCATTAAAGTTTTAGAAGAAACAAAACATTCGCCATTGATTACGCCCATAAAGAAATTGAACCAGACTCACTTTGAAGTTACGTGGAGCTGGGAAGGGCTAGTGGGAGGAGCTGGGTGTTGAGCAGTAGGAGACCAAAATCCTCTGGGATGCCGCGAAAGATAATCATTATATGGCACTGGGGTGCCTTGAGCGAGAAAAGATTGGGAACCACTGTGCTAGAAAGTAGCCAGCGATACACGATGATTTTAGCACGTTCCACAAGCGTATCCATGGACGACGAGAGGGTGTCAGACTTGGCACGAATAATAATAATAATAATAATATCGTGGATTATAATTATTGACCTTCCTTCATGATACGCAAGGTCATATGACGAATGGGACCTACAGCTTTACATGGGGTCCGAATCGCTATTCCACCAAGAAGAGGGACCCAGAAAAACACCTTAAGCGCTGAAATCTGATAAGTCTGAAAAAACTCAAATCCAGGATCTTCAGATTAGCAACCCAGTGCTCAACCACTACACTATCACGGTGAGTACTTACAAGAGTAACGTGCTAATGTTACACTATAAGAAGAAACATTTCAATTACAGTCTCGGACAATAAGATAGCGTGTATATAAAGTATAGAAGCTATCTTTCTTCCTTGTATTTGTCTCCCAAATCGATTAACCGTTTAAGGCTGAAATTTTTTGTAGGTTTAAGTTATGAATGAGTGTATTTGAAACGCTGCCAATTTGTACCGGTCGTCCTTGAAAGGGTCAAGATAGATTCCAGAGCTCTGTCAATTATGCTTTTGAAAAAAAAAAAGTGTGTACACACACACACACACACACATATATATATATATATATATATATATATATATATATATATATATATATATATATACAGGGTGCCCCATAAGTCCGGCATCATAGGAGAAATTCATATTTTTCTATTTCTACAAACCATAATTCATATTTTTCTCTTTCTACAGGCCATAATGTCTGTGAGCAAGGAAGAACGAATCCAGATAATCTACTCATAGGAAATCGGAGTCAAAGAGAGGCCGCTGCTGAATTTAACAGACTGCATCCAGACCGCGAGCCAATAACACAGAGTTGTGTTAGCAGACTTGTTGCAAAGTTTAAGGAAACAGGATCCATAGAAGATAAACCACGCAGTGGACCTTCACGAAGGTCCACTGACGATGATACAGCGACTGCTATCCTGGCTCATTTTAACAGAAGTCCCAATAAGTCTCTTCGGTGATTGTCCGCCGAGACAGGAGTGTCGAAAAGTAGCATACATCGCATTCTTCAGGCTCACAAATGGCATCCATATAAACTTCATTATTGGGGCATGTAATACCATTACTCCTGACATCATTGGGTATCACGTCTGAATTTGTGTATTGAAAACAATGGTGGACATATTGAGCACGTTCTGTAAATAAAAGCTTTTGTTTTGCCTTTTTTTATTATTTTTCTTATGATGCCGGACTTATGGGACACCCTGTATATATATATATATATAATATATATATATATATATATATATATTAGTCATTTGCACTACATATATTATGACACTTCACAGTTCTTCATCCATGTTCTCCATAAAAGGTGAGGGTGAGTTTGCACAACTAGCTCCCTTACACTCACGACATGCTATTGAGCATTCCAGACCATGTTTTTGGCAGTTGCACCGGTTTGTATTACAGTCCGTCTTGCAGGTGCATCTGATAACCTTCAGTAGAGGATCTGAAGCTGGTGGTAAATTTGTTGTTCGTGGTTCAAGTCGACCATGAACCAATACCCATCCATAATCTTCTGGATCCAAAAGCTTGCCCATCCACTGCTGAACCTGCAAATACACACGGGCGCTGTGATATTGTGCTGCTGCTGTTGGTGGTAGAGTGTGAACCTGTACAGAAAAGATACTTGCAGAAACTTTCCCTCGAAATCGTCGGTAGCGTAGTGCATCCAGTCCTTCTCCTGAGTACCATTGTACAGGCAGACAAGCACCTCTTCTCCAGCTGAGGTGACTTTATCTGTGGGTGCTACTCGGCAGAATACTTCTGCCCGCTCCTTGAAATGAGTATTACTTTTCAGCTTCTTCAAAGCAACCCTTTTTCCACTGCCAAACAAGCATGACGTTGTGTCACAGCCACTGACTGCATGCACAAATGGAAGCAAGTTGCATGTCTCTGGACCCAAAGCACACTGCAGCCAATGAATGTTCCACATTTTCTGAGTCTTGTTGGAGTTCTTTTTCTCTGACCTAAGGAAAAGATCAAAGGAAGATGAGTCAGCATGGAAGCAGAGCAATATCAAGAGGTCCGTGTCCTCTCCGATGACAGCTGTGGCACACGTGGAAGCAGATTCTACTGTTTGTACAATTAACAAATCGGCATCACTCTGCATGAACAGTCTTGCACCCTTTTTCTTGCAGCTTCTCACTGAGCATGATAATGAACCTCTGTTTGTTTGTGATGGCCAAAAAGTGTTCCTTCTTCATTTTGATGGGCATCCCCCCGACAAAGTTGACTTGGATACCGGTAGTACCTCCTGATCGACGAAGATGTGTTATATCCTTCGTAGATGGACCTGCTCCATATCCATCAAAAACTATGACGGGAGACTTGTATGTTCTTGTAACATAGTCAACGCACATCTTGCAGACTGAGTCAAATGTAGCATCACGTGACCATGACAGTCGTTGGAGTAGTGAGCCACCGTCAAGGACGTACTTCATTTCTCTATCCGATGGCGAAGGCATGTCAGCACCTCTTCCTGCAGTCCAAATTGCGTCAGCTAGTGCTGACTTCTTTGCCTGACGAAGAAGTCCCGAGGACTCAAATAAGGATGAAGGTTGGCTGCACAGCTCATATTTGAATATATCCGCTATATTGTCGGTGACTTCAGTAGCAGCTGTTACCAATCGCTGGAAAAGTAACTGTGGATCCACATGGATGGGTTCACCATCGATTTTAACAGAAACCTTATTGTCCATTGTGACAACTTGTTCCTTTCTCTTGAACATATAGTTCACAACTTCGTTCCCCACCATTGAATCGAGGATTTTACAACCGATTTCTTTTGCTGTGTCCGCATTTACAGTTTTGTCAGCTGTGACACCAGTGGCGATGTTGCAGAGATTCGCATCTGCAGAGAATGGATTCCTATCCAGAAGAAACTGAAGGAGACAAGTTGTATCCTTGTCTCTTGCCTGCCTTGCTTTAGTCATATCTTTGTGTTGCTCGCTTGTCACATATTCCGTATTCGTAGCCTCCTTCTTGGCACTATTCAAATCAGCACATGCTGGCAAAGACAGGAGCCATTGTGTGCGTACAGAATCCACCATTCCCCGACCATGTGTCGTCGTCCTGTCGTTTTCATGGTTCTCATTAGTGCCTGTTCAATAACCAAATCTGATGGTAACCCAGCCCAATATCGGTCACTCCGTCGAATAACATGGTGTCCAGTTTAGAAGAATGCAAACACATCTGGATGCTGGCTTTCTAGTTGGAGCATCTTCTGTAGGTAAATGTGCACAGATTTTGCATACAAATTGTGGCCAGCAGCTGCAAAATACGGCAGCATTTCATGAAGAGACTGGAGATGACCTTTCTAGTATCCCGTTCTTTCTGACTTTATGAATTGGCGAAGATCAATCGTCTCCATGTACTGCAACCAAAGATGTCCAGTACAATGATCAAATATTGCAGCCTTTTCATGATCCAGTTTTTGTCGGACCTTGTCAAGGGATACTTCTGAACAGACCGCATCTACTAAAAGTTCACCAGCCATAAGTTTGTCATATAGCTGGACTGCTGTGATAAAGTCCTCGTTGATGTCTTCTGCTGAAACTGGAACATATTCTGGATTCAACTCTGAGACTGAGAGGTCTGTCATAGCAAGTGTATTCCGTCTCTCTCCAGGATTTTCCTCAGCTGCCAACCGATCCTCAGCTAGATTGGTAGTTACTGGCGTATTTCCGACTTGAGTAGTTTGTCATGTAGGACACCAAAAGGGGGAAATTGAATGTTTTTGCTGCAATCATCGCATTCGGAGCACTATCGACAAGGAAATGGCCTCTTACTGCTCTCGCCACAGCTTTGCCACTGATCAAGTGTCCTACTGTGTTTGAAGCATAGACATGCTCCAGCAGCTCTTGAAGGCCTGACCTTAACATCAGATGGCCTATGCAACCTAGGAAGCTCATTTCGGTGTGGAAAGCGCCTAAGCGAAGCACAATCGAGTGCAACTCACTGTCAGATGGTTCACTTGCCATAATGGTCATAGCTTTCCACCATAAAAGCTGATCAAAGGTGAGGATAGGTGTTACACGGTGGCGTTTGGCCTCTGCACTGCGTGATACCTGGGATGGTTGTACTTTATGATCTTGCTGCACTGAATTCAAACCTCTTCACTTCTGAGTAAGATGAAGAGAATCCATGGCTGCTTAATGAATCAATCGGGAATTTCGAGCCAAAATGGTGATGCATCTGAACGGCCAAACCGATCTGAAGTGGTGCGATGAGGACTCTAGGTCGAGTAGCTTGAACTATGGCCTGGCCCACTGATGCAATCTTTACATCTGGCTTCTTTTCACTAAATAATGTTCTTAAAAGGAGTTGTATTGTCTCTGGTAAGAACAGGACGTTCTCTTTCAAAGACGAAATTTTGTCAAAAGTGGGGTACATTTCTTTTGAAGTGTTCATACACTTAATATAATTTTTTAGGAGAGCTGCCGCCGTCTTCACAATCCTCATTTTTTCCGCGTCAGAGTCTGTCAGCTTAGGTGCCTCGTAAAAAGTGTTCAGGATAGTTGATGCTGTGCTCCTGAAAGTTGCCACATTGGCCTTCCCATTTATGCTATTGATGACGATGTCGTTGCCGAAGTGTTCTTCGATTTTAGTCTTCATGTATTTGACAGTGTAGGCGTCATCACCGCAGTATTCTCTCATCTTCTGCACAAGATCACTAATGGTTACCTGTTCATCATTTTCTGTCAAATAGTCCGCCACTTTCTTGAATGCTTCTTCTCTACAAGTGTCAATGGGTCGACCGCATTTAGAATTTTTAGCATGGCTTGAGGACTGGTAGGTTAGGGGAACTTGTTTTCCTGTTCTGAAGTTAATATTGTATACTTGATGGTAAATAGCATTTGCGACAACCAAATCTTGCGCAAACTCGATCCGACTTTTAACTTTGTGATCCCAATCGTCACTGCGCTCTTCGCATATGCGTTCAATGGTTGATTGAAAATCAGTTGTTCTTACAGGAAAGACGTCACAGCCTCTCTTTTTCCCCGATACTTTTGCAGGCTGACCGCAAAGTATGCAATGTTCATTGAAATTGAAACCAGGTCCATGAGAACGCAGATTACGACTGGTTGAACATGGTTCTGCGTTTTTCTTTTTCAAGTCACGACTGATACTATTTTTGTTGCAGTAGTCATGTCTACATTTTTTATGCACTGATTGTCCTACAAATGTTTGGGTGTTATCTTTTCGTAATTGACTCGCGCTGTTTATTCCAATGCTTCCCTTTTCTCCAAGTACCACAGTTGATTGACCGTTCGCTAAAGGCTCCTTGCAAATCACACACTCCATATTCATCAAATCTGAAAAATGGATGATAATCTTAAAACTAATATTTTGACAATTTCAAAAACAAAAGAAAACTCAGCGTGCCAAACTACATAACATATCCAAAAATGGGCATGATTGAACTAATAATAATGAAAGGTCCGAAATTTAGGTCCGACCCTTAAAAATAAAAAATGAAAGAATTAAAATTTAAAAATGACAATATTGCACCCCCTACAAGCATTTCCATGTTTGAAGTTTTTCGGTATGGATTCTAGAATAAGTTACCACAAAAATTATTTCTTTTGCAATTTGTTCCACCACGAACCACATATTGACTAGACTATATTTATTATTTTCAACGCTGAGTATTTATTTCACTCAAATATTTTAATCATAACTGTTAAAAATTCAAAATACAGAGTGAAAGTTCAGTTCTGATATATGTTTATGCAAAATTCCTAAAACAAGCACGGACAACATGCATAGTGGAAAAAAAAAATGCCCTTCTGGGGTCGGGAGAACGGGATCTAGCCAAGGTGCGAATTTCTTAATGGTCTCTGGATTGTTTCCTTCTCGCCTTTTTCATTTGTTTTTCGGTTTACAATTTCTGTATAATAAACAACTGATTATAATAATAAATTTATAATTTCTGTAATAAATAATAATGCAATATTAAATGTAATAAATTTAATAATAAATGTAATAATTATGTAAAAAAAAAATAATAGAATCTGTATGTATAGGACAAGATAGTTTTAAATTTGTGCGAATGTACTTATAAGCGGGTCCCTTTAATAAAAATGCCCTTCCAGTGTCGGGAGAACGGGATCTAACCTTGGTGCGAATTTCTTAATGGTCCCTGGAATGTTTTTGTTTTTGGTTCATTTTTCTGTATCCACCTGAAGAGGATGCCAGTGGGCATCGAAACTGTTGTGGAAATAAACTCTGTCTATTAGAGTGGGTTTTAATTATCATATTTTGGCCTTCACGTAGAAAAAAAGTGAAGCTTTTTGCATTTATTATGCATAGTGGAGTTTAGCACGCTGTTTCTATGTTTTAGCAAGGTACTTTTATAATGTAGGTATATATATTCGGATTCGAAAAAACATCTGGAGTCGGATTTGAGGAAAACTGATTTCGATTAGAAAGGAAATTGTAGACACCAATCGACCAGGGAAATACTCCGGTGGAGATGTTAGGCAGAAGACGGGGAATGCCGGAACTCGCGCTCCTCCTGTCACTGTCCTCTTTAGCTGACCTTTTTCAATATCTCGTCTACCTTGTGAGCAGTCCAGCATGCTCTCAAACACACACTTCTCTCACTGTTCCTCACTACACATACGAATACATGCATTGCAGCATCTTACATACTACACAATCTTTTCAAAATTAAAAACAAAATGGCATCGACCTCGAGAGCCTCGGAGATACCCCTACTTCTGGCTCCCCCGCTGCCGATATCGGGAACGCAGACCCGGGCAGCGTGGCTGGTTCTGCTACACTGCCACTGAAACCCGGGTGTCTGGGACGATTGACAGCAACCCCTTTTCTGTCCCCTCCTACTTTCTCTATATTCAATGCTATTGCAAAGGTGGATGTTGCGTATATACACAATTACCTAATTTGCTCTTGTATTCTCGAACTTGAATCCTTCGAATTCTACACCCTCTGGCTACGGCTTACTTGCTACTCTCAAACTAAATACATCTGTGCTGTTTACCTTTCTCCTAATTTTACTGACTATCCAAAACTTTTTCACTACCTCGCTTCCAAAGTGGAATACATTCTATTCTACTCCCCTTTCGCCGAAATCTCCATTTTAAGAGATTTCAATGTTCACCACCCTTTTGGCTTTCTTCCCATTTCACTGACATCCCTGGTGAACTAGCTTAGTGGGCTGCATCCTCTACCTCCCTATGGAGTGGAGGATCGGTCTGCAACAGCTGGAAGAATGTGTTGTTCTTGAGTTAAGAATGTATTGCATGGTTTGTAAGCGTTCTTATTTTACTTCTTTTCATCTTTTTCCGGCAGAGTGGGCTCTACCTCCCTATGGAGTAGAGGACCGTTCTGCAATCTTTCCTATTCTCTCCGACTATTTTTCTGACTTGTCGGCAGTGGCCGGCGGATGATGATGAGTCTTTTTTCTCTCTTTCTGAATGAATGTTAACCCACGAGTGATAGGTGTTGCTACTTACTTAACCCCTTATTCTCTTCTCTTAACCCCCTACTCTTTCCTTTCTCTCGGGCTAACCTCAGAGTGGATCTTAGGATCTTTGTTAGCCTTAGCTTCTGTAGATCTGTAGAACTTCTCCATCATGAATGACCTAGAACAGATTGTACAGCACCCTACTTGTGTCCCCAATCACCTTGGAGATAGGCCCAACATTCTGGATTTACTTCTCACTACTATTCTTTCTTCTTACTCTGTGAAACTTTTTTCTCCGTTGGGCTCCTCCGACCACAGTCTTGTATCTGCTTCCTGCCCTATCGCTCCAGTTCGGCCTTTGAATCCTCCCAAGAGGAGACGCCTTTGGCACTTTGGCGGCGCTGATTGGGAGGCCCTTAGGCAGAATTTCTATGATTTCGCATGGGATGATTACTGTTTCTGTGGCCGGGGCCCACTCCGAGTGCTCTGAGCGCATCACGGAGGAGATTTTTTCGGTTATGGAGGTGTACATTCCATATTCTGTTCCTACTACTAATGCAAAAAAACAACTTTAATTTTGTTTGTTCTAATGCTATTCGCAACAGAGAGGAGGCTTTCAAAAGGTACCGTCACCATCCAACTCACGACTCTCACTTAGTTATACTGTATTTCTGCCCGGAATCGTGCAAAATCTGCTCAACTCTTCAAAAATTCCTTCATCAGTCAAAAATGTGAAAACCTATGCAATTTTAATTCTTCTCCCTCTTTCTGGCACCTAGCCAAGAACCTTTCCAACAACTTTACTTCTTTCCCTCCGCTTTTCTATTCCGGCGGCTTGAACTCTTCGCTCAAACTTTTGCCTCCAACTCAACCTTGGATGATTCCGGCACTGTTCCTCCATCTTTTCCCTCTAACTTAATTATATCTGAAATTAGAATCTCCTTCAAAGATGTTTTTTCTGCCCTATCTGGGCTCATCTCTAGAAAGGCGTACGGTCCTGATGGTGTGTCTCATGTTCTTCTCAAGAACTGTGCTTCTGTGCTAACACCCTGCCTTAGTAAACTCTCTTGTCTTTATCATTCATTTAGTACTTTTCCTTCCTGCTGGAAATTCGCTTTCATTCTGCCTGTCCCAAGGAAGCGTGACTGCTTTCAACACTCTAACTATCGTCCAACTGATTTGATTTCTTGCCTTTCTAAAGTTTTTAAATCTATTCCTAATAGGAAGATTCTTAAAGACCTCTTCTCACAAACTTTTTTCAGATTATCAGTGTGGATTCCGGAATGGACGCTCTACTGGCGATGATCTTGTATATCTTTCTGACTCTTGGTCATTAGCCTTTCGGGATTTCGATGAAACATTTGCTATTGCACTAGACTAGACATATGAAAAGCTTTTGATAAAGTCTGGCATAAATCTTTAATCTCCAAACTGCCCTCCTTCGGTTCCTATCTTTCCATCTGGACCCTCATCTCTGATTTCCTTTCTGGCCGATCTATAGCTGCGGTTGTAGATGTCCACTATTCTTTTCCTAAAGCTATTAACAGTGGTGTTCCTCATGGCTCTGTCCTGTCGCCCACTCTTTTCCTTTTGTTTAGTAATGATCTCTTAAGTCGCACTTAACTCCACACTTCACTTCTTCACCCGTTTCACAAAGCATCCCTCTCAACAGTCACTCCATGCTTTGCGTAGGATGGCTATGGTACACCTGACCTCTGATCTTTCTGGTACCTCTGTTTGGGGCAGAGAAAACCTTGTGGCTTTCAGTGCCTCAAAAACTAGGTTCCTTAATCTGTCTACTCGTCACAATCTTCCACACAACTATCCCCTTACCTTCAACAATACACAACTCAAACCTTCCTCTTCTCTTAACATTCTTGGTGTTTCCTTTTCTCATGATCTTTCTTGGAAAGATCACATATATTCTCTTTCCAAAACAGCTTCTAAGGGGTTAGGTGTGTTGTACCGGTTCCGCGGTTTCTTCACTCCCACTCAGTTGCTCTCTCTGTACAGGGGTTTTGTCCTCCCCTTTATGGAATACGCTTCTCGTGTGTGGAGTGGCTCAACTTACATAGCCTTACTTGACCGGGTGGAATCAAAGGTTTTTCGTCTTATCAGTTCCCCGTCTCTTACTGACTGTCTTCAATCCCACTCTCTCTAAGCCCCAATGATGTCGTATTCTCTCTTTACTATTATAACGGACACTGTTCTTCCGAATTCTCTAAATTCATGACTCTTCCTTTAAGGAGAGCAGCAGTACCAGACTTTCAACACAATCTCATTCCTATTCTGTCCAGCTCTCTAACGCAAGGGTTAATCGGTATTTTCAATCTTTAATCTACTCAACCTGTGAACTCTGAAACAATCTTCCCCAACCATCGTTCCCCCGTCTCTGACCTCCAATGTTTCAAACGCAGTGTGTCCAGGCATCTTGAAGGCCTCGGACCTTGATTTTGGCTCTCTTCTTCCCCTATGGGGGAACGTTTCTGCGGGCATTCGCCCTTGGTCCCTCTTTCCTGCAGAAAAAAAAAATTGTGGATTTGTACTTAATGGATTTCAAAATTTCCCGATTTTCTTTGTATGCGTTTATTTCTTCATATTTACTCTAGGATCTAATTAATCGGCTTGTCCTATGAAAATTTCGGTGTATTGTAATGTTCGTGTTAAGCGTAACGTCCCTTTTATATTAAGTATTAATAATTTGGAATCGGTAAATGGATATCCGATTTGCGTGCAATACAAAAGCTTTTCGATTTAACTGCATGTAAACGTTCAAAGCATTTACAGTTATTTTAATGATGAACAGAGATACTTTTAGTGTCATTAGAATGCGACAGAAGAACAGATTCTGTATAACAAGCGAGTTAATGAATAAATGAATATACTAAGCAGTCCAGTAGCCAGGATTTCCCAAAGGCGGAGTCGAACTTGTAGAAAGGCGGACCTTTTGGTGCAACGACCTAGTCACTGCGGAAGGGATTTAAAGTAGTTTAGTTTAAAGTAGTTTGTGAAGCTTAAAAAAAATGTGAATAAAATGCAAGTATTTATTTACTAAATGATGTTATATATTATAATCTCGCATCATAAGTTATACTATGGTTACAAAAATGGACCTTTCCTGTCAAAGGGAGTCGTTCGATCCCCCCCCCCCTTTTGGCTACGGGCCCGCTAATATATGGGAAAAGAAGAAAGAGATCACGATAAAATATTCGTAGTACAGTGCAGTGATTCTCTACCGGGTCCACGCAGTGGCGTATCAAGGGAGGGGCGACCGCCCCGAGCGGCACTTCCCGAGGGGCGGCAAGTTACTGTCAGGCGGGCGCAGTATGCAAAATTTTGGGTTTTTATGTTTTAAAATGCACCCTCCAACTCGTGCAAGAGGATGTACGCAGAGAATTTTTTGAAATCATGGATCGTTTATTAGCAGAAATTGAAAAACGCAGTTTGTCTTAAAAACATGAATGATCGCTTTGAATTTCTGTCTCCTTCGTACCTTTTGAATCAGTCCAAAGATGAAGCAATTAATACCAAGGTCAATAATTTTTCTTCCATCTACAATGACATTAATCCAGGAAGTCTACTGGAAGAAATAAAGCGTTTGCGCAGACATTTGCTCAGTTTCGAAAGCATAAGCGTCGACGATGATCCAAAGAACTGGGATATGTTAAAACTACTTCAGTGGATCGTTAAATGGGATCTAGTGGAATCTTTGCCTCATATAACAATTGCCCTCCGGATCTGTCTAACTACATGCATGTCCGTGGCAAGTTGCGAACGAAGTTTCTCGAAACTGAAACTTATAAAAACTTACCTCAGGTCAACTATAAGTCACTCTAGACTGAGCAATTTGGCGATTATTTCAATTGAACGTGAAGTTGCAGAGACAATGGACATAGAAAAAATCATTCATGAATTTTCTGTTATGAAAGTCCGAAAATTTAACACGGCATTATACATTATATAGTTATTGTTAAAATTATGTACAGTATATTATGTACAGTATATTATGTACAGTATATTATGTACAGTATATTATGTACAGTATATTATGTACAGTATATTATGTACAGTATATTATGTACAGTATATTATGTACAGTATATTATGTACAGTATATTATGTACAGTATATTATGTACAGTATATTATGTACAGTATATTATGTACAGTATATTATGTACAGTATATTATGTACAGTATATTATGTACAGTATATTATGTACAGTATATTATGTACAGTATATTATGTACAGTATATTATGTAGTATTGTTAAAATTGAAGTTGCTTTATTTAAGTTTTTCTTCCAATAAAAGTTTTGTTTAGAAGTGTATTTTTGTAAAGGAATTGTTTTTAAAATTGAAAATTGTTGCAGGGGGGGGGGCGTTGGCATTTTCGCCCCGAGCGGCAAAAAGTATTGGTACGCCTCTGGGTCCACGTATTTGTGGTATGCCATGCCTGTCCGTTGCTGGATTTTTGCAAAATAACGTTTTGAATTAAGGGCAGTAAATGGAAGATAAATTGTTCCTTATGAATGTTGTGCACTTGATAAATTTGTGTAGAATAATAAGAGTAATGCTATTTATATGCGCCTCGGTGGTGTAGTGGTTAGCGTCGCTGACTACGAATCCATCGGCCCCGGGTTCGAGACCCGACGGCAGCCGGCGCGCAGCAAAACCCAGCTGTTCATCCTTCCACACAATAAAGAAAGTGGTAGGTAGCCTAGTGGTTAAGACGCTGGGCTGCTGATGGGGCGTGGTTCGGATTCCACGTTAAACTGTAGGTCTAAGGTGGAGTGAAAAGCTTGACCTTCGTCAGAATGAACAATTCGGGCGGAAGCCAACCAAAGGTATTTATATATTTCTTGCCACAATAAGAGATGGGACCCAAGACTTTCAACTCTATTCTCTCATAGTTTCGTATTGACTGTAGTGTGTTTAATCTTAGTTTTTTAGTTTACTTTAGCAGATTAGGAGAATTATCGTTTTACCTCTGTTTAGAACAGAACTTACCCTCTGTAAATGCATATAGGCTTAGACGTTTATAAAGCAAGAATGTAGTTGGTGATCAGTTAAGTGTCTGGAGGAGACTTCATAATTAGAAAATTAAAAATAGCATAAAAGTCGGGTGATGTGTGTGGATTTCGAGGAAAGCGTATACCGGTCATGATGAGCAAGTAAAACAGCCTCGGAATAATGCGTTATGTAGACGGGATATATATGACACATTAAGATTTGTTCTGTACCTCGTGTAACTGCGTGAAATCAGTCTAAAAGTTAAGAGTAAAATAACTGAAATTTCAAAGCATTAACCATTTTAACGCCTTATCTAAGAATACATCATTAAACACTTATCAAACAGTCTAGTTTTTGTGTGATATTTAAACTTAAAAACAAGGTCCCTCGAAAATTCCTACTAGTGGGAACTAAACTCCTACTATAACCAAAGCCTACCTATATCTAGTCGCTCCAAGTTCACATTACAACATGTAAATAATTTAATACAAACTATTTTCACAATAATTTTTAAACCAGTGAGACCTTAATATTTACTTTAAGTTCATGAGTAACTTGGAGTGCAGCTTCACAAATTTGGTCTCGCTGATTTTGCCTGTGAAGCTCGAAATTTTGATGGCTGCTGTATTTTTGTAAATTTATTGACTGATTGGTTTCTCCTCGATTTCACAAAAAAATGAAATTGTGTGATCTAACTAGACGTGAGTAGGCTTTGCTATAACTAGTAATGGAATTCCATACGGAAATTGCCTGGTGTATGACGTTAAATTTAGGGACACTCGTTAAGTGTCTACTGTAGGGTAGGGCTCTAGGCCCTCTAGGGCGTATGTCTTGTTCTTTTATACCTTCCGTAACTGTAACCTTTAACCTGGTATTATACGCATGACAAAAAATCTTCGTGTGTAGAAATTATAGAATAGCATTCGAAAAATAAACATTTTGAAATTATTTTATATGAAGTAAAAAATTTTAAAAAATATAGTTGTAAAACAAGCGGTAGCTCGCTATCGCCCTCCGGATTTTTTTTTTCACTACATTTTTTTTTTATTGGTTGTAGATTTAAAATTATATTATATAAAGCCCTCATAGGAAGAAGTGGCTAAGTGACAAAAGTATGGCATATCACATCTATCTCATATATATGGCATATCACTGGATGGTACATTTAGAAGCACCGTCGTTTAAATATACATCAATTTTTTATGATCCACAAATAAGAAGACAGTATTGCGTTTGTTGAATACTATAATATGATGGAATGCTTTTTCCCCTCTAACATATCGGAAGAATGGTTCACTTGGAGTCTAACTTTATCGTTTATTTTTTGTCATACTTTATAAAATATAATTACAAAAATTGTAATGAATCGTAACTGCAAATCGATGAAAGAATGGAGCTTAATATCCCAATTAAATTGTAAGTCCTTTCGGGCTATCCAATCAATCACAAATGTAAAGAGAGAGACTTTTTTTTTCCACTTTTTCATGTACTTTTTTTATTATATTAGATGAGGCCCTCATAGGAAGAAGTGGCTAAGCTACAAAATTTTAAAAAACGCCATTACTCCCATTACCCCCACCCCTCTACTCCATTACCCTCCCACCCCCATTCCCCCACACACAAAAGTAAAAAAGTCATTACCCCCACCCCTCTCCCCATTACCCCCACCCCCACAATTACCACAACCCCTCTCCCCATTATACTGCTACTCGCCCGGAGGGCGGGTAGCAATATATATGTCACAGTATAAATGTGAAGCTCAAGATTTTCACGGCTGCGTTCTTTTCTGTAATTTTATCGCGGTGCTGGGGCCTTCGGACCCAGTAACCGGTGACCTCGGATCGGAAAACTTCACAGAGCACATCGGAAGCTCATGGGCTATCAGTTGGTGGTGGTTGCAGAATTTTCCGATGTGCCGTTTAGGCTGTGCACGGTTCCGAATAAAGCGGACATACACACAGACACACACACATTTTAGCTCAATAATATATTAGATGTTTTTTAATTTTTTTTATTTTATTTTTGTATAGCTCCATTTTTTATTTTTTTATTTATTAGACAATAAATCCTGTACAGAATAATAGCGTCTAAAAAGAACTCCTTGACTTCTTTTTATAACTTCACCATTCGTGAAGATATATACAGTTGAAGTTATTGTCATTTTCCGCTACATCACACACATATATATATATATATATATATATATTATATATATATATATAAACTGTATATACTGTATATGATAAATTGCACATTTAAACACGTGCAAGGCCTTTCATGTATTGAACGATACACCTCGGCAGGGAATGAAGGGAAAAGGCAAGAAACCAAAAATATATATTTCTGTGTAGTGTAAACAAAATAGGAGGGATTAGCAAAAAATGAACACGTACTAATTAAAGGAAAAATATATTTTAACAAGATTTGGTCCATTTTATACGTTCCCGAACTGAAAGTAATGAAGGGGTTCTTTAACGGTCCAGTGGTTCCCAACCGGTTTTGGCTTATGGCCCCCTTAGGAACCTTATTTTTTCCTGTGGCCCCCATAAGCATTATTTTCAGTAGGTAATATGCAGATTTAACTCTATTTTACAAAATAACATTTTCCTGTGGCCCCCTTCAAATGTGCCATGGCCCCCGGTTGGGAAACACTGCGTGACGGTTTAACCTCCTTCGCAACATCTAAGGTCATATGACAGAGGGGACCCACAGTTTTACGTGGGATCCAAACCACGGGTCGCTACCAGAGTTGGAAACGGGTCACCAACCTTGACCCGTGTGACCCGCCCAGCACCTAACCCGTGACCCACTTGACCCGCTCCCGGGTCAGGCGGGTCAATAACTTCGCTAGACGGGTGTTACGATTGGCTACGACGTATACCACGTTCCCTAACTGATACACACACACACACACACACACACACGAGGGTGGGCTGAAAAGTAATGCCTTCACTCAAATAAATTTTAAACGGGTTGAAGTATTTTATCGAAACAAAAACAGATATGTACCTTTAGAGTTTATTTTTCAAAACTATACATTTACTTTTCTATAAAATCACCCTCTACCTCAATATATTTACACCAACGATAAATGAGTTTTTGAAATCCATTCTAGTAAAACTCGGAGCTTTGACTACGAAACCAAAATTTCACAGTGGCCTTAACTTCTTCGTTAGACTCGTAGCGACTTCCACAGAGATGTTCGTTAAGTTTAGGAAACAGGTGAAAATCGCATCGTGTTAAATCGGGGCTAATTGGTGAATGCGGCAAGACGGTGAATTGCTGATCCTCAATTGCTTCTCGCGTTTGAACACTGGTGTGAGGCAGTGCGTTGTCATGGTGATTGTTGTTGTTGTAGCGAGCAAACCGGTGGCACGCAGGTAACCGATCGCCCTCTCCGGAGTGGACCAGAGGTTCAGCGCACTAGTGATGTTGTATTGTGTTCTATGTTGTGCTAGAGTGGTACAGTCTGTCATAATGTGTTCAATTGCTTGTGGTGCGTCCTCTCACAGGTGGCAGGTGTCGTCTGTGGAGTTGTCTAGTCTGTGTTTATATGTCTGTAAGTTGGGGTGATGTCCACATCGGAATCGTGCTAAGTTAACTCGATCCGCTCAGGCTGATCTCTGATGTTAATGGGTGGCGGCTTCGCACCTAGGACCGCATTCAGACCGAATCGTGTTAGTGCTTTGTGGGTTAGGTGTGTGTGTATGTGTGTTCTGTACTGTGTGATGTCTGTGGGGCGTGGTATGGAATGGAGTATTTGGTTATGTCGTGTCTCTGGTGTTACCTTAATGGTGAGAGGTGTTGGTGCATGATTGTACATGTAGTGGCAAGGGTGTGTTTGAGATAATGGGTGCCCAGCATGGGCTAGCATAATCCATAACTGAGCGAATATATTGTTTGTATATGAGTGATGTTTCTTGCTGGTGTCCAAAGTTTGTGCCTGTAGTACCTTAAGCGTGTTAAGTCTTGATGTACATTTCTTTTTAATGTCCTGACTGTGGTTTGCAAAATATAATGATGTGTTGTATGTGTTAACCCCTCTGTCTATGGCCTTGGTTGGTTCGAAGTCGACGGGGGTTCTGGTTAGGAAGCAGCAACGGATTTGTTACTCACAGTATCTTCTATAATACTCTCTGAGTTCTTCTGTAGTGGTTCGGAGGATTCCGTGAAAACTTACTAAATTCTCTGAAGATTCCCTGATGCTTCTTATAATGTATCGGGAACTTAGTTTCTATATTTAAGACTAAGTTTTCTGAAGAGAGCAAAACTCGAAGGGGAAGATAGACTTTTTCTTACTGTAATTTACTGCTAAAATGTAAAGGCAATGCTCAGCCTCTAAGTTTAATTTACAGGGGGAGGGATTCGACCTCTTTCGACCATGGCTCAGGCCGGAATTTAAAAGTGCGGAGGCCAGGGCCTCCTCAAGGAGGGCTCCTTCTCGCTCAAAGGCTGCCAACAAGGGAGTGTCTCTTATTTTACAAATACAAGCATCATATAAGTCTAAATGTTGTTGGGGGAGTGCAGTTAAAGGTTGTCTCCCCCTCCCCCCCCCCGTTTAATGGAGATCTACGTTAAGCCTAATTTTAAACACATGATCAGAATTTTGAAAGATTCCAAAATAAGACGAAAAAAGTAAATAACAAAAATAATAATCGTAATATCGCCGAGTATACATTCCTAAATGGCGACAATTTCGTAGTAGTACATTGAGTACAATCTCAGTACATTATTAAGTACATTGTAATTTTGGTTTACTACAACTTTGATTATAATTACGAATTAATTCACATTCACTTATTATCGTCAATTACAGTTTCATTAAAGTACATTAATTACATCATATTAAATTATTAGTTACTTACAATTCTAGCAAATTGTTAATTGACATATCTGATACTGAAGTAAGATACGGAAGTACACGGACATTTATGATATAACATAACATACAACATAACACCTTGTTATAAATTTGTAGCAGGCGCAAGAGGGATTTCGGATTCCGAGGCTCGCTTTTTTGGCGACGTCATCGGAATCTGAATATTTGTATCAGCATCGAGAGTGTCTTGCGAGAGGTTAAATAATTGGAAAAAAATAAAAAGTATACATGTGAACGTACTTACATGTAAGGTAATTATGTACGTCCTCAGTGGACATGTACAAATGCATAAACTATTGTACACATTCGTAGTCACACAATAGGTAGCTGAATGAATAATTAAAAATTTAACAAAAGATAAAGGTCAAGAAAGGACATGGATGTATGACTGAACAACATATAAATAATGACAGTGTAAAGTTTTTATGATGATGATAAAGAATTTACCATACATTGTATACTAGAGATATGATGAAGGGAAATTAATGACGGGAAAATGTGAAGGGAATTAAGCTACTTTATGACGGCATAGTTATTCAAATTATGCCATACGTCAATTCATAACTAATACGCCATTGTTATTTAATTCGTACGTACAGTACAAGTCATTATTGGGAGAAATTAGAAGAAACGAATTAGAGACAGAGAGTGAGTGAAACTATTAATTAAATATACGGCAAATATTAAGGAATTTGGTACATTTGAGGAAGAATTAAGTAAATGAATAAAGTAAGTACAACTAAAGGTTCCAATCATGCCATATGCAATGTGTGTGCATAATCTAATAAAATTTAGGGATGAGGGTTAGATGCAAGACAACCATAATTAATTATAATAAATTCTCTAACAAATGAAAAATGGAAATATGGATACGACTAAACCATAGAAATGGTAGGTCGCATGGTTGTGACACTGAAAAAAAAAAATAGAAAACAAAAATCAAACTCGCATCAGGCGACTTTGGTTCCTCGTGTAAAAATGAACATTCGAACAAAAACCATACAAACATAAGTACTGTATGAAGACAATGAATATAAGGATTATATAGGAATTATTCATTGTTCATTTTTTACATATGTGACCCCAAGTATTTTGGTTCTGTGAGTGTGTGGAATGTTGGTGTTGTTTAATGTGAGCTGTGGAGTTATCTGGTGTTCTTTTGTGTTGCTTGTAAGCAAGGTGATGGTTGATTTTGTGGGCGCTACTGTAGTAATGTCTAATTAAAAATTAGAATGTTTTGGTTATAAGAAATTAATAAAGAAGATAATAATATTTAATAAATGTAATTACGATAAATAATGGTTTGTTTATAAAAAAAATTAGAAATACGAGTTGGCAACGCCTGAACACAGGCTAGAGCTGGGTAGTAATGCCCGCCAGCCATCGGACGGCCTTGGGCTTAGTAAGGTGGTTTTGTGTGTTAAGATGTAATTGTAAATTTAGAATAGTATTTCGTCTCTTTCTCCGGTTAAAATGTTAACGTTACTCCCCCCATCGCATTACCCCGTTTATCTAAAAGCGGTTCGGCATAAGTAAAAGTTAATAAAGTATAATGAAGAGTATAACTAATCCCCCCGTCCTCCTCGCCTTGTTCAAATTATAATGGTTTTCCACTTGGTCACACGCGCTACCCGCGTTTATAAAGTACAGCGAAAGCGAGTGTAAAGAGAACGCAGAAGGATAAAGAGAAAATAAATAGAAAGTAAAGTAAATAATGAATATAATAATGAAGGAATGGGCCCTTAAATAAATTAACCACTACACTACTTTGAGTCTATTGTGTGTGAGCCAGTCTTGTATACTGTTTATGTATGTTTGTAGGTTATTTGTAGCGGTGTCGATGTTGTTGTGGGTGGACCCTCCTGGTCCGTTTTTTCAGCTTCTTCAGAGTTTCAATATAACGTGCAGAGTTGATTGCTGTCTCTCTTCCCGTAAAGTCTTCGAGAACACCATTGATATCACAAAAAAACAGTCATCACTTTTCTAGCCGATTTTTGAACTTTGAATTTTTTTGGTTGCGGTGAATTTTTGTGTCGATATTCCATGGATTACCGTTGTGGTCATTATGATGGGCCCACGTCTCGTCTCCTGTCGCATTGCTGTACAGAAACTCATCTCCTTCATTTTCGAAGCGCTGCAGATTTTCTTGGCAAATGCGTAGTCTCTCAGTTTTCATCTTGGCAGTGAGCATGCGAGGCACTCATCTGGCGCAACCTTTCGGTAACCGAGAATCCTGAAAATGTCCCACTCGTTCCTTGGAGATATCGAGCATTGCAGCAATTTCATTTTGTTTAATGCGACGATTTCCACGAATCAACTCGTCAACGTAGTTCGATGACTCGTCGGTTGCCGTTACAGGCCTTCCACTTCGCGGTTTGTCTCGCAAATCTTCTTGCCCCGCTTCTCCTTCTTTACACTGCCTCGCCCAACGTTGAACGGTACTCGCATCAACATACTGTTTGCCGTACACAGCTTGCATTTGCTCATGAATGTCTATGGGAGCAACATTTTCCTCGGTCAAAAATTCAATTACGGCACGTTGCTTGAAGCGAACGTCTTTACTCCTTTCTAGTGTAATCGATACTAAACAAACATGTGGAATGAGTGTAGGTTATATTACGCTATAATACAAAACAGGTTTTATCTGGTTACCTCTACATAATCTGGAATTATTCAAGCGGAGGCATTACTTTTCAGCCCACCCTCGTATATATACTGTATATGGTGCAACAAAAGTCCGTTCCCATAGGGAAACCTTTTCGGATATTTTATTTAGCGACGAGGCTTGTTTTCATTTAAATGGAACAGTGAATCGCCACAATTATCGTTATTAGAGCGACGAGCATATACTGGATTAATTGTTAAATTGATTGTATTGTTTGTAATGTACAGTTAAAACCAGCGCTTTTTTGTGACGGTACGCGTAGGTACGGCGTACCGGCACCTTTTTTTCAGAGCGATGTTGACGCACGTCCGCTCAAATAAATTAACGAAAGAACGAAGTCGGGACGTTTATTGTCGGACGAAAACTTGATGAAAATTTGGAATTTTCTACGAAACTCTAATTTTGGTGTTTTCATTTTTTAATTCTTTAAAACTGAAAGTAATAAACGGCGTCTATAAATGTTAACATTCTGATTTTTATTATGGATTTTTGATTTTTATCATCAACATTTTTATTAAAAGTTCATCACATTCAATAGAGAAGAGGGAGGGGGGCGCAGGAAGAGGGGTGTGGGAGAGGAATTTTACAATTTATCAAGATATGAGTACCGGCACCTTTTTTTTAACAATAAAAAGCACTGGTTAAAACTATTTTCTCGTTCAATTCCGTTATATCTTATTTCCCTGTGAGAACGATCTTTTGTTATACCCTGTATATGAAGGAAACCACTCTTCAGGAAGACTTAAATTTTTATTTTTTTAACACCAATACAGTTTCGGCTCTTCGCGAACCCTTGTCAATTGGTAATGACCGCATAAACAGAGAACAGCATTTATATACACCTGGAAGTTAATTATCAGGGATTAGCTGACTGAACCTTCCCATCCTCTTGCCAGGGGATAGTCAAATAACCCTTCCGACCTAGCTTTGACCTGATGGATGTACATGTGTTGCCTGGGGATTTTTGGATGGTAATGTTACAAAATTCTTAATTTTATTACATATAATTTTGTTAAAAGAGAATTGACCATTGGATAGATTAAAATTTTGTATAGAGCTTAAAGATTAGATTCAACAATTCTACGCTTAACATAATTATTAGATCTAGATCCAATCTAATAATTATGTTAGAAAACTTTAAGTCTTCAAGTCTTCCTGAAGAGTAGTTTCCTTCTTCCTACTTCGTCGCGACAGTGCGTTATTTTACATCACCTTGTGTGTGTGTATATATATATACACTGTGTATATATAGATGTCTATTGATCTGATGTTCTTTGTTCGTTCATACACGCATGAACGGCTAGGGTAATTAATCTGCACCAAATTTAATGTACGCATCAAAAGAAAAAGGGGCAAATTTTTAGTAACACACCCGCCCCTCCCATTCTCCTTTTAGGTTGTGTTGTGTTTCGGGGGCTTTTGCTGCGCTCGTCGCAGCGGGCTTTCTAGTAAAGTATGTGAATGCAGATTCCAGTATGTTCCTTTGCTGCGTCTTTATTTTTAAGAAGAATTTTAGGACCCTCCCCATTAATACTACGATTATATCTGTATATATGGTTAAACAATGCATTAGAATTATTTGCCGTCCTACACGCATATTTAGGCCCTTTTACTTCTGGCATCTAACGTTTTTCCAGTTTGACAGATATAAACTGAGTCACGTTGTTTACATGCAATCGAATAGAGAGAACCAGCTGCATTATTTGGGCTGTTCTTTATCATAAGAGATTTTTTGTTTTTCAGAGCATTAAAAGTTTAGTCCTGAATATTTAGATTCTGAGATATGCAATATTATGAATATTGGTATTAAAATAATTGTTTAAGCAAAGCTGAAAAAAGGTATTGTAATGTCACTCAAAAGGAATTTGATCATAAAAATATCCTAAGTCTCCTTTCCATGTAAATTTCTTCTGACTTTATTTAAAACAATTGGCATTAACGTAGTGTTTAAATATAAAAATACTGTTAAAATTCGTCTAATAAAGAACGGCCCAGATAATGCGGTTGGCTCTCTCTACTCGGTTGTATGTAAACAATGTGACTCAGTTTATATAGGTCAAACTGAAAAAAACTTTGGACGTCAGAGTAAAACAGCATAAATATAATGCATTGTTTAACCATATTTATGGATATAACCATAGCATTAATTGAGACAGTTCTTGTTAAAAATAAAAAAACATAAATGAAAGAATGCACATTTATCTATTTTATAAATAATTTTTATAACAGTTCGGGAACGTATAAAATGGACCACATCTTGTTAAAATATCTTTTTCTTTTAATTAGTACTTGTTCATTTTTTGCTAATCCCTCCTATTTTCTTTACTCTGGAAAGGATATATATACGTTTGATTTATTGCCCTTTTCCTTCATTCCCTGACGAGGTGTACTGTTGAAATTAAATTGAATATACAAAAGGACTTGGAATCGCTTTTCAGTTTTCCTTATGGGTGAGAAGAGAAAATATCACCCCGGGATAAAATCTTCTATTTTCTCTACTATGTTTCTTGGAGCATTGAGAGTTGTCAGTCCTGAATTTTTAGATTCCGGGGTTATGCAATATCATGAATATTGGTACTAAATTATGTTATCCTATTTCATTTCTAGACAACTGCGTTAGGAAAGCTAAGAATAGGTATTATAATAGTGTAACTGTAAATGAACTTCAGCATAAAAATATCTTTAGCCTACCTTACCATATAAATTTACATATCTTCTGACCTTACTTAAAAACAATTGGTATTAGGTAATACGCTTAAATCTCTCCCAATAAAGAATAGCCCGGATAATGCAGTTGACTGTGTATTCGATCGGATGTACACAGTGTAACTCGGTATCTCTAGGTCAAACGGGAAAAACTTTAGTTATCAGGGTAAAACCACATAAATATGCGTGTAGAACAGCAAATAATTCTAATGCATTGTTTAACCGTATGTACAGATGTAATCATAGTATCAAGGGGATAGTTCTAAAGTGCTCGTTAAAAAGAGATATAATTGAAAGGAATTTTTTTTTTTATGCAGGAAGGAAGGGCCAAGGGGTCCGGGGTTTTCGAGATGCCGAGACACTGCGTTTGAAAGATGGGAGGTCATAGACAGGAGGAAAGATGGATTGAGGAAGATTGTTCCGGAGGTCACCGGTTGAGTAGATGAAAGACTGGCAATACCGATTAACCCTTGCATTCGATAGTTGGACAGAATAGGAATGAGAAAGTGTAGACAGTCTGGTACTGCGTGCTCTCCTTAAAGGAGGAGGCATGCAGTTAGAGAGTTCAGAAGAGCAATGTCTGTTATGATAGCGATAGTAAAAAGAGAGTGAAGCAACACTGCGGCGAAGAGAGAGAAATTGAAGACAATCAGTAAGAGGCGGGGAACTAATGAGACGAAAAGCCTTTGATTCCACCCGGTCAAGTACGGCTGTGTGGGTTGAGCCACTCAACACATGAGAAGCATACTCCATACAGGGGCGAACAAGACACCTGTACAGAGACGTCAACTGAATGGGGTGAAGAAACAGCGGAGGCGGTACAACACACCTAACCTCTTAGACTTAGAAGCTGTTTTCGAAGAGACTATATGTGATATTTCCAGGAAAGATCACGAAAAAGGAAACGCCAAGAATATTAAGAGAAGAGGACGAATTAAGTTGTGTATCGTTAAAGGTAAGAGGATAGTCGTGTGGAAGATTGTGACGAGTAGACAGATGGAGGAACTGAGTTTTTGAGGCATTGAAAGCCACCAGGTTTTCTCTGCCCCAATCAGATCAGAGGTCAGGTGCCCCACAGCCGTCCTACGCGAATCATGAAGCGACTGCATTCATCCATTTTAAAAATAATTTCAATAACAGTGCGGGAATATATAAAATTGGCAATATCTTCTTAAAATGTCTTTTGCCTTTAATCAGTGCTTGTTAATCTTGTGCTAATCTATCTCTTATTTCTGTTCTAATGTACATAGGTATATATTTTCGCAATCTCACTTTCTCCCTTCATTCCCTGACGAGGTGTATTGCTGAATACATAAAAGACCTTGGAAAATTTTTTTCTTTCCCATGTGGGTTTGCATTATATATATATTATATCTTAAATGCCCAAGTTGGTCAAACTTTTGTGTAAATTTTCGTCCGTGACCATTTTTTACCCACTAGATCGAACGGGTTTTATATTTTCAAATCTTTAATTACTTTCACTTGCGGTAAAGTAATGTGGGTGGGTCCTATAAGAAAGTTAAGAGAAAGCGGTTTTTTTACCCAATACGCAATGATTCTCTTTTGAATTTCACCCCGTTACGATTTTGATTGAAAAAAAAAAATCAGTCAAATAATTCGTTCTTTATGCTTCCTCAGACTTTACCCTCCCCCTTTCTGATTTGTTTTAGGTTAGGTTAATTTAAGTTAATCTAACCTCGATAAAAGTACGTCGTACAAGAAATCAGACTTATTTAGAAAGTTCGCCTAATTGGTAAAAAAGGTGGCTTACTATTGGCATATATATATATATATATTATATATATTATATATATATATATATACATATATATACATATATATATATATACATATATATACATATATATACATATATATACATATATATACATATATATATACTGGTGATCCAGATAAATGGACCCATAAAAAAAGCCAATATTCTTAATATTTAATTCCTTTCATAAAAACTATATATCATTCGAAAGAGTAGAGTTACAAGTTTATTATGAAATATTTATTTTTTAAAAATGACTCCTTTCAAATGTGCTCCATTAGTTGCCAAGCATTCCAGTGTTCTCGCTTGTAAGTTCTGCATCACTTTTGCAAGAGTGTGCGGTGGTATGGCCTGTATCTCATTTGTGATGGCGGCCTTCAATTCTTGCAAGGTCGTTGGGTTATTTCTGTAGACCCTACTCTTTAAATCCCCAGAGATAATAATCTAAGGAGAAAAATCCGGAGACCTTGCGGGCCATTCAACGTCTCCAAATCTTGAGATTAACTCGCCTGGAAACGTTTGACGCAAAACTGCCATGCAGTTCCTCGTGGTATGGCAGGTAGCTCCGTCTTGTTGGAACCAGTGGTTTTCTAGACAAAGATCTCTTAATTTAGGAATAAGGAAATCGGTCAACATTTTTTCGTAGCGATCACCATTTACAGTGACCGTGTTTCCGGTGGAATCCTCGAAAAAGTACGGCCCTATGATCTGAGATGCAGTAAGACCACACCAAACAGTTACACGCTGACTATGCAACGGGACTTCGGTAATATTCAATGGATTTTCTGTTGCCCAGAAACGACAATTTTGTTTGTTTACAGTTCCATTCAAGTGAAAATGGGCTTCGTCTGACATAATCAAAGTTGCTAGAAAATTGGTGGTGTCATTTACCTTCTGTTGGATCCATTGACAGAATTGTCGTCTTCGTGCGAAATCTCCATCGTTTAGTTGTTGCACTGTTTGAATTTATATGGAAAGAGCATTAAATTTTGCTTGAATATACGGTGTGTTGTTGTTCCATATCCAACTCCTAACAGCTGAGAAGCACGTCTGATGCTTATGTTAGGATTATCCTGTACAATTTCATGAGTTCTGTTAATGATCTCGTCTATCCTTGCTGTGCGCACTCTTCCAGTTGGTTTTCTTTTTCCAATGCTGCCAGTTAGGGAAAAATTTCTGACACACCGACGGATTACTTTCTTAGAAGTGATTTTGACATCTGAAAATTTGTCTTGAAAGATCTTTGAGCTGAAACTACACTTCTTCCATGCTCATAATATTGCTCAGTTATGAAACACAGCTGTTCCACAGTCCATGCAGTCATCTTGAAGGGTTAGTTTTAACTAACACTTTTATTTTGTTTTGTATCTTATCTTGTCTTGTATTGTCAAAACCTATACAATCCTGTACAAACTTGTAACTATCCTCTTTCGAATGATGCGTATGATTTTATAAAAGGACTTATACTGTACTTTAAGAGTTACAGGGGGTTTCTTTTGGGTCCCATTTCTCTGGATCACCCTTTATATAATATATATATATATATATAATATATATATATATATATATATATATATATATATATATATATATATATATATATAATATATATATATATATATATATATATATATATATATAAAAGGGTGTCCCAGAAGTCTTGAAGGGGTTTTATTTGGCTATAACGTTTTTGTTTGGGGATCAAATAAAAAGGTTTGTAACACTTGAAAATATATTTATTGCGATTTTCATTACAATTTAATATCTGGTGAAAATCTTCATTTTCATTGCGTAAATCTAAAATCGCATTAGCGTACGTTATCCGACTCTGATGATCTTGTGGTTTAATTTCTTGAGCAATTTGAATTTTGTACGGTTAAAGATTGATATCCTCTCTTAAAATTCGATGTAAGGAACTTCTTGAAATGTTTAATTCCTGGCTGCGTCGTCGGACTGATGTGGATTTTCCTCAACGCTTTCACGAACCATCTCAACCCGAGTCGGACTTCGGCTTGTCCCTGTTTCGTCTCCTTGACCCTTTCCCATACGAAATTAGCGACGTACCGTCGAATAGCTCGATCAGAAGGCGCAGAACGTGCGTTGAATTTTAATCGAAAAGCTCTTTGAGCGGCAACGATGGAAGAGTTGTTTGTCAAATAAAGTTCCACAATAGCCACTCTTTGTTGCGCTGTCCAGGATTCCATTTTCATTAATCGCAGCAAGGGTGCTTTAATTGAAAAATAAGAATAAATAAATTAATCAAAAAAGAAAAAAGTTATAGCCAAATAAAACCCCTCCAAGACTTCTGGGACACCCTATATATATATATATATAATTATATATGATGAATAAACCACGAAGAAAAAGAAACACAAAGGGGTGCTCAAGCGCTTTCGTCTAATGGCATCCTCAGGAACACTGGAGTGAAAGGACAGATCAAGGCAATATATAGGTTACAAAAATAAACAAACATACATACATATTCATAATATATACATATATATATATATATATATACATATACATATATAGTAAGCATAGAAAAAATTGTGGGAGGAGCAAACATTTATATGGGAGATTGACACTTATAGCACTTCAGCCGACATTCAATATAAATTCAAATGGCTTGTTTATGAAACAGGTCACAAAAGAATAAAGAAATAAAAATAAATATAATATAAATTGAGAAAAAATTAATTACAAAATAGTGTCTTAGTGATATAAATGTCACAGCCTAAATAACAATAAAGAAATAAACCGGCAAATAAAAAAACCACAAATATATATACATACATATATATATATATGCACTTTGGCCGACCTTCAATATAAATTCAAATGGCTTGTTTATGGAACAGGTCACAAAAGAATAAAGAAATAAAATAATTATAAATATAAAAAGTGCCATAGTGATATATATGTCCCAGCCAAAATAACCATAAAAAAAAAAAAAAATTGAAAGATAAATAAATTTTAAGAGAGGCACACCAATTTATAAGGGAAAAATTACCACAGCTTTTTTAGTTATTGTCTGAATCATGCATATTATAGTCACAAACGAATAAAAAAGTACAAGTAAATATAAATTGGAAAACAAAATGATGCCTAGATGATATATAAAGAACCATAAAAATATATACAACATATATACGGTATATATACGAAATATAAACGCAATATATACAGAATATATATATATATATATATATATATATACATTCAACTGCAAAGAACACGCAGTATAAATAACGTAAAGAACGACGCTTGTATAGGAGATATTCCGCGCAAGACGAGAGAGAGAAAACGGAACAAATGAAAAAATGAAGTACCACCTGGGAATCGAACCCGGGATCTTCCGATTGCCGGTCAGACGCGATACCATTACACCATGGACTTCACTCTTCCAAATGCCGTAATTCTTCTACATACTCGCAGAAACCAATGCCCCAAGGGGCACCTCCCGCATGCCGTAACATTATATACATTCAACTGCAAAGAACACGCAGTATAAATAACGTAAAGAACGACGCTTGTATAGGAGATATTCCGCGCAAGACGAGAGAGAGAAAACGGAACAAATGAAAAAAATGAAGTACCACCTGGGAATCGAACCCGGGATCTTCCGATTGCCGGTCAGACGCGATACCATTACACCATGGACTTCACTCTTCCAAATGCCGTAATTCTTCTACATACTCGCAGAAACCAATGCCCCAAGGGGGCACCTCCCGCATGCCGTAACATTATATACATTCAACTGCAAAGAACACGCAGTATAAATAACGTAAAGAACGACGCTTGTATAGGAGATATTCCGCGCAAGACGAGAGAGAGAAAACGGAACAAATGAAAAAATGAAGTACCACCTGGGCGTGTTCTTTGCAGTTGAATGTATATAATGTTACGGCATGCGGGAGGTGCCCCCTTGGGGCATTGGTTTCTGCGAGTATGTAGAAGAATTACGGCATTTGGAAGAGTGAAGTCCATGGTGTAATGGTATCGCGTCTGACCGGCAATCGGAAGATCCCGGGTTCGATTCCCAGGTGGTACTTCATTTTTTCATTTGTTCCGTTTTCTCTCTCTCGTCTTGCGCGGAATATCTCCTATACAAGCGTCGTTCTTTACGTTATTTATACTGCGTGTTCTTTGCAGTTGAATGTATATAATGTTACGGCATGCGGGAGGTGCCCCCTTGGGGCATTGGTTTCTGCGAGTATGTAGAAGAATTACGGCATTTGGAAGAGTGAAGTCCATGGTGTAATGGTATCGCGTCTGACCGGCAATCGGAAGATCCCGGGTTCGATTCCCAGGTGGTACTTCATTTTTCATTTGTTCCGTTTTCTCTCTCTCGTCTTGCGCGGAATATCTCCTATACAAGCGTCGTTCTTTACGATATATATATATATATATGCATAAGGGAAAAAAATTACCAAAGATTTGTTTTTTAATTATTGTCTGAAAAAACGGTAGGTCGCAAAAGAATAAAGAAATAAATATAAATTGAAAAAATTACAAATAATACATCACATGTATACCCGCGTAACGAAATATATATACATATACACACAATATACAAAAGCCCACACACACAACATATATATATATATACACATACAAGCATGACCTTCACGAAATGAGAAATCATTGCGCAGAACATTTGTGAGGTTGTAAGGTAAGGTACATGCACATATATATACATATATATATACACATACATACAAACATACATATACACACATACATACATACATATACACACATATACACACACATTTAACTGCAATGACCACAAACATACTCACATACACATACATACATACATACACATACACGCATACAGCAAAAAATTGAAAAATAAAATTGTAAGAGAAACCTACAGATTTATAAGGAAAAAAAAAAAGACAAAAACAAATTTTTACCAAAGATTTAACAACCTGCCCTTTTTGTTTAAATCCATTCTGAAGGAATTCAGAGCAACGGGATCGAGTTGAAACAGACCTTTACTCATGTTAAGGTTATTTGTAAGTTGAATTATAGCCGACTCAAGAATATTTCTATTAACAATGTTGCTAGAGTGAAACAAAACTGAAACATTATCCAATCAATACAATGGGATAACTCTGACAAATGGACAAAAAGGGCACTGGACAACTGTCCCGTTCTAACGGAATATTGATGCTGTTTTACACGCGTTTGCAAATCCTTTCCCGTCTGACCTATGTAAAAGGAATCACATTGCTTACACCCAATTTTATAGATAATGCCTAAATTATTGGTAGGGCTATTTTTTACTATGATGTTTTTCACAATATTGTTATATGAAAAAACTACACTGATATCCAAAAGTTTAAGTACATTAGCAATGCCTAAGAAGCCCGGGAAAAATGGAAGTACTAAAATATTCTTTGACAAGGTGCGAGTGTTATTATTCACACGATAGAAGGTTCGTTTAGCCTTATTAAGACAAGATTCCATGAACGCAGATGGGTAACACAACTCACTTCCAATACCGTTGATATTTTCCAATTCGGTATTGGAACGGTATTGGAAGTGAGTTGTGTTACCCATCTGCGTTCATGGAATCTTGTCTTAATAAGGCTAAACGAACCTTCTATCGTGTGAATAATAACACTCGCACCTTGTCAAAGAATATTTTAGTACTTCCATTTTTCCCGGGCTTCTTAGGCATTGCTAATGTACTTAAACTTTTGGATATCAGTGTAGTTTTTTCATATAACAATATTGTGAAAAACATCATAGTAAAAAATAGCCCTACCAATAATTTAGGCATTATCTATAAAATTGGGTGTAAGCAATGTGATTCCTTTTACATAGGTCAGATGGGAAAGGATTTGCAAACGCGTGTAAAACAGCATCAATATTCCGTTAGAACGGGACAGTTGTCCAGTGCCCTTTTTGTCCATTTGTCAGAGTTATCCCATTGTATTGATTGGAATAATGTTTCAGTTTTGTTTCACTCTAGCAACATTGTTAATAGAAATATTCTTGAGTCGGCTATAATTCAACTTACAAATAACCTTAACATGAGTAAAGGTCTGTTTCAACTCGATCCCGTTGCTCTGAATTCCTTCAGAATGGATTTAAACAAAAAGGGCAGGTTAAATCTTTGGTAAAAATTTGTTTTTGTCTTTTTTTTCCTTATAAATCTGTAGGTTTCTCTTACAATTTTATTTTTCAATTTTTTGCTGTATGCGTGTATGTGTATGTATGTATGTGTATGTGAGTATGTTTGTGGTCATTGCAGTTAAATGTGTGTGTATGTATATGTGTGTATGTGTATGTATGTATGTGTATATGTATGTTTGTATGTATGTGTATATATGTGTTATATATGTATATATATATGTGCATGTACCTTACCTTACAACCTCACAAATGTTCTGCGCAATGATTTCTCATTTCGTGAAGGTCATGCTTGTATGTGTATATATATATATGTGTGTGTGTGTGGGCTTTTGTATATGTGTGTGTATATGTATATATATTTGGTTACGCGGGTATACATGTGTAGATGTATTATTTGTAATTTTTTCAATTTACTGTATATTTATTTTTTTTCTTTATTCTTTTGCGACCTACCGTTTTCTCAGACAATAATTATAAAAACAAATCTTTGGTAATTTTTTTCCCTTATGCATATATATATATATATATATATATCTGTATATATTGCGTTTATATTTCGTATATATACCGTATATATGTTGTATATATTTTTATGGTTCTTTATATATCATCTAGGCATCATTTTGTTTTCCAATTTATATTTACTTGTACTTTTTTATTCGTTTGTGACTATAATATGCATGATTCAGACAATAACTAAAAAAGCTGTGGTAATTTTTCCCTTATAAATTGGTGTGCCTCTCTTAAAATTTATTTATCTTTCAATTTTTTTTTTTTTTTATGGTTATTTTGGCTGGGACATATATATCACTATGGCACTTTTTATATTTATAATTATTTTTATTTCTTTATTCTTTTGTGACCTGTTCCATAAACAAGCCATTTGAATTTATATTGAAGGTCGGCCAAAGTGCATATATATATATATGTATGTATATATATTTGTGGTTTTTTTATTTGCCGGTTTATTTCTTTATTGTTATTTAGGCTGTGACATTTATATCACTAAGACACTATTTTGTAATTAATTTTTTCCAATTTATATTTATATTTATTTTTATTTCTTTATTCTTTTGTGACCTGTTTCATAAACAAGCCATTTGAATTTATATTGAATGTCGGCTGAAGTGCTATAAGTGTCAATCTCCCATATAAATGTTTGCTCCTCCCACAATTTTTTCTATGCTTACTATATATATGTATATGTATATATATATATATATATATAATATATATATGTTTGTTTATTTTTGTAACCTATATATTGCCTTGATCTGTCCTTTCACTCCAGTGTTCCTGAGGATGTCATTAGACGAAAGCGCTTGAGCACCCCTTTGTGTTTCTTTTTCCTTCGTGGTTTATTCATCATAAATATTTTTCACGTGTCACTTTCGTGAAATAATTTTATATATATATATATATATATATATATATATATATAGTAGATGCCGTTTAGTGTCCCACTCGGTGCCAAGCCAAAAGGGGACACTATCCGATGAGACACTATATCCACAATTTGGTCTCTCGAGGGTTGCAAAGTTAAAAATAGTGAATATGTACTGCATATCAATATATTTACAACATAAACACCTTTATTATGCAATTTCTCATTAAAATTGTTCTTACAATTCAACTGAAACATCAAAACTATGTTCATTTTACATTAAAACAAAACATTTTCCTTCCATAACCATCTAGTAAGCCTGTAAACAGCACGGCATCACAAATACAAGTGTAAACTAGAGCTGCCAAGTAGACTATACTAGCTGAAAAGAGACACTATAAGTGTAATCAGAGACACTATTCATAGCAATTACCATGTAAAAGTAACTGTTTCCTAGTTTTGAGACACAATATCCGGAGACACTAAATCCGGCGTCTACTGTATATATATATCGTAAAGAACGACTCTTGTATAGGAGAACATTCCGCGCAAGATGAGAAGAGAGAACGAACAAATGAAAAAATGAGGTAACCACCCGGGAATCGAACCTGGGATCTTCCGATTGCCGGTCAGATATGATAACCACTACACCATGGTCCTCACTCAATCAAAAGTTGTAATTCTCTACATACGCGCAGAAATCAATGCCCCGAGGGGGGCACCTCCCGCATGCCGTATCTATATATACATTTCAACTGCAAAGAACACGCAGTATAAATATATATATATATATATATATATATAGTATATATATATATATATATATATATATATATAGTCTATATGTATATTATATATAATAATCCTTTCAAATGTTCCGCGCGATGATTCCTCATTTCACGAAGGTCAAGCTTGTCGCCCCCTCCTCTCGAGTTGGCCTGATGAAATAGTGAGTTGGTTTCTTGTACTCTCCACCTCACATAGCCAGGTACGCCCGGCTCATCGGGGATTGTTCTGAGCCAGGCGTCTAATCTTTTGAAGATGTCCACTGCACACCATTCGTGTTCCTTAGGTCTTTGGGCAGCTGATTAAACAGTTTTGGTCCTTTCACAACAAAACTATTTTCTTTCAGGGTTAAGGATGTTCCCTGTCTACCCTTTAATTTGGGAACACGACACAGTCTTCCTTTTCTACTTTCCACTGTTTTTTTGGGAGTTACGGGTTTCGGAGTAAAATTAGGGACTATTTCTCCATTATTTTCCAAGTGTAAATAATGGTGTCTCTCTCTCTCCTCCTTTCCAGTGAATAGAGGTTTAATTCGCGTAACCTTTCACAGTAGTTTAGTTCTTTACACCCTTTTATCTTGGCTGTGAAGCTTCTCTGAATCCTTCTAGTTGTCTAATGTCTTCTTTTTTATATGGGGATGTTAGGACCGAGCAGTATTCCAGTTTGGATATGATCAGTGTTTTCAGTAGAGGAATCATCGTATTCCTATTCCTTCGTTTAAAGGTTCTCAGTATCTGCTGTTTACTGCTATCTTATTTTGTGTTTCAAATTTCGCATCATCAGTCATTACAACCCCTAAACCTTTTGCTTTAGAATTTTTCTGAATTTCCTGTCCGTTTAGGGCATAATATATTCCATGGATTTTACGTCCTCTCTTTTTTCCGTACCGTAACAGCTGAAATTTCTCAGTGTTGAACTTCATATTGTTGTCTTCCGTCCACTTGTAGATTCTGTTCATATCTGTTTGTAGAGATCTACTATATATATATATATATTATATATATATATATATATATATTATATATATATATATGAAATTATTTCACGAAAGTAACACGTGAAAAATATTTATGATGAATAAAACCACGAAGGAAAGGAAACACAGTGGTGCTCAAGCGCTTTCGTCTAATGACATCCTCAGGAACACTGAAGTAAATAAAGAGTTCTAGACTATATATAGGTTACAAAAAAAAATATATATATATACAGTATATATAATAAATATAGAAATAAAATTGTGGGAGGAGCATACAAATTTGTAAGGAAAACTACCAATTTTAGCACTTTGCCCGAATTCAACACAAGATCAAATGGATTGTTTACAACCAATTTTATAGATAATGCCTGAATGATATATAGGTTGGCATCCCACGGTTGCAGTACGTCGACGATATTTTGTGTATCTGTCCCATAAATCGTGACCTGGATGACTTCCTCCTTCAGTTAAATGATCAAGTCCCCTCCATTAAGTTTACTTTAGAAGTGGAACAAGACAACTCAGTTCCGTTTTTGGATGTGCGTGTACATAGGGACAGCCCAGGTTTTAAGTTTAGTATCTATCAGAAAAAAAAAAACAATTTGTCCTACGTACACTTTTACTCTGGACATGACACCCCAATTAAGGCCATTTTTCTCAATGTTTCTCCGCGCTCTTAGGATCGCCAGTCCGGAATACATCGATGCCGAATTGGAAAAAAATCAACGGTATTGGAAGTGATCTGTGCCACCCACCTGCGCTTATGGAATCTTGTCTTAACAAGGCAAAACGAACTTTCTATCATGTGAATAATAACACTCGCACTTTGTCAAAGAATATTTTAGTACTTCCATTTTTCCCGAGCTTTTTAGGCATTGCTAATGTACTTAAACTTTTGGATATTAATGTGGTATTTTCATATAATAATATTGTGAAAAATATCAGTAAAAATTAGCCCTACCAATAATTCAGGCATTATCTATGAAATTGGTTGTAAACAATGTGATTCCTTTTACATTGGTCAAACGGGAAAGGATTTGCACACGCGTGTCAAACAGCATCAATATTCCGTTAGAAAGGGACAGTCGTCCAGTGCCATTTTTGTCCATTTGTCAGAGTTATCCCATTGTGTTGATTGGAATAATGCTTCAGTTTTGTTTCACTCTAGCAACATTGTTAATAGAAATATTCTCGAGTCTGCTATTATCCAACTTACAAATAACTTTAACATGAGCAAAGGTCTTTTTCAACTCGTTCCCGTTGTTTTGAATTCGTTCAGAACGGATTTAGACAAGAAGGGCAGAGTGCTAAAACTTTGGTAATTTTCCCTTATAAATTTGTATGCTCCTCTTATAATTTTTTTTTTTATGACCTATATATCATTCAGGCATTATTTATAAAATTGGTTGTAAACAATCCATTTGATCTTGTGTTGAATTCGGGCAAAGTGCTAAAATTGGTAGTTTTCCTTACAAATTTGTATGCTCCCCCCACAATTTTTATTTCTATATATTATATATATATATTTTTTTTTTGTAACCTATATATAGTCTTGAACTCTTTATTTACTTCAGTGTTCCTGAGGATGTCATTAGACGAAAGCGCTTGAGCACCACTCTGTGTTTCCTTTCCTTCATGGTTTTATTCGTCATATATATATATATATGTGCGTGTGCGTGTGCGTGCGTGTGTGCACTGAAAAAACAGATAGTGTGATTAAATATACAAAATGCATCTGAATGAATTAGAATGTCACGTCAAAACATGTATAATTAATTGTTACCCTTCATGAATTTTTGTACAGAAAACTTGTTACAGAAAGGAAAACGGGCGAAATAAGTTCCAAGGTTATATTTAGATTGATTCAGTGGTAGAGGTGACATTTTCAAGGACAAAATCTTTCATTCCACGCATATCTTTTAGCCAAGTCAAAATAAATTTCCCCCAAGTTACCACTCAGCCAAGTGAAAAAAAAACAAATTTAAATCCACCAAAATTTACATTTTTAAACTAATTTACAAACACACTGCGTTCAAGACCACATCATCCAACGTTACTTATAACCATGACGCAATAATACCCAATGCCATTTAGCTTGACAGAATACATAATTCATTTGTTTTGGCTATTATTTTGTCGAATCACAATTCATCATGTAAATAAAACGTTTGAAGAAATTACGTGGCGTGTCTGCCTGCATTCAGTTATTAAACACGAGAGATGTCATCTAACATTAATTAAGTTTGTGTGTACAGATTTTAAAGGTATTTTACCGACATCGTAATCACTGACATACAGTACTTTTACTTACTTGCGAGCAAAGGTCGTTGGCTTTCGAACACGCATACTTAGAAACAACCAAAACATTCTAATTAAACGGTGAACACGCACTCACGAACACACGAACACACATACACTGCGTGGAACAAGTTTAAAACGAATGTTTAAACTCTTTATTTCCTTATTAGATTTTGCATACACGCTTTTCGTGTTTAGTTCATATAAGAATTAATGGTGTCCGATCACGCGCACATTCGACACGCTTTCAATGCATAGTTAGAGTAAATTACCGAATAAATGTATATTTGTACAAAGTATTTTGTGTTACGTAATAATAAGGGAATGAACAACAGAGAAATAACAGCGGAAATATTGTTCGTCATCCGTCACACACGATATTTATGATCTACTCATGTCAGGGAAGTGCTTATGCACTCTTCCGTTTTACCACCGATATGCAGACCCATCTGGTGCGGGGCTACGTCATGGCCAATGTCGTAACGCCGCTTCCCGTTGATCAGCAAAATTAAGCAACGTTGAATTTGGGTATAATTTTATGGGGGACGTCCTCTGTGTCCAGATCTCCGTGTTTCAGCTCTCGCGTAAAGCTGTAGGTCCCCTCCCACATATGAGGTTAGATGTTGCGAAAGCAATTAAAGAACTCCAACAAACAAACCCTCTGGTACGCTTACACTTGCATATAAGCCATCCCAGTACCTCTCACATCACGTTCTTCTCAGTGTCATTTAGATTACCTTGGTTTAGTTTCTGCCCGAACTGTTCACTCTGACGAAGGTCAAGCTTGTAACTTCACCTTAGACCTACAGTTTAACGTGGAATCCGAACCACGCCCCACGTGACCAACAGCCCAGCGTCTTAACCACTAGGCTACACAGGGTACCCATTTATTTACCAACCAATTTTTTTTTATCGTGTGGAAGGATGAACAGCTGGGTTTTGCTGCGCGCCGCCTGCCGTCACCAGGTCTCGATCCCGGGGCCGATGGATTCGTAGTCAGCGACACTAACCGCATCATGCATAAACACACGATTTTTCGTGATGAAAAATCACCCCCACCAGGGTTCGAACCCTCACTGGTATCTTGTACAACGAAGAGCTGAACAGTGTTCATTTGCTATTAATAATGAAGTATTCCCACAAAACTTATCCTGACGTATCTTTCTCACACTGTTACTCCGAAAACCCCATTACGTATGGCTAAACAGCCTTTATTTTATAGACCATTTCTGCTTTTAGAACATCCTGTTTGTAATTTCAACTGCTAATTTTAGATCTTGGCAAGTGGTACTGATGTTGATACATGTTGAATGTTTAATTTTTTATTTCAGTGTAATAAAAGAGTGGTTGCAAAAGTCTTTTGTTATCGGGGTAAATCTTTGTGTGTGTAGGAAAACATTACGATATTATGAATAATGCTTTTCATGTTTAATTCTTGTATATTCTATTCATTACCAATCATTATTCATGTAACTTTAAAAATAAAATTTTAAATTAGTTATAAATCCGTCAATAATTTTTTTTTTTTTACATTTCGTAAAACATCAACTAATATCGAATTATTAAATAAAAATAAAAGTATTATTATTATATTATTTATGAAGTTATTCTTAGTTTTCAAAATGTTTCCTGTTCTGACAATATTTGAAATCTGCAAAATGTAAACAATATTGTCAGTATGACTAACGTCTCTCAGTAATATTCAGCCGTGGTTCAAATAACGAGAATAGTTAATTTCTCGGTTCATGCTGCAGCAGTAAGGAATTTCTAACCAACATTTGGTTTGTATTAGTATACACACTATTTTCAACTATATATACTTGATGATAATAATGATGGTCTGTTCGTTTATACACACCAAAACTGCTAGAGTAATCTGCACCAAATTTAGTACTGTATATACATTAAGAGAGCGCCATTAATGATTTTAATAACACACCCACCCCTCTTAGTCCCAGGTTGGGGAACCGAGTGGCCTTAAACGGCTTGGGTAATCTGCATAAATTTAGTATACGCATTAAAGAAGAACCAGGAAATGTTTTAGTACTAAATTTGGTGTAGATTACTCTAGTCGTTTCGGGAACTCTTCCCAGTCCCTTCCCCCTCCAGGGATGGGACTGGCAGGGACGCTTCTAGGACAAAATCCCCTCGCGGACAAAATCCCCTCGCGGACAAAATCCCCCCGGACACAACCCCCCCCCCGCGGACAAAATCCCCCTAAGGCTTTATTAAAAAAATAAGAATACGACTGACTTTATTAAAGTTTTAACAAAAATATCACGACTTAACCTAACCAATCGTCAAGGGCGTACAATTACCTAACCGGGCAAACAAATAAGAATACGACTGACTTATTGAAGAAGAAAAATTAAAAACACAGTCAAACAAAATTCAAAATTTAAAAAGACAAATTAAAAGCAATTCCCTTAAGAAAATCAAAAATAGACCTGTTTTATAGTCTTGTACAATTTTCAAAATGCGAGAAGAAGACGACTTATACTTCTTCCTTTGCGGTTCTGTCGGCAAGCCAGCGATAATTTGAGAAATAAATGCCTGTTGGTAGCTTATTTCTTGCCCTAAAACTTTTAAAAATTTCCATATGTTTGGATGCGAGCATCCTGTTAGAGATGCAAAGCGTCTATGCAGCCTTCGACAGAGTTATTTGTACGTGGAAGTTCTGTAATTGTTCTTGAGTACATATTCCAAATAGAAATGCTAAAGTGAGTTCTCTTCGTCCTCGTCGGCATGGCCTTCCAATATAATTATCTTCAAAATAATCGAGAATTGGCAAACCTTCCACTGGTATAAAATCGTATAATTGTTCAAAAGCATCAACAACTTTTTCTGGAGGCACAAAAGCTAGAGCAGGTATCATTCGAATTTTTAAGGCAAAATCATTGTCATCTTGATATTTTTTCTGTAATCCGTGTTCCTGTATTTTTCGATAAATATCTGACATAAATGGAAAAAGCACCCTTTCACTTCAAGTTCTGCAAGTTTTTTCTCAAAGAATTTAGCATTGCCTTTTCAAAATCAATCATTGCACTCCTAATGGTGAAATCTTTTAAATTGCGTACTACTTTCAAAAATTTGTTATATGTTCCTTGAGAACGTCGACGGTCACACTCGTAAGATATAACACCATTTGCCAAGTTTTTCTGCTTAACATAAATAAATCCGTCACACAGTAGTTTTGTTTGACCTTTATTGCTTTTAATAAACTCCATCACTAAGGTTAAATAACTTCCAACACCTCTGGAGATGGAAAATAAACTAAATTTATGTCTAAACTTAAATTTCACGAAGCCTCTTTTCTTATTCTTATTGTGTTTTTAATTTTTCTTCTTTAATAAAGTCAGTCGTATTCTTCTTTTTTTAATAAAGCCTTAGGGGGATTTTGTCCGCGGGGGGATTTTGTCCATGGGGGATTTTGTCCATGGGGGATTTTGTCCGCGAGGGGATTTTGTCCACGGGGGGATTTTGTCCTGATACCGGCAGGGACGGGTATGTTGTTAAAACCTTTACTGATTCTCCCTTAGTGTATATTAAATTTTGTGCAGATTACCCTAGCCGTTTTGACCCCATATCGTCCCATATACAGGGTGTTTCATAACATGTGAGACGCACTTTCAGGATGGATTGAGGACCTGAAAACAATGAAAAAAAGTTTATATAAACATATGCCCGAAATCGCTTTGTTTCCGAGTTACAGCCCGTTGTGTGTTCCAGCAAGTATCCGCCTTACCTTTAAAGGAAATGCTCAAAATGACCGCCTTGCGTTTGAATACACGCCTAAACACACGCCTAAACACACCTCGTCATGGACTGTCTGACGCGTTCAAACGTTCCAGGTATTGCTCGGATTTTCTGGCATCCTTGTTCTACACGTTGGCGAAGCATTTCAACGCTGTCAATGGGTGTCACGTAAACGATGGATTTCAGATGACCCCAGTAGTATAGCCGAAAAAAGGGAGAGTGCAGGAATGTTGCAAGAGATAATGATCGCAAAGGGGGTGGGGGTATGCAACAACTCATGTTGCAAAAGGGGTGGGGATGCTGCAGGTGCAACAAGGGTCATGAAACTTGGAGGCGGCGTTATCCCCCAAAAGAGAAAGACAGGAGAAGGAGAGAAGGAGAGAGGTGTTCACCTGGCAGGAGCCAAGTGCATAATAACGCTTCAGCTGACCCGCCGTCCTCGTAGACTCCTAATCAGCCAGTTGGCTTAGAACTTAGAAGGCGTAAATGGCTTGTTCAGGTTGAGTTGTCAGATACCACTTTTTATTTTAATTGTTCAGGTATACATTATTAGGGCGAGTTGCCAGATACCATTTTAATTGTTCAGGTATACATTATTAAGTTGCCAGATTGTACCATTTATTTAATTCTTAAAAGTTGGCTTAGAATTCTGCTAATAGGTTTAGAAGGCGTAACCAGCCATTTGATATATTTGTTTACAACCAAAAGAATTAAATAAAACATTACATCCATTACATCATTCTGTTTATTATAAATATATAGAAAAATAAATATACATTTGAATGATCAATTAAAAATAATAGTTTAAGAAATATGAACGAGGAATATGCGTATAATCAAAAAATATATCCGTCAATATAACAGTACAGGAGAAATATATATATATATATATATATATATATATATATATACATACATACACGCAATTATGGAGATATATAGAAAATAAATATACATTGGAATGATCAAAAAACAAAATAAGAAATGATATAACCATCAACATAGTAGAAATTATACACACGACTAAACAAATACATACACTTTATCTTCTACCGCGCAACATAAGAAATCGTATAGCCATCAATATAGCAGAAATATACACACACACACACACACACACACAAATATGTTAAATATATAAATACATTTAACTTTTTTTTCAAAATACTAACTCGCACTTAATCGAGTCTACAATTACATCATTATTGCTCTGCATTACGCAGTATACCGCGGTTTAATAATATTTCACCGCTTAAAGTATAGGGAAACCTGTACTCGATATGAAGGCTTTTATCGTTCAGTACTATTTTTGTTCCCACTTTACAACCGGTTGGTAAGTTATCTTTAAATACGTCTAGAATACAATCAAAAGCACGCACAAAGAGTTCATCGTTAGCTACATTATTAAACACAAGTTTATAAACGCGCTTTCCAATCGAAGGTTTATTTCTAACGACGCGAGCTTTTTCAATCGTGAACTCATCTTCACTCAACATAACGGCAATTGAAATAATCTTCTAAGTCGTTACGACAACTGCTCGTTATATAAAGAAATAGTTCTTCAGGGTGAACGGTGTCGGTGAGCTCAACCTTGTACCGATCAATTGCTTTGTACCAAAGTTCATGATATTTCAAGAGTCTAACTTTTTAATAAAACGTCCATCTCTAGACCATTCTCACCTTGTTCAGCCCTACACTCGGTAAACCCATCGAGCAGAGCGGTGTATGCGTATTCAAGTACTGTATCAAAATAAAGCATATCCGTAACACGCGCGCCTAATATAGGTTTCAGCTTACGGAATCCGACGATTTCAAACATTCTGTCGAGGATGAAACGGTTTCGCGTAGGAACAAGAGCGTTATTATCAGAAGCATTCTTCCACATCAGCCGTATATCAATGCATGGCCGATCGTTATTTATACACAACGTACATACAACGGCGTATGAGGGTGCGTCACTAATCTCCTCTTCTTGTACCTACGTTAGCAGGTATTTTATAACGATCTTCACTCCACTTCTCAACTATCACGAAGATTCTATTCATCTCCTCGACACTTAAATAAACAACATTCAGTTTGTTTACATTCCGTTTCCAGTACATAGCTAACGGTACCGGATTTACGCCTGAACACGCGCAACGATTTCGTCACGGACACATCGTACGAGGCGTTGAGAATGCTGCTCAAAGGAAGTTCCATCGTATTCGAGGAGCGCACGTCCACTCGGTTCAAGCTCTGAGATAACTATGAGCCGTGTGAGGCACGCAGGTAGGCCGGAACGGTTCGATAGGTGGTTGACTCACCCTGATGATACGTGAATGGGCATGTTCGAACTCGTATGATCCGTGAGGTGCGAGTCGCACCATAATCTAATGAAATGTGTGCGGCGCTGATCGAATTGTTGTACCCCATTATATTGGGTAGGTGTTTTTTCCGGTACAAGAATTAATTTCGGTTTTAACGTTTTATCACTACCAGAATACGCACCAGACAGTTTCCCTCAGGATAATTTTCACGAACTAGGCACATTTTATAATGTTTTATCTCTCCTAAACATCTTCACACTCCGGCGCACTATTTGAGAGGAACATATGCTCATATTTTTCCTTTTTGCCTAGCAAACGATACTCGTCTCTAAAGTCTGCTAAAAACTCACGCAGAGCACTAGCCACAACCTCACTACGAATCTCATCATGGTATACATTAATATAGTGATAAAAATACTTAATATTCTCCATCATGACGAGATTCACATTTTCAGTCGTAGGGTATGAGTAATCGACATGGTGTAACATGACATAATACCGCTTGTCACACCACTCATCCACAAGACTCATTATCCATATCTGCTGCTTCTCTTCTGCACGCGTTGTTTCTTTTACTTCACGGTATACCTTACCTTATGAACCTTGTTGTTTCGTGTGTTGGTCTCTTCACACGGAGGTCAAGCTGGTGGCCCCGCCTCTAGGTCTGGCCTGGTGGAGGAGCGAGTTGCTTTCTTGCGCTCTCCACCGTACATAGCCAGGCACGCCCGGCTCATCTGGTACTGTCCTGAGCCAGGCATCCAGTTTTTCTTGAAGACTTCAACTTTGACCCCCGTTACGTTTTCTGAGGTCCTTAGGAAGCTGGTTGAAAAGTCTTGGCCCCCTGACAACCAAGCTATTTTCTTTCAGGGTTGAGGAGGTCCCTTGTCGTGCTTTTAATTTGGCACTACACATTCTGCCTTTCCTATTTTCCAGTGTTGTTTGAATGGTAATTGGGTTTAGTTTTAGGTTTGGTACCAGTTTTTCGATCATTTTTCCATATGTAGATTATGATGTACCTCTCTCTTCTTCTTCCAGTGAGTACAGATTTAGTTTACGTAGTCTTTCCCAGTAGTTGAGTTCTTTGCAGCCATCAATCTTGGCTGTGAAATGCCTTTGCGTTTCTTCTAGTTTAGTTTCTTCCTTTTTATATGGGGACGTCAAAACTGAGCAGTATTCAAGTTTTGGTATAATCACTGTTTTTTAGCAGGGGAATCATTACTGTCCTGTCCCTTCTCTTGAACGTTCTTAGAACCTGTCCGGCGACTCTCTCTGCTCTATTTATCGCTATCTGATTTTGTGTTTCGAATTTCGCATCATCTGTCATTATTATCCCGAGATCAATCGCTTTCATGCTTATCTGAATTTCCTGTCTATCTGGAGCATAATATGCAGTCTGTTTAAGTTCTTCTTTTCTACCATATCTCAAGAGATGAAATTTCTCGGCGTTGAATGACATGTTGTTGTCTTCTGACCATTTGTATATTTTGTTCGTGTCCCTCTGCAAGGCCTCCACGTCATGTACATCGCTGATTTTTCTGCTGATCTTTGTATCGTCTGCAAAGGATGTTACTATACTATTGCTGTTTACTCCGCTGTCTATGTCCTGTTAGCATGATAATGAACAAGAGTGGGGCCAGTACTGTCCCTTGTGGTACTGAGCTGCGTACTTCCGATTCTGATGATGATATACCTTGAATTTGACGACCTGCAGACGATCACTAAGGAAGTTGTAGATCCATTTTCCCACTTTGCCTATTATTCCATGTCTTTAATTTTATGTCCTATTATACCATGGTCACATTTCGAAAGCTTTAGCAAAATCTGTGTATATAACATCGTAGTTGTCATTGCCTTCCAATGCATCTAGGATATTGTTGTAGTGCTCTATTATTTGTGATAGGCATGATCTACCTGATCGGAATCCATGCTGATTTTCGTTGAATCTTTCCCGTGTCTCCAGGAAATCATAAATTTTCTCTCTAACTATTCTTTCAAATACTTTGGTGGGTGGGACGTCAGTGACACTGGTCTATAGTTCTTTGCTTGAGATCTGTCCCTCCTTTATATATAGGGACAATGTTTGCTCTTTTCAAGATGCTCGGTATTTCCCCAGTGTCTAGGGATCTTCTCCATATCCAGTATAAAGGTGTAGCTATTTCATTTTTACAGTTTTTAATCAATAATGCGTTCCAATTGTCCAGACCTGCAGCTGAATGTAGTTTCATTGTCCTATAGCTCTCGCTACATCTTCTGGTGTAAACTCAGTCTGTTATATATACTCCTTGCAATTCCTCTTCAAAGAATGCATTTATGTCAGGTATCGCTTTGTCACTTTTTGGGGTACTGAAAACTGATTCATATTGAGCTCTCAATGTATCAGATATTTCTTTTTGGATCGTCGGTTAGTTCATTATTTCCCGTCCTTAAGGGCCCAATAGCGGCGCGCGTTTTTGTTTTCCTTTTTGCATAGCTATAGAAGTATTTTGGATTTTCCTTTATTGCTTCTACCGCCTTTTCCTCTTCCCTCTCTGTATGGTCCTTAATCAGGGCTTGTATTTCCCTATCGATACCCTCCAGTTTTTCTTTTATTTTCCTGCCATTATCTCCGCAGTTTCCTAACTTCGCCTCCACTCTCTTTTGCGGAATAGTCTTCTCTGGCCTTTCTAGCCAGCTCCTCTTTCCTTTTGGCTGTGATTTCGGAGCATATTTTTCTAAAATTCTCAGCGTTTTTTCCTCCAAAGTTGTTAGCATTTCTTCAGTTGTTTTATTCTCGAAAATTGTTCTCCATTCTATTTGGGCATGTGCGATCTGATTGCTTCCCAATTTATAGTCTTCGAGTTTAAGTTAAAGGCCCCGAATTTACTTCTTTCCACAATATGTGTATTTGTCTTCTAATGCTGCCATCATATTTGTTGATATCTCGATTAAGTTGTGGTCTGAGATAATGGTTGGGGTTATTTTTATATCAGCAATCGAGTTCGTGTTATTCGTGAATACCAGATCCAGGCAGTTATTTTTTCTGGTATTTTCTGTTATCTCCTGTGTCAGCATAAACTCGTTTGTGAGAGCCATCAACATTTTTGCTTGTTCCTGATCTTCTCTTGTGCCCCCTTTGTCCTGGTGAATATATATATGCCTATTCACCTTTTTGTATTTTATAAATGGGAAGTTAAAGTCTCCGCAGATCATTATATTGGGGGATGGAGGGTTTATGGCCTTTATTATTTATTTATGGCCTTTATGTGAGACTATAAAGTTTAGCTCTACAGCATACTTCAGCACATCGTCTGTGCAACGAAAGCCTACAACGATCTCACCAGAATAACCGTAGAGTATTTGTACATCTTGCAACCTCGCACGATCCAATGTGGTTTTAAAAGAGGCAAAGGAGGGGGGAATAGGAAATTTTTCGGTATCCACCACATCTTGACACTTTGCTGAATACCATTTCATAAACGTTGAACAAGCAATATTAAAGGTAGCCATTTTCTTCTACGCTGGCGAATACACGTCTGAGCTCAAGGGCTTACTGCAGTCAACTGACCACGCAGGGAATCCCAGATAGTAGCATGACTCACGTTGCTGGTCTTACAGTGGGCGGAGCTTAGAACTTTCACCTGTACACACACACACACACACACAAGGAGAAAGTGAAACGCTAATTGAAACATGATTTATTTAATAAACGAGATATTCAAGTTATATATTTTACAAATACGTGTAATAAATAAGTTAACAATAGATACATCAAAGATTATATACAAGACATACATATTTACAAATACGTGTGATAAGTAAGTTAACAATAGACGCATCAAAGGTTATGGTATCCAAAGGGTACGGTATCATAGGTACCAGGTAACTGGTAACGTTTCCTATAGGTGTTACGGCACACCTTCGTTCCCCTAAGTTCCTTCACGCCCCCCAGCTTCTGCGCCCGAAAATTGTGGGTGCCTACAGTTAGTTGGGGAGGCCGTTCGCCCTCATCATCGTCCAAACACACTAGATCCTTCAACGATTCAAAGTTAACAACCCGCCGATTCGCATGGTTGAGCGTAATACCCTTTGCCTTCACGATATATTTCATATCCTCCCTCACCCGTACCCCATAAGTTTTAGGTCCTGTTGAGACAAAAGAGTCGGCGTATGCGTTGTCCCCATACTCATCCTTGATCTCATCAGTGAGCTCGCCGAGGAACTCCCCAATAGCAGGCATGTATTCACCCTCCCTCTCTGTGAATATCACGCTATCTGTATCGGCATACAATACTCTCCGCCCAAGAGAATGCAATAGACCCCAAAGTTTTATACGGGCGTAGGCTGTTGTGAAGCTGGCCACAGGTATGTTTGTAACCCTTGAGGTATCTGTGGCCAATTCAGTGTTGTTGTACTTTATTATGTAAGTATTACCTACATTCACGATCTCCATGACCTCTTTATCGGGAGCATTGGCATAATCCCAGACATCACTATAACTTTGTGCCAAATGAATGTTCCCTTTGCCGGTATTCTGTGCAAATTTTCCCCATAGACTGTTTAGACACAACTTTGCACTAAAGCGCTTGCCAGGATTCTTTGCAATTTGGGCACGATCAAGTTGTATACCTTCGCGGTCGCGGTAACGTTGAATATAGGCAGACTTTTCATCTTCGGTATCAACTCCTCGCGGATACCCTGATGCCTCAACCTTATCCTTCAAAAATGCGTTTATATATGGTGTGAAAAGGTTGGGTAGCTTCTGAAACCTCCACACCTCATGTATCTTCAGTATTCTATACCCATGGCGTACGGCTAGGGCCAGCTCAGGACTTGTATATACGCCTCTGATCTTACGCTGGTGGGGTATATGGTTACAATCGCCGTTATTCTCTTCCGCGCACTTCACGCACAGGGGAAACATGAGCTTGTGGTCGATAACGACAGGTAAGATTGGCATCCATAAATTGCGTGGGGGGGTACGTCTACGAAAGAGAGCCCAAAGTAACGATCATTCAAATTTCTTGAAAATTCATTGATGGAGGGCAGGTTAGGTCCCACCAGTTTCTCAGGAGCGCCCACGGGGTACGGATTGTTCTTCATCACGTATGGGTATAAAGAACAGAAATCGTAGTAATGGAGCTTCACACCCTCCGTAGGTGGAAAGTAGTCTGAATGGATTTGTACGTCCTCCAAACAAGCTATCACCACATTTGAGAGGATCCAGCACCATTGAACGCTTGATCGTGTTTATTTCCTCACGGTACACCTCGTCTGTCTCCATCCGTGCATCATATTCATGCTCCCACAAGACTTTGTGAGTGAACTGGATCCTATAAGTTGATCGCGGGTGCGGGTCCATGCAAGACAGTCGGCAGGAGATCTACCGTGGATATCTCCGGCGATTCCGCACTCAGGACGGGGGCATCCATGCCACCAGCATCCGTTAAAGGAGTACACAGTCTTCACACCAGTGACACGGTTTTCACTTAACCCATCAACCCAAAAAACACGACCATTAATCTTAATGGGTACTTCACCCGTGTTGCGGGCGTGCTTTATGTATACACCTGTCTGTTGCTGTAGGTGTATGAGCCAGTAAATAGCCTTGTGCCGTAACTGCGGGGGTTTCGGTGAATAATGGCTAAGGTGGCTTTAGGCATGAAGTTATTCTTGAACACCGTAAAACATAATGACGCGATGGTGGTTGCGACTTGCAGCGGATCGCATTTGAAACGGCCTATGTACATCCTTCTAAAGGCCTGGAAACATACTCTAAGCACGCGCACATCATTCACGCAATAACGCTCACATTCATCAGCTATATTATAAGGATTACTTTCATTAAAACTGTTGTAGTATCGATCAAAGTCTTCACGTTCATCTACACTCATACAGTCATAGTTAAAATAATGTTTGGGTGGTGGTGGGCCTACGTAGTTTAAAGTCTCGCTGGTGAGGAAAGTGTAAGGGAAGTATCCTTTGGAAACTTCAGCTGCTACCCCATCACCTTGGGTAGCTTTGCTAATTTACAAGGTGTGAATAATAAAGTGTCTTTAAATTGTACATTGCCTCTTATTTGCATCTGTATTAATTTGTTGCCTCTTTTCAATGGATCACCTGTAAATATCTCAGAGGATTCGTGTCAAGCAACTCCTTATAAAGGAACTGCGTGTCAAACTTTGCCCCGTTATGGGCGAGAATATACACAGTCATTTTTTGAACTTGTCGGCTAACTTGACAATATAGGACACAAATAGTTTCACAGGACTATCGTGGACATTCGTTTTAAAAACGTTTGTCCGTTTACCGCATTTGGGGCACTCGTCACATTCGATCCCATACACTCATCGCAGATATCTGGCTCACAAGTAAATGTGGAATTACCTCTTTGGTTTCAGCGTTCGTATATGTTTCTATATCGTAGTATACAGTTATACAAGGGTTATTTTTAGGCTTAGCATCTTTCATATAACATACATGCTTTACTCCATCCGCCTTATATTCCTCCTGGCATGTAGGACAGTGAATTTCGTCACACTTGTGCTTAAATTTCCCCAATTATCCATTGTGTGAAACATACCACATTCACAGATTCTCATTTTCCTGCACGTGCCAATTGATTTATGGAGCAAAACAGTATTATTGAAAATGTGCGTCTACACACATCACAGTCTCTTCTCAGCTTCAACTACACGGCTTTCACATTTGGTGCTTTTACACTGTTCACATACCATGTGACATTCTTTACAATGTCTCACTATATCATCCGCAAACTCGAGGCACCCCTTACACAAATCATGATGTCTCCCATATTTTCGACTTTTGTATAACTCGCGTAAAGCCACCTTATATTACGGATGGGGAGATACGTTGTCCCTGACAATCCTAAAATAAGTAGGGGTCTTGTACGATCTCTCACACAGCTTTTAAAAACATACACAGTCCTACGACGATCATCCAACCCAAATACAACTATACGGACATTCATTTCCTGTTCTACCATTCTCAGCTCTTCAGGCCCATATTACAGTCAAATTCAAGTTCACAGTCTACAGCTAGTTTACGGGCACGTTCCACGACCGTAGGCAGCCAAATTTTTTGAGTCCGTGTATTTTGTACAGTAAACATGCGAGCCAAGACTACTGCTATAAAGCCGCAACCACGATCGACGTTTATATGCCGTCTATAATAGCGGAGAATTGAGTTAAGAGTATACGGTATGGCACTATGACCCGCAACACGGAATACACGATCAATATTTACCGTGAAGTTGTCCATATTAAGGCTATACTACTTTGGGCGGCTTGCATTATACGTCCTAATATATATTCTACATCTTCAGCCGCCAAACGTCTAAATGGCACTACTACCCAATAATCATCTACATCACCGTCATCTGACCCGAATCCGAAGGACAGACTCGTCCTGACTTCACGCTCGTCGCGGTTCTGAAGAGCAAACTCTACAATACGCTGTACAACCCGGCGTAGCCCGCGCTCAATTCCATTGCTATACATGGCTCTAGGGTCGACCCTGACTCTATACCGATTTCTAGTCAAGGCTGGGGTGGGGGCTGCGGAGCGCACCAACTCAAACGTTATATCATCCTCAACAGAACGGGGGGCAACTGTGGCGGATGAATAAGGGGATATATTAGCGGGAGGTGCTGCTGGGGGGCTTGTTGCGTAAGAGGTTGAGGGTTGGGGATCTATTACTGGTGCAACAACAGGCGCGTATTTCGGTCGCTTTATACCTGACGTGGGGTTCTCTTCATCATACCTCCGCTTTGGACGTGCTACCGGTATCGCTGGTGAGGGTTCGTTGGCAGGGGAGGAGATCACAACTACACTGTCGTCGGGTCATCCGTAATGTCGATGATGGGGTGCTGTACCTCATCGTCATTCACGGTTCTGTGGGAGAAGAAAACAAAATATAAGGAACAGCACTCAAAATTTGTAATATTTTGTAAATGATCCACTTAGGAGTGTGACGTGTTAGAAATGGACTCTGTAGAAAAATTCAGATTCACGAGCCCATCCACATGTATTATATCTGGACCTACAGGATGTGGTAAAACTGTGTTTATGCTTAAAATCATTAAAGAAAAGGGAGAGATGTTCTCGAAATTTGTGCATAAAGTTATATGGTGCTATTCGACGTATCAATCAGTGTTCAACGAGTACCAAGATGATATTTTGTTCCACAAAGGCGTATATGACGTTAATTCGTTAAAGGGAAATGAACATACAGTCATTGTAATTGACGATCTCATGTTGGAGATGGATAAAACGTTTGCCGAGACATTTACAGTATTCTCCCACCATCTTAACATAAGCGTGTTCTTCATCAATCAGAATCTATTTTTCAAAAATAGATACATGCGCGATGTGTCGTTAAATACACAATATCTAGTCTTATTCGCACAACGTAGAGATGTATCACAAATTGGGGTATTAGCCAATCAAATGTTCCCGAATCAGCGTAAGGAGTTTTTGGAAGTTTATAAAGAAGCTACAAGCACGCGTTACGGATATTTGCTTTGCGACCTTCATCCGCGAAACACGTTTAGGTGCTTCTAAACGAATATATTTCCAAACGAGCCTGAAACGGTGTATATTCCAGAATGACAAAGAGACTAAAGAAATACCGTGAATTAATAAAAATCTATCATCGACTGCCCCGGGCAATGCAGCAGATGTTTATTAAAAATATCGACGCCGACTTTTTAAAATGCATCTGTGAAATCTGTCTTAACGTTATAAATTGCAATGTATCAATGAAACCCCTCAGAAGGCTCGCCTACGCCGTTACAAGAACATAATACGTGCACTCGCTCGTAAAAGTCAAACTGTAGCGAAGAAAAAACGAATTATTGTACAAACAGGAGGGTCATTTCTCCCCATCTTATTTTCAGTTTTGGGTCCTTTACTGACTAGATTAATATAATGAAGAAAGTGGTAGTGATTCCACACGAGGTGTACGCTTCACTGCAAAGGAATCCAGACACGGATCTAGATCCCCGTAAAAGCAGACTTAAAAGAATGGAAAGCGAATTGCTAGCCCTATTAAACAGTGAAAAAACACCTGATGAGAAAAGAATCTTATACCAAGAAGCTCTGCAGAAATTTCTTCACGAGTACGAAAATTATAAGAACCCTACAGAGATTCCTGTGGTTATTAGGCACAGCACGGGGGACGATGGACATGGCGACATAGGATCTGTGCCCGACGATACAGCTGACCAACCAAAAATTAAGGGATCAGCCACACAACATATCGAGCATGTATTAAAAAGCACCCTCCCACATACATTGAGGAGTAAAGGTTAAGTCTTTATAATCTATTGAATGAGGACCAGCCATACAATGGACCGATACAGGCGAGATCATTGTGGAAGGATCAAAGGTACAGGGTCGAATATCGTAGACATTGTCCATGATCTGGTGAGAAAGTGGGATAGGCCATCACCATCAGGATGGAAGCATATTAAAGCAAGACTACAACAAATAAATGTCCCTAAAACGTTGATAGGAAATCTGAACAGGTTAAAAGACTTGGAACATGCAACGCATGTGGCACAATTGAAGACGCCGTCACCCCCGGCGGTAACACCTTTGAAGAGGAGAAAGAAGAGGTTAAACAACGGTCAACCCTACCCACGTGCCTCTAAAATACGCAAATGGCTAACGTATTAAGTAAACGCTATTATGACATTTCTAACCCAGCCTCCTACGGCGGCGTAGATAGACTGTACAGAAGTGTTTACGGAGTAGGAAAAAAAGATGTTGAAAGATTTTTGAGGGAGCAGGACGCTTATACGCTTCATAAGCCTGTGAGAAAAAGGTTTAAAACAGCCAAGACAACGGCTTCCTCGATTGATTCTATTTGGCAAGCAGATTTAACAGACATGCAAAGATATTCTGTGTATAACGATGGTTACCGCTACATTCTATTCATAATAGACGTATTCTCTAGATATCTGTGGCTAGTTCCTCTGAAAAATAAATCACCTGAAACAGTTGCTAAAGCCACCAAAACGCTAATGTTAAAAGAAAACAGGGTTCCTGGCTATTTTTGTACGGATATGGGGAAGGAATTTATAGGCCGTGCTTTTCAGAACATGTTGACAGAGTTTAATATCAGCTATTACACAACCAATTCTATACATAAGGCTTCTTTAGCTGAAAGAGTTCAGCGCACCATAAAGGAACGCATGCACCGTATTTTACACATAAAAACACAGATTTCTAGACATTCTGGAATCATTGGCATCATCCTACAACCGCTCACACCATCGCACGATTGGGACAACACCTAACGAAGTTTTAGAAAGAGGTACGCTCCCGAGAAGAGATGGATCACCAACACCACCACCTCGCGCGCTTCAAAATCAATGATTATGTAAGGCTGTCGCGTTCGGGGAATAAATTCGCAAAGGGTTTTGAGCAAGGATGGACACGTGAGATTTTTAAAGTTAGGGCTATGAGACCTAAAGGTGAGATAATGATGTATTACATTGAAGATTTGAATGGGGAAGAAATCTCAGGAGGCTTTTACCGCGAGGAATTGCAGAAAGTTGCATTTAATTTAGGAAAAAATGTGTTTAAAATTGAGAAAATTTTAGGAAGCAAAGGTTCAGGAAAGAGAAAAATGTACCTGGTGAAATGGCTAGGGTACCCAGAAAGCTTCAACACCTATATAAAAGCTGATGCAATAATGAAGCTTAAATAGTATGCAACATGGCTCCTAACCATTTCTACGTCACACTCCCGTCCTCCTCGTCCCTGTCTGTACACCCTAACAACACACTAGCCAACTTTGTAACAGAACTCCACGGGCCCATTGAATTGGGTCGTGATTCGTATGAGGTGGGGATATGCGAAATTCAGCTGGACACCTCTTTTTAAATATTGAATAAAGAATCCGTTTTTACGATTCTTAGAGACATTGACGAGTGTGAAAAAGCTGGGGTAGCTATGGATGAAACTATACGTATCGCTCGGACTAAGGTTGCACGGTATTACAGTACAGAAGTAAGACTAGGACCGGGTCATATGGTTCGGTCGAGGATGTTGTGAGAGACTTAAACGTAAGTTTAAGAAACTCAAACCTTACGAATGATTTAGTATACGAAATCGTAAACAAAGGAAACCCTGCACATACACTAATCCTAAAATCAAAGACTAACAGACGTATTAAAGATCGAAGTGTGTTCAAAATTCTAACCAATGGACATATAGCGCAGCCATCCAAAGAGACATTTCACGAGGCACAGCATGACTTGTCCAGACTAATGTATCAATTGAAGATGGAGAAATTGGCTGAAAGCTCTCAGTCCCCAGACATGTGCTATATTTACAGTAATATAGTGGAGCACCAGTTTGTTGGGGATACCCAGGCACGCCTGCTGCGCATTGCCCACATCCCCAACCATATAAAGAACACTCTCCTTCCCTTCTTAGGTTAAGACTTAGCTTAGTTTCCCTTTGGGGGGTTAGGACATCCCACCTTGTCCCCCCAAAGTCCTCCTCCGTCTATCCTTTCACTCTTAGGCTAAGGCAACCCCTTTGGGGGGAGGTCATCCTTCCTTCTCCCCCGAAGATCCCTCCCCTCTCCCCCCTTGGCTCCTTCTAAGCCAACTGACTGATTAGGAGCCTATAAGACAACGGCCACTCGGCTGAAGTCTTATTATGCACTTGGCTCCTGCCAGGTGAACACCTCTTCCTTTCTCTCCTTCTCCTGTCTTTCTCTTGGGGGATAACGCCGCCTCCAAGTTTCATGACCCCTTGTTGCACCTGCAGCATCCCCCACCCCCTTTGCAACATTGAGTCGTTGCATACCACACCCACTTTGCAACATTGAGTTGTTGCACAACCACCCTGTTTGCAACCCCTACCCCCCTTTGCAACTTTGTTGCATACCCCCACCCCTTTTGCAACACTCTAGCCCACTTTGCAACATTTGATCATTAGCTATTGCAACACTCCTGCACACTCCCTTTTTTCGGCTATACTACTGACCCCACAGGTAAAAATCGAGTGGATTCAGGTCCGGGGAGCGAGCAGGCCACGCAATGGGTCCTCCACGGCCTATCCATTTATCAGGGAAATGGTCATACAAATAGTCTCTGACTACTCTACTAAAATGAGGCAGAGCGCCGTTATGCATAAACCACATACGACGTCGGACATCAAGAGGAACTTCATCTGGTAAATCGCTTAAATCATTCTTTAAAAAAATTGGAATAGGATTCTCCTCTTAATCTTCCAGGCAAAACAAAAGGACCGATTAAGTTGTCGGCAATAAGTCCTGCCCATACATTGATACTAAATTGTTGTTGGTGCCTTGACTGGATGATGGCATGCGGATTCTCTTCGGGGTGGGTGTGCGTGTTGTGAGAATTGATCACGCCATTTCTTGTGAAGGCAGCCTCATCAGAAAACAACACGGAGGATAGAAAAAAGAGGATCGCGAGCACACTGTTGAAGGAACCAGGTACGAAAAGCCTCTCGTGGTGGGAAATCAGCTTTAGTAAGGCCTTGTACTCTCTGAATGTGATATGGGTAAAGCTGTTGTTCCCGTAAAATTCTCCACACAGTGTATCTTACACCCTCTGCTGCTGCTATCCTTCGGGTGCTGACACCAGGATGTTCCTCCACGCGATTCAGGACCCGCTCCTCCAATTCAACAGTTCTGGCGCTAATTGGTCTACCACCATCTGAAACTCGCTTGTTGAATGATCCTATATCACCAAGAAGCTCGTCTATTTTCTGAAAGGTCTTCTTATCTGGCAGACGGCGATTCGGAAACGTTTCCGCATACAGACGTCTTGCTGCTGCCGCATTACATTCGGCAAGTCCATACACGAGATGCATGTCTGCCATTTCTCCGTTTGAATAAGCCTCCATTCTCACTTCAGATGCACACTATCACTGAATAGCACAAAAACTTTTAAAAGTTTTTTTTCACTGGAATGCACTTATTCACGATAAGAAGTTACGAATACGAACAGTGAAATACCGCGATGCACATCTGACTGATGGCTCTACACTCAACGATATTGAAACATGTCATAGAGTGTACGAAACATTACAATCGGCAAGGCCATACATGAAATAAGTCTCGTACACACTCACAAACATTGTCGGCAAGCAGCGTTTGTAAACAGTTTGCGGAAAGAATTGCTGGAACACAAAACGGGCTGGAACTCGGAAACAAAGCAATTTCGGACATATGTTTATATAAACTTTTTCGTTGTTTTCAGGTCCTGAATCCATCCTGAAAGTGCGTCCCACATGTTATGAAACACCCTGTATACAGGGTGGCCCAAGATAAAGTAGTCCCATTATTTCTTTTAACAAAACTCAATGGGGGCTACTTTATTTTGGGCCACCATATATATATATATATATATATATATATATTGTGTGTGTGTGTGTGTGTGTGAAATCTGGTATGCACTCGAAGAACTGTACTTAATTTTTAAAAAAAATTGGATTTTAGGCTAACAAATTAGTGTGTTAAATTTGTTAAAACTGAAGTAAATAATGCTACTTCAAAATAATTATATTTATTTAGAACTAATCATTTTCAAATTTCTCAAGTTTCCAAGTAATTAACAGTTATATAGTTCAGCAAAACTGGGCCTCGTAATTTTTTCATACTTTAATAAAAGAAACTTTTGAAAATACAGATTCTAAATAATCTTGTTTAAGAATTTTACGTGTGTTATCAAGAATTTTATTAAAAGATGAAATTGTACAGATAATTTTCGGACACACTGGAATTTCTAAAAAACTTGTCAAAACTTGGTATCAGAAAAAACGTAATGAGATTCTCTGTAAAATGGGACAACACTGGAATTTCTACACTTCATGGTTGACTTTTAATAACAGCCAAAAATTGTACAGATAATTCTTGGACACCCTGTATAACGATACTAGAGTTGCTCCTGAAGTGGTGATTCGCTTTCAGGGAGAACCAGAATTCATTCCATAGGTGAAATTGTTTGCATACGGGAAGGGATAGCAAAATAAAAACCCTTCAATCTCTGGGTCCAGATGAGTTTAGTCCTAGAGTTTTAATAGTAGTTAGTAGTAGTATAGTCGGCTTGGTTAACTAAAAGTTTGAACAAATCGCTTGAATAGGTGGAGCTCCTCTAAAAACGAAATTAGCTAACGTTATGCCGAGTTTTAAAAAAGGGGGAGGGGGGGAGAACCAAGAAACTACCGTACTATTCACTCAAGGAACTTGATCATAACCGATTAATACCGGTCATGGGCAATTATTTGAGTCAATTATAGCAGCTACGATAGCAGTTGACCTTACTGTCGATTCACAACACCCGAATTCCGTAAGCATGAGTTCTGCTCTTTCACCATCTTGTTGAAATTTTTCAAGATGTTCACTGCCTATGATAGATCTAGGACAGTTGATATAATTTACTAAGACTTTCAGAAAGCTTTTGATGGAATGTTACACAGGATACTTATAACGAATGTTAGGAGCTTACTCCAAGTATCGAAAATAGGGTAGCTAATTGGGTACGTTAAGTAACAAGAAATAGAAAGCAGTCATTAAAGGGTAAGCTTTAGAGTGGAGTTTTGTTACAAGCGGAATTCCTCATGAGTTAGTACTAGCACCGCTTTTGTTTACCTGTATATTTATATCGTTTAAATAAATTGCATTCTTAGCACCATATCAAATTTTGCGAACGACACCTAGTTCGGTGCAGCTGTAGAAAATCGAGAAGCTTCACGTCAATCTCAGTAGGCTGACTGAGCGGGCTATATAGGAATCTGCGTAACTCGTGCTCTGTTAGATCGGAATTTAGCATCGACAAATTTAAAGTAGGACTTTGGAGTTTGTCAGCAGTACCGATCTTAAATTTTCAAGGCAATGCATAAAAATGAAGAGGAGAGCTTACAAGGGGACAATTTAGTTTTAAAATAAGGTTATTCTACCCCTCCACCACTCGCTTGTTAGACCTATCTTAGAATACCTAGTTGTACCTGAATTGCCGCCTGAAATAGCAAATAGTACTTTGATACACATGCTTAAGAACAGGGTACATAATGTTTTAAATGCATTAGTTTAATATTTAATTTTTAAGAGAGAGTCTTTCCTCAGTCAGTTTTCATATTCCACACTTTTGTATAAAATTTCCCTTCGGCATTTTCCCTTTGCTGCGCATGAGGTGTTTTCCTCGTTAACTTCGAAACCCGATCTTTTGGTCCTGAGGAAAAGATTGGAATGAGGAGAAAGACCTTGCTGTTTTATTTTACTTTCTCCGCGAGTGTGTGCAAGTGTATGGTATGTGGAAATCTCCATACGAGTCATAAAGCCTGTATGATTCCTTTTGATACATACTGTATAGAATAAAAATTTAGGATGGTAAAAAAAAAATTAAAATTAAAAATATACTTCTCATGACATTTGTCCATATTTTACAACCACTATTGATGTTAAAAATAAAAAACTGGGTTGATTCGTGCATATTTAGAGGTGGCGCAACTCTAAATCCTCAAACTTCTAAATCTTCAAACATGCGCTACCCTTAAATATTAATGGATTTAGCTCAATATCAGGTCTAAGGTATTTTTCCATATAAGGAATGAGAAAATACTACAGGAACTCTTATTTGTGCATTTTAATGTTTTACCATGTATGTGTAGCTCACCCTAATATATACAGTATATAGCCTATATACACACGATACAACTCAGAATGGTCACCCGAGAAACTTTTGTTACATAGACTGCGCATGGGACAAGGAACTCTTCTGGGAAAATTAAATCATGACCCGGTCATGACCCGTTGCTCACGTTGGGCTTCCATCATGAAAAAGAAAAACTTTAGTATTTGTCATTTACCATAATTTATTCAGACTATAATGGATTTAATTTTCCCAGAAGAGTTCCTTGTTCCATGCATGGTCTGTGTGTAACATTATATATACAAGTATTAGGGATGTACCGAATACTAAAATTCACTGAATACCGAATATTTGGTGCAAAACTATTCTGCCGACTACCGAATTCTGAATATTAGTTTCATTTGGGTTATTAGGCGTCACTATAAAAAACTGAAGCCTTTATCAGTCTGACAGCACATAGAATTAATGGTAAATGTGAGCAAAAGCAGTATGTTTTAGCCACCAAAAATCTGCCAGATTCCCATACTCGTGAAAAATTTGCATTTGCATTTGCATTCACTTCTATATTGCAAGTGGTTAATAAAGAGCGATCGTGTGCACGCAGTTGTGCACGACAATGGCTGTAATATTACTAAAGCTGTTAACGTTCTCAAAATTACTCCTGTTGCTTGTGCGAATCATACTTTAACACTCGCAGTTGATGAAGCCCTTCTTAGCCAGAAGTCTGTTTCAGATATATGTGCAATTGCGCGCCCAATTTGTTGCATTTTAATTATTCATCTCCAGCCTTTGACAGACTTAAGGAATTCCAGAAGCAATATAATTTACCCGAAAACAATAATCCTGATTATAATTTTCGTAATGTTAATCATTATAAATTGAACTGTGGTTTAAATAGGTTTTAGCATCACTTAAAATATCCCATTCCGAATTCTGACTGCCATCCCCACAGTCAGGACCATTTCTAGCATTTTGGGGGCCTTAGACAAGATTTTTTGGCGGGCTTCCAACCCCATTAGCTGATCATTTGCCAGATATGCATCAAAACGTCTGCCATATATATATATATATATATATATATATATATATATATATATATATATATATTAGGGGTGGACCGGATATCCGCATCATTTTTAACATCCGCATCCGCACTTCTGACTGCGGATGTTATGCGGATATTACCTCTAATAAATTATGCAATTTACAATTAAATTAGCTTATAAAGTAGCTTATAAGGCCCACTCATGCACATTTCATGTAAAGTATTAATTATTATTAATGAACAAACAAATATATAAACGGCAAAATATAAATACGTGGTAACACAGAAAATTGAATGAAACTTGTTTCATTCAATTTTCTGTGGCTGAAACTCTTGAGAAAGTTATTATTTTTATCATAATGAAAATATTAATTTTAATTCTTATGCATTGCCTGCCATAATAGTAATATCACGAAATTTGAAAAATTGTCATATATTCATAATTCTATATTATATTGATAGATTAACTAAATATCCGCATCCGCGGATATTGAAATTAAAAATCCGCATCCGCAGATGTTGAAAAACTGACATCCGGTCCACCACTAAATTATATATATATATATATATATATATATATATATATATATATATTACACACACAGGCCCTATCAGAGGTCCAGAGAGGCCCGGGCCACTTCCAGCTTTTGAGGCCCATAGCTAAACCCAATTATTACTTTCACTGCAAAACATTATATTCAAACCTGAAAGTTTCTAAATTTGAGGCCCCCCCCCTCTTAAGCTTGAGGCCCAGGCCAAATGGCCCTCCTAGCCCCTCCTCTGATACGCCCTATGTGTATATATATATATATATATTATAATGGAAAGCCCCACGTGCCATGCAGAAAGTCCTTAACTTTTCCATCCATGAGGCAGTGCGATCATGCTGGGTTTTTTTGCACGCGCGCGCGCGCACACACACACACACACATATATATATATATGAGAGAGAGAGAGGCATAAATAGGACAGAAAGCGAAATGGCACACAATAAGCCAAAATGAAAATGTTCATTGAAAGTTGTTAGTGTTTCTTTTGTTGTAATTTTTTAAATATAATTAACACTGCACACTTTGAAAAAAAAACATTTTTACATTTTTAAAAACATTTTTTCACTCAATAAATACAAAGATTGCTTCGAATTCAATCCCTATCATTATCATATCCTTCAGAAGGATACATTCTTTTAGATGTCATAATGTCAACTTTGGTAAACCAGATTACCAGATGAAATTACCAGTTTGAAATAATTCTGTAAAAGAAAATAAAGGATTTTATTTTTTAGTTTCGAGTAACATTAAATATAAATAAATATAAATAAATTATAAATTAATATAATAAATAAATTATTAAATTATAAATAACTTTAAACATAAAATGCGAAGACTGATGGGGCACCCTAACCGCCGCGGGGTCCTAGGCAGTCGCATATTTCGCCTATTGGATTGGAGGAAACGTCCCGGTAAATATTTACTATTATACCGGTCTCCGGTAGAAAGTTTTAAAAGCTGGTTTTCAATGTTTTTCAATGTGCTGAAAAACATAAATTTCACCTTCAAAATTGGCCGAACCTAAAACAACCTAAGCAAACCTAACCTAACCTAAAACTAACTGATTCGAATTAAAATCAGTAAAAACGCCATTTTTTTTTACCCTTTTCCCGTTAGTGAGTTTAAGCTTCAATAACTCTCTAACAAATCATTTGCGACGGAAATGAGTATTATTTTTTAATTTAGCACATTGAAAAACATTGAAAACCAGCTTTTAAAACTTTCTACCAGAGACCAGTGTAATAGTAAAGAAATACCAACGGCCCTGCCACAGTTATTTTGCACTCAGCCCCACAAAGCCTAGCAAAGCCCAGCGTCACCCCTGCCCCTCCTTTATATAAAGGAACAATGTTCGCCCTTTTCAGGATGCTCGATATTTTCCCGTGTCCAGGGATCTTCTCCATATCCGATATAGGGGTGTAACTATTTCATTTTTAATCAACAAGGAGTTCCATTTGTCCCAACCTGCAGCCGAATGTGATTTCATTTGTCCTGTAGCTTGCGCTATCTTCTGGGGTAAAATCAAAATCATTTCTACACTCTTCTTGTAATTTCTCTTCAAAGACGGTATTTCTGTTAGGTCCCACTTTGTCACTTTTTGGGATACTGAAAACTGATTCATATTGAGCTCTCAATATTTCAGATATTTCCTTAAAGTTGTCAGTCAGCTAATTATTTTCTTTCCTTAAGGACCCGATAGTGGCGCGCGTTCTTGTTTTCCTTTTCGAAAAGCTATAGAAGTACTTTGGCTTTTACTTTATTACTTCTACCGCATCTTCCTCTTCCCTCTCAGAATGGCCCTTAATTAGGGATTTATTGCCCTCTCCGTACTCGCTAGTTTTTCTTGTATCATTTTTCTGGCGTTGTTGCCTGTGTAATTAGTTAACTTTACAGCTTTTCTCTTTCTTTTGCGGAATATTATTCGGTTTTCTCTCTCGGAATAATTTCTCCTTCCTTTGGCTGTACTTTTGGAACACGTTTTCCTAAAACTTTCAACGTCTTTTCTTCCAAGGTTATTAGCGTTTCTTCGGTTGTTTTATCTTCTAAGGATATTTCCCACTCTATTTAGGTCATATGGCATGGGTGTAGCCAGACATTAAAAAACTATACGCATGAAGTCGTGAAAATCGAAAATAAATCAAACGTCACAAGAAAATGTTTTAAGATTATTTATTTATAAACAAATTAGGTAAAGTCACGTATTATTTTGTCAGTTAAAAATTCTATGTTGACCAGTATAATGGTAGAATCGAGACGCAGAGATTCTCAGCACAATAGTATAAATGAGGTGTTATCCGGTAACCAGTCGCGAAAAAATTAATGCGGAGGCCTAGTTACGCCATTGTATGGGATCTGATTTCTTCTCAGTTGTAGTCTCGGAGTTTAGGTTAAAAATCTCAAATTTGCTTTTCTTCGATACGAGTTTTTTTTTTTAAGGTTGTCGACAGATTAGTTGATATGATTTCAAACATGAAATGATACGATTTCATTCCCAATTATTTCATACATAAACCAAATTGTTCCATGCAAAATTACAGAAAATGGTCTCTCCTACAAAGGGGCAGATATCTGGAACGCTATACCTATAAATATCAGACAAGCTCCATCGTTAATTTTGTTTCGCAACTCACTAAAGAAACACTTTATTAACTCCTATTAATGTATGTGTATATATGTATATATATTGCAACTTGTAAATATCACTAAACAATGAAAATCACCTATTATATATGCAAAATTCACAATCTTAAATTGGGTGCAATCACAAGTTATATAAGTTAGATGTTAAAAGTTTCCATTATATACGCCATAGTTATATAGTCACTCCAGGGTCACCAATTTATAGTGGCCTACGAATCACCGATTTGATGTGGCTAAGGAAGTAGGCTTACTATAATTACTTAATAAAATTATATGAAATTAGGGGTCACCAATTTGCGCCTACTGCCCAAATAAACAATATTTAATAAGGAGAGAGAAATTGCTTTTTGTCTTTGATTAGGAAAATAAATCAATTATTTGTTCACAGTGATTAACAGTTCAATAAAGGTATTTATAGTGATTAATAATTTATATAACGGCATTTATACTATGCTGAATATGACTGATTCTCAGCAATAAGGAATGGTTATACAGACTAATTGTTAAGTAAATACACTAATTCAGATAGGCTAATGAGAATATGCGGAGGTGAACACAGAATAAGTAATGAAGCCTATTGATAACTGGAATAATGCACGTACGGCTGGTACAATAAATAGATTAGGTCGTTAAGAATGAAATGCATAAAAAAGCACATAAACAGTAAGATGCAAGATAAGTAAATTATACGACTGAACACAATAACAAGGTGATACAAAACTACTATATTGGTACAAGACTTGAATAGGCATATTGTGGTCTTAATGAGAGAGTTAGTTTGCCGGTTGCTTGCGTACACTTTTGGGTATAGCCTACGTTACGTGATTAGGCAGAGCTTGCGGAAGCACGACGTAACAAAACACTGTAGCCCGAGTAAGGGCCGCAGAAGCTTACCGAAATGATTAATAACTGGAGACTGTAGGCCTAGGTGAAGGTTTGACCGTAATGCGTTTTGCCCGTCGATGAATTTGGAGACTGTAGAGGGGCTGTTGAAATACTTGTTGAACGGGCGCCGATCGAATTGTGGTGAAGGATGAGTGAATAGCGAAATGGGTTTGTGGTTTGTAGTTTAATAAGAGGTTTACAGACCTGGGCCTCGAAGGGTGCTTCTGTAGTCAGACTGGCCTCGCCGCCGAGAGGATGAGTGTTGATAGCCGGTAGAGGTTTGTTGAAGAGGGGCCAGCAGAAAAACGCCTACCGCAGTGATGTTTCTTGCAGGATGGAATTGTAGAGTCGCCTCAAGTGTTACTTCGTTTCTTGTATGGTTGAAATGTGACTTGAAGGACTGAGGCCGACTGAGGTCGAAACGGCGCTACGTGAGGTGAGATTCACGAGAAGTAAAGAGCGGAGTGAGTCTTACTTGATGATAGACTTCGGGTAGGCTTGACCGGAGCCTTGGAGGAACAGCAGGCCACTTTCCGGCGAAGGCCGGAGAGCGGGTGGCGTGACGAGTGGTGCTACTGACGAAGGTGCTGAGTGTGATACGTGACGACGAAAACGACAAGTGAAAAGCGAGAATGATTTGAGAAAGAAACTGCATTTTATAGGCCATGGTGACGTCCTCTGGTGGTCGTTTCGGGAAATACCACAAAATCTGTTTTTCCTGCGTGGGCCTGTTTCATGTCTACGTGTGTAACCTTTGTTTTGATTCCATGATGTTTGAGGATGGCGGAAAAAAGGAATTTCTTTGTCTGACCTCTACAGTTATAATAGGCCTCATTTATCTGTATTTTTTTAACTCTAAGATTGTATTATTGTTTCTGATTTGTAATATTAGAAATTAATTACACTGTACAACAAATTTTCGGTTCAGAAAAATAACGGGAATAACACTAGGTCATTCTTAATAATTTTATTTTGAGTGTGCTGATTCCAAATCTGAAAATAGTTTTTTCTATCACGTCACGTTTTTTTGTAATGACTGCTTAAAATCTTCATACCAAAAAATAAGAATATATTGATAAACAGATAGGCTTTATCATATGGAACAGTTTAATTATTGCTATACTTCAACATATATGCACAAAATTAACATAACTCGTATTATACTGTTTTCAACTTATTTGTATTTATGCTGGCGTTTGTGTGATGCTTCTGGTTAGTCACGCTTTAAATTCCAGCAGAAATCGGCCAGCATAGCAGGACTCCACTTCCCTTTGTATCGGCTCTCCATTGTGGCTATATCCTGGTGGAATCTCTCCCCGTGTTCGTCGCTAACAGCAGATGCGTTTTCCGGAAAGAATGAGAGATGTGAATGCAAAAAATGAATTATTTATCAATGACATCTTACATCCGAGACGTTGGTATGAGTTGATAAGTTGATCCACAAGTGCAGCATAGTTGTCGTATTTAGTCTTTCCTAGTAGACCGCTGTACACGTTTTTGAATGCACGCCAGGCTGCCAACTCAACCTCATCCATCACCACTTCAAAGCATTCGTCTAGCATGAGTTGGCGAATTTGAGGGCCGACGAATATGTCTTCTTTAATCTTGGCATCACTTATTTTTGGGAATTTTTCCTTTAGATATTTGAAGGCAGGCTTATTCTGTTTCAACGCCTTTGCAAATTGTTTTATCAGCCCTAGTTTTATGTGAAGTGGCGGCAAGATAACATTTTCCTTTCGTACTTGTGGTTCGTGAATAACATTGTGAGATCCAGGTGAGGAATTGTCTCGCGGCGGCCATACTGAGCGTGTGTAGTGTTCAGACCTTGCTCGGCTATCCCACTTGTATAGGAAACACATGTATTTCGTATAGCCAGTTTGCAATCCATTGAGAATAGCCACAACCTTCAAATCTGCGCAGATAAGCCATTCATGTTCATTGTATTTTATACAGTCCGGAATAAAAGCAACATTGTCATACGTTTCTCTCAAGACTACTGAATGAGCGATCGGAACAGAAGGCATTGTGTAGCAGTACACCCTTAACACTGTACAGAGATGCATCAATGAACAATCTCCACTGATTCGGTTCATAGCACAAACCCAGAGCATCGAACAGACCATGTATATCAATGCAATAACAAAGATTGTTCTTCAATGTGAAATATTCCTGCAAATCCAAGGAGCGCTTTCGGAATGCTGTAATTCGTACGTCTTCCGCCAGCAGATTCCATTCTTGTAGCCGTGAGGCCAGCAGTTCACTTTGTTGCTTGGTAAGTTAGGATATGCTAAAATGTGCTAAAAACACCAAATTTGACGTATATTCAGAAAAATAAAAGATTCAAACCTGTGATGTTCGTTAAACAGAAATAGCAATCATTTGAATGGTCTAGCGGCACTCTCCATACCATTGGGACACCGAATCCCAGACCAGGACCGGTGCCTTTGAACCATGCAGATAACGAGCTTGTACATCTCACACAGCAGATATGAGGCGCCCAGTGCTTGTCCTGATCACCAACTTTGCATGCGAAGTATAATTCATAAAGCTTTTTCACATGAGAAGTCAACTTCCTTTTATACTGTTTTAACGTTAATGTCCCACAAATATAACAAAAACTGTCTGGCGAATTTTTGCACTCTCTAGGCATTGTAGCATAACATCAATAAAAACCTGTAAAATAAGAAAATGATAGATCAATTTGCAATTTCACACAATATAGACGTTGTCGGTGAAATATACATAATTTGATAGCTGTTATTCAATAATACTCGCTTATAGCACCGATTTATGATAAAATATGGCTGACAATTTTGTTTTAAATGATTAATGAAAGAAATTTTTCAAAATCAAAGTGGAAACACAGAGCCGAACACCACCACCACAGCATATGCATGACTGAACAAAATGTAAAAGATGCGTTCAGAGAACCAGTGGTTCTCAAAATGGTACAATGAAATAGGGTCATTTTCATAAAATCGGCGGGTGATGCAAATAAATGAGTGTTATTTTCGCAATCTACGCATATATAATTAGCCATAAAAATGACTATCTCATTTTCTTTTTTCTTTTTTTTTCACTGTTTTACAGTGTTATCGGTATTTCAACATGTTTATGGTATTGTTTACCATTTTTCTTTTCTATTATTTCTCTTATCATACCGTATTGTTTATCATTTCCTTTTCTATTATTTCAAGGACTGTTTCAATTTTCATTTGTAACGACAAAGATAAGTAAATGCAACTTTATTTATTTTTCCACAAATTCTATTTACATTTCTTAGTTCCCCTCTTGTAAAAAATAGAAATGAATTTCAAAGACTTTTGCCTGAAAAGCTGTCATGCTTCCCAACGACATATTCAGATAAAAATACTGTAATTAAACTACTTGTCACTAAAAAATACAAAATTAAATGTTAGTGCCAACATTATGTAAACCTATATAGATGCAGGGCCGGACTTTCACCTGCTGAGGCCCTAAGCTATATGAAATTTGAGGCCCTTCTCTAAAAAAATTCGGGTAAAAAAATTTAAAATAATGTCATTATTACTATAATTATTATTTTTTATATTAATGTTAATGATAAAGAAAAAATAATATATATATATAATTTTGATGAATTAGTGTTAAAGAATAAAAACATGATAAATAAAAATATATTTAAAAAAATGAGGCCCCCGAGGGTGTGTGGCCCTAAGCTATAGCTTATTTAGCTTATAGGTAAGTCCAGCACTGTATAATAGATGTGATGTATACCTTATGTAATGTGTTCTTTCTGAATTATTATTATTACGAGTACAGTTCCCGTCACTTCGCTGACGGTTAGACAGGCTAAACTACAAAAAAAAGAACCCAGCCGTGAAAATTTTGAGCTTCACATTGTGTCAACATTTCTGAATCTGGTATCTCCCAAAACCTCCTCACCCCCATTCATACAACTTGGGGGCTAACCCCTCCCCCATTACCCCCACCCCTCCCCATTACCCCCACCCCCACCCTTCCGCCCACCCCAACCCTTCCGCCCACCCCAACCCTTCCTCCCACTCCCACCTTCCCCCATTGCTAAACTACAGAAAAGAACAGTCATGAAAATCTTGAGCTTCACATTGCCGCCCGTAATACAATTTCTGAATTTTTTTTACAATTTCTGAATTTTTTTCTCACAATTTTTTCTCACAATTTCTGAAAGTGTGACGGACAGACAGACAGACGGACGGACGGACAGCTCTCTTATTATAGTATAGATTTCGGTAATGTTGTGGTCTGAGTGAGATAATAGTTAGGGTTATTTTCATATTATCAGTTAAACTGTTGTTGTTCCTGAATACCAGATCCAGGCAGTTATTTTTTCTGGTGTAACCTGTTATCTCTTGTGTTAACATAAATTCGTTTGTTGGAGCTATCAGCATTTTTGCCTGTTCCTATTTTTCTCGTGTATATTATATATATATATATATATATACTGTATATTGGGGGTTTAACCTCCTTCGCAACATCTAAGGTCATATGACGGAGGGGACCTACAGCTTTACGTGGGATCCGAACCACGGGTCGCTACATAATCTGGGCGCGGAGGACGGTCTCCCATCCAACTACTACCCAGACCCAATGTCGCTTAACTTCGCTGATCTCCGGGAAGCGGTGTTACGACATTGGCCACGACGTAGCCCATATATATATATATACTTATAATAAAAGGACGTTGTGTGTGTGTGTGTCCCAGCCATAATTACAAAATGGAAGCGGTTACAAACATGAAACTTTACACACACATTGATTAGGTCCCCAGGTTGTGCACCTAGTTTTAATAAATTAAATAATTAAAAATTACTGGGCCCGAAGGCCCCAGCACCGCGATTAAACTACAGAAAAGAACGCAGCCGTGAAAATTTGAGCTTCACATTGTGTCAAGATTTCTGAATCTTAATATTTTCATGACTAATTATTTGGTCAATAAAACTATAGAAAAGAAACAGTCATGAAAAGCTTGAGCTTCACATATAATTAAAACTAGCGGAGTGACCTGGCGTTGCCGGGGTGGATGTTGAACGCTGTGTGTGTATATATATATATATATATATGAGAGAGAGAGAGAGTATATGCCCGGTTAGGTTAATTAAATGCTCGAGTGGGTTAATTGAATGCCCGGTTAGGTTAATTGTACGCCCTTCACGATTGGTTAGGTTAAGCCGTGATATTTTCGTTAGCTTATAGCGTTCAACATCCACCCCGGCAACGCCGGGTCGCTCCGTTAGTATATAATACATATATATATATTAGTGATGTAGGTCGCATCCGCATCCGCGGAACATCCGCACATTTTCTCGCACCGCATCCGCACTTTGGACTGCGGATGTCGTGCGGATGTGGACCGTTGAGATAAAATGTCATTAATAAGCGGAAATTATCAAATTCTACTATATTAATAGAACTAGTTCATTGTGCGCAAAAGTGATGCAAGCGACAAGACGAGAGGCTGTTCTTGTATGAAGTTACTCTCTTGCAACCTACTTAGATCCACGTTACAAAGCTAAGTTATTTTCACCTAGTACATTAGAACGAGTTAAATCATCACTTGGCAAAGCAGTTGAAGAGCTTCAATCTCTTGAATCTGTCGCTTCGCCACCCACAAAAGAATAAAAGTTTCAGTGACAGAACCAACACCTTCAACAAGCAAATCTATCACAGAATCTGTCTCTCAGTTTCTTGAGTCAAGCAGCAATGACGAGACCTACGCGATGTCAAAAGATGTAGTAAAATGATCGAGAGCTATCACCAAGAAAAACGCCTGGCTGCATGTGACAATCCTATTAGCTGGTGGAAAAATACGCAGAATATCTATCCATACTTGAGTAAACTTGCAAGGAAACATTTAGCCTGTCCTCCAACAACGTACCAAGCGAGAGATTATTTAGCAGTGCTGGATTAATATATGATGAAAAGAGAAACAGACTGGCAGCAGAAAAGGCAGAAAAATTAATGTTCCTTAAGCATAACCTTCCTATAATTAAGTTTGAACATTAAACGATGAACATCTTAGTTTACTTTATTTTAATTACTCATTTATAAATATGCCTAATAAAACTTTAAACTTAATATAAATAGTTATTAAGCTAATTAAAGATCTCTTTCTATAAGGGTGGAGGTTGGGGAAAGAGGTCGGTGGGGGTGCATTGAGTGGGTTCACGTCCCGCATCCTGGTAACACAATTATGGTTTCTAATTGTGGCTGAAACTCAACAAAATATAACGAATTTATTTGCAGACGAATTCACTAATTGATTTCTATATTAGTTAGATGCTTGATATTATTTTATATGTTCAGAGAAAAGTACAGCAATTATTGTACAATTAATCAATTATACTACATTATAGCTACAGCTCTCTCTATATAATAACTTATTATATACGTTAAACACAACAAATCTCGAATATATCCTAAAAAAATAACGAAAATGTAGACATCCGCATCCGCGGATGTTGAAATCAAACATCCTCATCCGCATCCGCGGATGTGAAAAAAATGACATCCGCTACATCACTAATATATATACATTCCTCGTGTATAACCTTTGAAACCTTTGGTTAGCTTCCGCCAGAATTGTTCATTCTGACGAAGGTCAAGCTTTTCACTCTACCTTAGACCTACAGTTTAAAGTGGAATCCGAACCACGCCCCATCAGCAGCCCAGCGTCTTAACCACTAGGCCACCCACCTAGGGTACCCATTTATCTACCAACCACTTTCTTTATTGTGTGGAAGGATGAACAGCTGGGTTTTGCTGCGCGCCGGCTGCCATCGGGTCTCGAACCCGGGGCCGATGGATTCGTAGTCAGCGACGCTAACCACTACACCACTGCCCACGTCAACAGTATGAAGATTTAATATCAAATTCCCATCATGAGTGGCTAAAAACAATAAAAAATAAAAACAATATAAAACTGGTGAAAGACTAGTTATTTATAAACAATGTTTTTTTATTATGTACACAGGTACATAATTAACTTAATTTAAAAAACTTTCAGTATTGCACGAGTTAATTATTAAATGCCGGTTGGTTCCCTGAAAACACCCTTTTCTCTACAATTATATATAGTGTGTGTGTGTGCGCGCGCGTGCGCGCGTGACACCTTTTCTGTAATTACAGTTACTAATTACTTCAAAAGTTACTTTGACACTTTTACCTGGGTTTAACGAGCATTTTATCCTGTTGAAAGTCATTTCCCTGACAACTGATACTTGCCAATATTGTTAATTTGTTTCAAGTTGATTGCGATTTAATGAATAAACAAGATTTTATCATATTAGCATTGAATATATGTTGTCATTAAACTTGCACAATACGTACATCGAGCAAGGATTGTGAGTAAAAGTAGCTACTAACATTATACTCTCGCAGAAAAAAGTAACTGGTACAAGTTGCAAATATTCGTGGGGGGGGTTTTAACTAGTTAAATTACTGGGCCGGAAAATGCAATTAGTTACCGTTACAGTTATCAAACGGGTAACGATTACCAAGTAACTAGTTACGTCACAGCCATATATATATGATACACACAGACCGTGCATGGAACAAGGAACTCTTCAAGGAAAATTAAATCCACTATAGTCCGAATAAGTGATGGTAAATGATAAATACTATAGTTTTTTCTTTTTCATGATGCTAGCCCGACGTGGGCAACGGGTCACTCACTCACAAAGAGGTCCTAAAAATATAGCTTCCCTCACCAGCTATCTGCAATGCAAAGCAGATAGGATCCAGCTTTGGGACAGGATCTAGGGTTTGCAGGTCTGCTTTGCAGATAGCTGGTGAGGGAAGCTATATTTTTGGGACCTCTTTGTGGGTGATCCGTTGCCCACGTCGGGCTAGCATCATGAAAACGAAAAAACTATAGTATTTGTCATTTACCATCACTTATTCGGACTATAGTGAATTTAATTTTCCTTGAAGAGTTCCTTGTTCGATGCACGGTCTGTGTGTATCATAAAAACCTCAGGGAACCATTCTGAGTTCATTCCCATATATACAGGGTGGCCCAAAAAATTGCACCAATTTTGAGAAGTGATATCTCAATAACCATTGCAGCTAGGGACTTAAAAAACAACCAAATGAAAGATAATTCTTTTCTCTTTAAATACTTATTCTATGGCTTGATGGTTATAAGCCCATATAATGCCCAAAATTGGCTTCCAAATAAAATATACAAAAAAGTTGCGCATTTATATTTATTCCTTGATCCTAATTTTAAATGAAATTTTTCTATTCCAGACCCCTCAAGATGGGATTGAGAGAATCTGATAAGAACATTATACAAGCACTACGTGAAGAAAAAGGATATTCATTAAACAGAATCCTTTACGAATTTCCAAATAGAAATTGGAAAAAAGAACTGTGGCACATTTTTTACAAAAACTTAAAGAAACCAGCATCAGTCAATGGCGTCCGGGAAGTGGTCGACCAAAAAGTATTAGAACGCCAGAAAACATTGAAAAAGTAAATGAAATGGTTTTAAGTCAAGAGGAACAACCGGGAACAAGTAAAAGTGAACGTGAAGTTGCGAAAGAAACCGGGATTTCACGTTCATCAGTACAGCGAATAATTCGAAAAGATCTTGGGTTGAAAACATTTAAGAGGGTGAAGGTTACTGCTTTATCGGAGCCTGTGAAAGAAAGACGTTTCCATCGATGTAAAAATCTATTGCGAAGATTTCGGTCAAATGAGTCTGTGAAAAAAATTTGGTTTTCTGATGAGAAACGATTTACGGTCGAAACACCACGAAATACCCAAAATGATCGGGTTCGTGCAGCAGTGGCGACAAAAACTCATGTTGACCCAAAACGACTTTTGCGTGAAAAAAAACACTTTTCAGATTCGATAATGGTTTCCCTTGCAGCGTCATCTGAGAACAAAACATCCATCATTTTTATTCAGCGAGGCGTTAAAATTAACTCAATTTACTACTGTAATGACATTTGTCTCCAATGTTGTCAGAGATCAAGGAGACTAGCACTGATTTTGTGTTCATGCAAGATAGAGCCCCATCTCATACAGCCAAGGAAACAATAACATTTCTCAATAATAATTGTCCTGGTTTTATCGAACCAAATAATTGGCCACCATGCAGCCCAGATCTAAAACCCATTCACTACTTTGTGTGGTCTGCCTTAGAGAGAGAAGTCTACCATGGTCAGAAAATCCGTGATGTGAACCATCTTCGTGAACGAATTCAGGCTGCATGGGAAAATCTCTCACAAGTGACGATCTCAAAGGCAATTTCAAAATGGAGGGCGAGATTACAGGCTGTGGTTGACCATAATGGAGGGCAGATTGAGCCATTTATTGAAAATTAGGTTTAACTTAAAACCACAGAACTTCGTTTAAAGACCGTAAATTAGAAGATAATTAATTAGAAAAAATAAAAGGAATAAATATAAACGCGCAACTTTTTTTTGTATATTTTTCTTATAAGCCAATTTTTGGCATTACATGGGTTTATAACCATCAAGCTATTGAATAAGTATTTAAAGAGAAAAGAATTATCTTTCATTTGGTTGTTTTTTAAAATCCCTAACTGCAATGGTTATTGAGATATCACTTCTGAAAATTGGTGCCATTTTTTTGGGCCACCCTGTATATCTTTTTTATTTTTTTTATTTTTTGTTGAGTTTGAACGACGGTTCAGGATCGACCTGCAGGTCGACCCCTCTGCAGCATCCCGCCTCATTTGCGGGATTTGGTAAAGGAGGGAATTGCTGTCTGATCTCCTCCTGCCCTCGTAGCCAGCCACACATGGCTGGTCAGGGACTTTGCTGCACAAGAATCTGTCCAGTTGGTTCTTGAAGTTATTCAGGTCGGTGTTCTGGAGATTCCTCACTCCTTTTTGGAAGGACATTGAAAAGCTTTGGGCCCCGTATTCTGAGGATATTTTCCATCCTCGTTTTCATGGCCCCTTGTCCCACCGCAGCTGGGACCATACAAAATCTGCCTCTTCTCTCATTCCAGTTTGTTTCTATTTCATTTCTGAGGTTAGGGACAGAGCCCTCAAGTATTTTCCATATGTATATTATTGCGTACCGCTCTCGCCTTCTTTCAAGAGATTAGAGTTCCAGGGATTGTAGTCGAGACCAGTAGTCTTCACCTTCCGTTTCCTCTATCTTAGACGTAAAAGTCCTTTGTATAGCTTCAGTGTTCGCAATGTCTCTTTTTCTGTGTGGGCTTGTGAGTACTGAACAATATTCAATTATTGGTAGGACTAGACTCTTCCATAATTTGAACATGATGTTTTCTTTTCTGCTGCGGAAGCTCCTCCAGATGATTCCCATTATTTTTCTAGCCGTTGTAATTTTGATTTTATAGTGCTCTCTGAATTCTGCACCCGACGACATTATTACTCCAAGATCCCTGACTTGTGGATTTGGTGTTATCTGTTTGGCTTGCAGAGTTTTGTACCCTTTTTTCTGTAGCTCTTTGTTATTACCATATCTTAGAAGTTGGAATTTTTCTTCGTTGAACTTCATATTGTTGTCTTCTGCCCACTGGAATAATGTTTCAATGTCGTTTTGTAATTTTCTTATGTCATCTCCGTCATCTTATGTCATATCTGCAATCATTATTATGAACAGCAAGGGAGCTAATACTGTCCCTTGTGAAACAGAGCTCACGACTTCCGAGACTTCCGATTTAACTCCGTTTACCACCACTCTGTGTTTTCTTTGCGTCAAGAAATTAAATATCCACCTTCCTAGCTTTCCAGTAATTCCTGTATTCTTAAGTTTGTGTGCTATGATTCCATGGTCACATTTATCGAAGGCTTTAGCAAAGTCTCGACACAATGTTTCTAATATTTTCTCCTGGTGGTCTAGTAGCTGTGACAAGCATGATTTTCCCGCCCTGAAGCCATGTTAATTTGGGTTGTATAAGTCTCTTTCTTGTAGGTAGTTTTGCCTCTAAGTATGAGTTCAAAACACTATAAGGTGTGAGGTGAGAGCCACTGGCCGATAATTTTTGGGCATTGCTCTGTTACCACCTTTAAATAGGGGGGGGGGCAATGTTCGCGTTCTTTAAGGGGAGTGGAATTTGTCCTGTGTCGAGTGATTTCCTCCATAGTAAGTATAGCGGTTTTGCAATACTCTCTGCATTTCTTCAAAAATGTGGCACTCCATGTGTCTGGCCCTGAAGCTGAATTTTCTCGCATCTGTGATAAGGCCGTAATTACATCTCTTTCCGTGAACTCGAAGTCCATTAATAGGTTTGTGCCGGGATTTGTTCTTGGTTGATCTGTATCTATGTCGAAAAATTCGTCTGGGTTTTCCACTTCCATCTCGGACTTAGGGATGCTAAACACAGATTTAAATTGTTCCCTAAGCAGTTCACTTATTTCTTTCGGGTCATTTGTGTATTCGGCCTCCGCGTCTATCAACGGTACACTACTCTCTTTATACTGCATTTTCCTTTTCGCAAACATGTAGAAGTATTTTGGGTTATTTTTTGTTTTCTGCTACCTTGTTTTCCTCCTCGTTTGACTTATGTATGAATGTTTGCTTTAGGTCCATTTCTATTTCGCCAAGTTTCCTCTCTAGTTTGAGTCTCTCTGCATCTGTGGAGATGTTTTACGGTTTGTCTTCGTTGCCTGAATAGAGTCCTGATTTTCCTCTCGAGCTTGCTACGTTTTCTTTCCTGTCTCTCTGGAATATGTTTCAGTATTATAGGTTTGGTTTCAGTCTCTATTATACATAGTATTCCTTGTGGAGTCTTCTCGTGAAGTAGCAATTCCCAGTTTACCTCCTCTAAATCTTAATTTACGTTTTCCCAATTTGCTTTCTTTGAATTTATGTTTAAGCCTTCAAATATTCCATCTGCCTCTCTAGGATGCGTTTTCGGACCTCTGGGTGCTAACTTCAATTGTATATCGATGAGGTTATGGTCGGAGAACTTTGTGTGCGTTACTTTTTTATTTATTATTATCTCGTTGTTATTTGTTCACATTAAATCCAAAACGTTCTCCTTTCTCGTGGCTTCACAGATTTCCTGGGTAAGGGCGTAATGTTCCATAATATCTAATAGCATTGTTGTTTGGGTTCTATCATCTTTAGTAATGTTGCCATGAAACTTCTCAACATATATAACTTCATTTTTCTTCCATGACATGAATGGAAAATTAAAATCTCCAAATATTAGAATATTTGTTGGTGGAGTTTCAAGTCATTTTAATGTGTTCTAGTTCATTTGTAGCAAGTTGGAATTCACTTTTTGTGGTGCTTGGTGGTCTGTAGATGTTCATAATGGTTAGGTTCAGTTCTTTTACTTCTAATTATTATATTAGAAGTAAAAGAACTGAACCTGTGCTGTGCTGTGCTGTTTGATTTCTTTACCCTCACTTTCAGTATTCTCGATGCAGTTTTCACAGCCTTTTTCGCACTTATGCAAGTGTTTTCCGTTAGGCATATGATATCTATACTGGTTTCCGAAGCTAAATTTTGCAAGTATTGTAATTTGCAGTCTGCATGGTCCGTATAGAGGCCTTGTATATTTATGTATAATACATTTACCGGGTTTCTAATCTTCGTGTTCGATTTTCCTAAATGATGATCGTTTCCTGGTCGATGTCAGTTCCTGTTTGGTGTTATTGGTTGGGCCGCTGCATTTGGAAGTATTGGGGTTGCGGCCCGAGATACCACTGTGGTTATTGTATTATTGGTGGGTGGTGTTGAATAGGAGGGTGATGTGCATAATGTTGTGGTGCATATGTTTGCGACGTTCTCTCTCCCCTTGTTAGAAGGGCAAGCTGAGCTTTTATTATCCTCATTTCTTCTAAAAAATATGTTTCATTATTCTTGTAATTACTTCTATATCGAATGTGATCTGTTCTTTCCGTTCTCTTCTTTGCGTACCCTTTATGTGAAAATGCGGGCACTCTATGTTCAGGCATTTTTTCTCAGTAATTGACTGTCTGCACATACGAGGGTGAAAAAAGTTGCAGTTTGGTCCGTACCTGCACTTCCCATTCCTCATCATATAGAAGCATTTTGTAGGGTGATTGTATATGTAGTTTGAGCCATATTTGCACGCGCCTATTTTATAATAATCGCATATGGCCCTTCGTTTAAATTCCTTCTGAGTCTTATGTGATTCGATTTCCTTCTGCTCCGCCACCACTTCTTCCCTACTCAGTGGGGTTGTTTTCTTCGGCGTGTATTTCGTATCTTCCTCTTCTGCCGTGGGTACCTCTCTATCTGAGGCTGCTTTCCCACTTCCCTGTAGTGTTTTTTTTTTCCTTCTCGGTTGTGCAGGTGATTTCTGTTTCCTGTTTTTCTGTCGGTAAAACTGTTGTACTTGATTCTTCTATTTCAACATTTTGTATTCCCCTCTGTACTAATTTTCTATTGTTTTCCATGCACTTGACGCATAAGAAACCACAAATGTCTATGATTTTGTTACTTATTCTATTTACCATTTTCCTGTCTTTTCTAAGTTCATGCATTCGTAGATATATATATATATATATATATATATATATATATATATATAATACGCCCAAACATCGAAATCGCTCAGTGAGCGAAAAAAACAGCCAAAACGCGTTGTGGATGCATCTAAGTGACCACACACTGATGTTAGATATTTTTTCGCTTCATGGCCGTTCTCAAACAACCGCAATGCATTGTGGACGGTTTGAAACGACCACACACCGATGTCTTTCATCAACCTCTATTTAAACACGACGTATATTGAAATGATATAAACACGACGTATATTTATCGACGTATTCACCGATTAAAAATCAAAGTTAAGCAGATATGCTAGAAAAAAAATATAGTCCTTTTAAAAAATGATTATCAATAATTTTCCCGTAGGTTTCGATTAATTTTAAACAACTTTAGAATGAGACGTAAATGTAAAAATTAACCAACTGGTTAGGTCAACTGATTGCCCGGTTAGGTTAATTGTACGTCCTTGACGATTGGTTAGGTTAATTGTACGTCCTTGACGATTGGTTAGGTTAAGCCATGATATTTTCGTTAGTTTTAATGAAAATATCACGACTTAACCTAACCAATCGTCAAGGGCGTACAATTAACCTAACCGGGCTTTCAATAATTTTCAATTCGTCCACAACGCGTTGTGGTCATATCCGAATCGTCCATAACGCGTTGTGGTTGTTCGAGAACAGCCATGAAGCGAAAAAGTATCTAACATCGGTGTGTGTGTTCACTTAGGCGCATCCCCAACGCGTTGTGGCTGTTTTTTTCGCTCACATCGCGATTTCGATGTTTGGGCGTAATATATATATTATATTGGTAAAACCGGTCACTTAATTATATTAACAGAATATGACTGTGCATGATAATTGCATATCCTTTTAGATCCTCCAATTTATGTAAACTCTTCTACCCCTTTAGGTTATAAAAGAGGGCGTACCTTGACGAGAGTTAGGAAATTGCTTGTTTTTAGAGGGACTCGTAAGAATAGAAATATTCTCCCTCACCGGCTTACTTCTCAAGAAACTTGGAAGTCAAACTAATACGAGTGTATATCTCTGAGTATGTAGAATAAATGTGTTAGTGAAGAAATTTCTCAGTGTCTACCCTTGAATAAGAATTAATTAACGAGGAAGTACAAACAACAGAATGCAGTCGTGAGAGTATCGAACTTGAGTGAATCATTCACAAATAACGTCACATCATATTTCATCCTCATTAAGGAAGAGACCAGAAAGAGTTAAAGCACCATGCTCACCATTATACACAATTTTCTTTATTTTGAACTAATATATATATATATATATATATATATATAATGTTACAGGGAATTTGTGTAATTAGGGATTTCAGGAAATCCCTGAAATGTTCAGAAATTTCATGTAAGGTTAAGTCGTGATATTTTCGTTAGTTTTAACAAAAATATCACGACTTAACCTTGCATGAAATCCTTGAACATTTCAGGGATTTCATAAAATCCCTAGTTACACATATTACCACACACATTATATATATATATATATATATATATATATATATATATATATATATATATATATATATATATATATATATATATATATATATAAATAATTTTATTTCCAAATTTCTGTCCATACTTGGGTTAAGAAATTTTTGCATAAATAGGAGCTCCTATGTTATTAGCATAATAACAATCAGTAAGAAGGGCCAGGAACTGGCACAGCGAGACCAACTAATGCGTCCCATTGCTCTAACTCCTCTATGATTATTATCAGCATTATTGGGATTCGAACCCAGACCCTCATTGCCTTCGCTTATTAGGAAAAGGTGTTACCCACTGAGTTGCTGACATTGCAAGCATGAAACCTCCATTCAAATGGGCTTTAAAAACATTTATAAAATAGGTTTTTTATTATATGGTCAACCTTTGTTTTGTCTCTCTAACTTCCGCAGTGAAATATGTATATATATATATATATATACTATCAGCTTGGTTACATCCGGACTCTTCTCATTATACACTACATTCTGTGCTTTGTCGCTTGAAATCAAAACAGGATGTAGTTATTAGATATGACAATAGATATAACAAAAGGATGTACTCGCATATTTTAAATATTTCTGTATATACAGGGCGTCCCAAAAAAATGTATACACACTTTAAATACTTATAAAGGCAGTGTTTATTAAAATACATTTCATTTTCAAAATGTAATAGAATCTACAGACATTATTTAATTGTTTTGTCAACGCCCGTTTTCAAACTGACGTCCGTTCTGGTCCAGGCACTGCTGATAACGCGAAGCAATGGAATCGCAAACATCACGAAACATTTCGTTTGGTATTTGTGTGCATTCTCGTTCAATGGCTGCTCTCAATTCAGCGACTGTTGCAGGTTTTATAGCGTAGACTTTGTCTTTTAAGTATCCCCATAAAAAAAGTCTAGTGGTGTGATGTCTGGTGAACGCGGAGGGTATTCTACGAAACCCCTTCGTCCATCCACATCCACATCGTGCCAAGTACCACTCGCAATACTCCACTCTTCGGTCCGGATCATCTTCATTAATAGCATGGACTAATCTTGGAATGTAACTTTTCCATTGAGAGCGCTTCAAAATGCGTTGGACAGACGATTCTGAAATTCCTACCTCACGACTCGCTTGCCGCACAGATTTTCTTGGACTTTGGTGATACGTTTCCAGTACTCTTTCTTGCTTTGTGGGGCTTGTCGATGTCCGTGGTCTAACGGAACGCTTCTTGTGGACATTCTGAACAGTTCCATCGGCTTCAAACTTATCTCTAATTCGAGTGATGGTAAGTCGCGTTGGTGGATCTGTTTGAAACTCCCTCCTAAACTGTCTTTGCACTTCAACTGCGTTTTCACACTTCCAGTAGCATTTTAGAATGAATTTCCTTTGTTCAAAGCTTAGTCTGACTGCCATTATTAATTCTAATGGGTTTAACTTGGAAAGAAAGAAACATCAATTGAGCTATCAGCTGTTAAAGTGTGTATACATTTTTTGGGGACGCCCTGTATATACACACACACACACACACACACACACACAGTATAATCCTGATAATAATCTTTTATTACTGTACGTGTAAATTCAGGAATGAAATGTGAATTTGAACATAGACAATTCGGTGTTACGAGGAAATTCCAGTCTCTTCCTATTCATTCTCGTTTTATTCCTCTTCCATGAGTTGGAAATCCACGAAATGAGATTCTCAAAGGAGCTAATTCTCAAGTCAATCCATTCTCACTCTCACTTCGTCAAATTTTTCATTAGAGACAATCCACCACGGTCTGGGAATAAGCTGAAAGACGCTTTCTTCACAATTGGCAGATGTGCCGGCAATTGTATATACTTTATAAATACTGTATATAACTATAAATCCGAAAGTACCACGAATGGATGTTTCATTTTTTCCTGAGTTATTTCAAAATAAAAAAATTCATGCGTAAATTTAAGATCTATATATATACTAGCAGAGAACATACATTTTATTCTTGACAAAGAATGAGACGTGAATGTAAAAATTAACCAACTGGTTAGGTTAATGGAATGCCAGGTTTGGTCAACTGTACGCCCTTGACGATTGGTTAGGTTAAGTCGTGATCCTAGGATCCACTCATGGCTGGTCGTGATCCTAGGATCCACTCATGGCTGGTCGTGATCCTAGGATCCACTCATGGCTGGTCGTGATCCTAGGATCCACTCATGGCTGGTCGTGATCCTAGGATCCACTCATGGCTGGTCGTGATCCTAGGATCCACTCATGGCTGGTCGTGATCCTAGGATCCACTCATGGCTGGTCGTGATCCTAGGATCCACTCATGGCTGGTCGTGATCCTAGGATCCACTCATGGCTGGTCGTGATCCTAGGATCCACTCATGGCTGGTCGTGATCCTAGGATCCACTCATGGCTGGTCGTGATCCTAGGATCCACTCATGGCTGGTCGTGATCGGCACCCTTTTCCCTCTCCCTCGTTAGGATTATTAACGTTGTTTACTATAATAAAACCATTAGCAACAGGAGCTCTGGGGGTGGTGATCGAGGATGAGTCTGTTAACGATAATGCCAGCTTGTGACATGCCAGCGTGTGATGCCAGCAAAAAAAAAAAAAAAAAAGACTAACACGAACTTAGATGTAGCTCGTAGCGTAAATTAACCCACTTTTTGTTATTCTTTCTACTTTTTTTTTTCTCTCCTTATTTGCATGTCTGTAACTTTCTTCATTGCATGTCTGTAGTTTGCATGGTATGATAGTGTTTGAGTTAAGAATGTGTTTCATGGTTTGTAATGCGTTCTTATTTTACTACTTTTCATCTTCCACCCCTTTCCGGCGGAGTGGGCTCCGTCCTCTACCTCCCTATGGAGTGGAGGACTGGACTGCAACAGCTGGAAGTATTCTCTTCGACTATTTTTCCGACTTGTCGGCAGTGGCCGGCAAATGGTGATGATGTCTCTCTCTCTTTCTGAATGAATTTTATTTAACCCACGAGTGATAGGTTTTGCTACTTACTTAACCCCTTATTCTCTTCTTTTAACCCCTTACTTTCTTCTTTCTCTCGGGCTAACCTTAGAGTGGATCTTAGGGTCTTTGTTAGCCTTAGCTTCTGTAGATATGTAGAACATACAGTATGTGTCTAATCGATTTTTAAACATGTTTATTATTTAGAATTTATTATTTAGCTTGAGAGAGATTATTTTTATTTAGGTGTAATATTAAGGTTAAGTTTACTTTAAATAGACACGGTAATTATAGAAATAATAATGGCCTATTTAGACACTGTCAACATAGCTACAGACTTTTTCACTGTAGGTTGCAGTGGTTTTCAGGTTAAAATTTGGTCAGCAGCCAGATTACTAACTATGGTGAAGCTAAATTCATTAAAATTAATTTAGACTTACCAAAATGAAGTTGCCAGTTGAACGTTACCCTTTCTGTTTCTAACTAATCCATAAGTTTCATTTAGTTTCCAGGTAGTTATTATTTAACACACTGCTAGGTTATTCATTTGTAGGGGCTATTTCCCAGACCTAGGTTTTGCAGGCTAAGTTAGGCTAGGGCTGGATTGCCCTTAAGTTTTTGGTTTTAAAGGTTTAAGGTTTAAGGTTTTGAAGGTTTTACTCAAGTTAAGTTAGGGCTATATTGCCTTTAGGTTTTAATAGGGGCTATAACAGCCATTTAATTATTGAGTTAGGGCAGTTGTAGCCCGGTTCGAGTTTCTTCTAGGTACCTAGTTTTTCTCTTACCTTAATTATTTTCTTTAATTAACTTACTTATACCTAGTTCTGATAGGCCTCTATTTAGTTAAACAGGGTTTTTGTTTAATTGCAGTGGTTATTTAGGATAAGATTTAAAGGTTGTGAGGTTTAAAGGTTGACTTTAAGTTGCCCGGTTAGTTGGGGAACCACGAGAATTTTACTTTTTTACAAAACTAGCCTGCTTCACGCAGTCAAAATTTTTTCAAGAAGGGACAAAGCTCTCTTTTTCTTTATCTCGGAAACTCTTTTTCTTTCTTCTTTTTGTTAATTAGGGAAACCCAACTTCACTAGTTGGTTAGAAACGAGGGTTGTTATTTTTATTCTATATTTATTTTGTTTATATTTTATTTGGAAATATATGCGGTTATTTCTAACCACTTTTTTTTAACAGACGAGCTACTAATTACTTCTACCGGCAAACTATTCCAGCTATTTACTACAGGGCGTTTCAAAAAGAGTTATACAATTTTAAACGTTTATTTACAAAGAACCAGAAACCTCATGAACGTGAACAAAACATTTTTTGAAAGCTTATAAAATGATATTTTTTTGGAAGTAAGTTTAAGCAAAATTAAACAAAATGCAGTTAAGCATAATGGAGTTAAGCAAAATCCTTGTAATTGACGTTCTCGATGTGTGCCCCACCGCGGTTCAGACAGGCTTTGATCCTGACTCCTAAGTTCTGTCCAACTTTCCTCCAGGTCTCAGGGGTCATAGAGAGTCCTTGGCAGCCCCCCAGAACCAGTAGTCCAGAGGGTTCAAGTCTGGGCTATGGGGTGCCCAGTCATGAGCGGCACCCAGGCAAATGAGGCGGTTTCTGAAGAGCTGCCGCAGGGTAGTGATGGTGTCACCAGCTGTATGCGGGGTGGCACCATCCTGCATAAACCAGGTCATCCTCAAACCAGTAAGGCCCTAGCATTCCCCATCTGACATTGAAGGCGCAGAAGCATGTGACCTTAGGCCCTTTCAGGCACCTCTGTGATCTCCTCAGGTGGTTTTGCGCCCCAGAAAATGTTATTGTGGTTGTTGATGGCACCGCTCAAATGGAAATGGGCTTCATCACTGAACCAGATCAGGTTGATCCAGTTTGAGTAGCGCTCCATCCTGTCACTGAGCCAATTGCACATGTCAACTCTTTCTCATGTCATCTTGAGTCAGTTTATGCCTAATAGAGATGATGTACGGGAAAAGCTTCAGTTCCTTAGTGAGGATACGCCAGACTGATGTTGGTTTGATGCCCAGCTCCTGGGAGCGCCGGCGGTGGGACTTCTTGGGACTGTCCACTACAGAATCCCGCACGACGTCGATGTTGGCATGGCTCTTGGATACTGATGCTGGCCTGCCACTGTTGCCCTTGCTCTGGTTGTGCACTGTACCCTTGTCCTCAAAATGTTTCACAACACGTTCAATGTCACAATTTGTTGGTCCAACACGTGTTCTGGGATTGAATTCCCAGCAGAACCTCCGGCGGGTCTCTACATATGATTTCGTCTCATACCACAGAGACACCACTTTTGTCTTCTGCTCCACTGTCAATGGCATAGTTGAGCTAGGGAGCTAGAAATTCCAGAAAACAAATATCGGAATACCACCACCAAAACCTGAAAAAGAAAAGGGTATAGATTAAAAAACAAAGAAATGGCAGGACATTAAAGTTGTATAACTCTTTTTGAAACGCCCTATATTCTATGCGTAAAAAAGTTTTTGGCAACTGCTGTCTCGAACCTTCTACTTGTCAACTTACACCCGTTATTTCTAGTCCTATTATATTGAGATATTTCGAAAAAGCTATCTTTATCTACGTTATCGAACCCATTCATAATTTGAAACCTGGTTAGATCACCCTTAGCCTCTAGTCTCGAGTGTAGTCAATTTTAACTCCTTAAGCCTATCCTCGTACGACTTCGACCTAAGTGACGGAATCATCTTAGTTGCTCGTCTTTGAACTTTCGATTTTGTCTATATCTTTTCGCATATGCGGATTCCAAAATTGGATCGCGTACTCCAATGGGGTCTAACTAATGATTTATAAAGAGGAACAATAATATCGCGCGATTTGTACTCAAAATTCCGAGCTATAAAACCTAACACTTTGTTCACTTTATTGACGCTGCTGTACTTTGTTTCGCTACTTTTAAATCACCAGTGACTATAACTCCTAAATCTTTTTCCTGCTCTACGCTTGCTAACTCCTTCCCTGACATACTATACACAAAATTACCGTTACGCGAACCTATATGTAAAATTTTGCACTTATCGACGTTAAATCTCATTTGCCATGTGACTGACCAATCAACGATTTTATTCAGATCTTCCTGGATTTTACCTCTTCGTCATTAATCGCCCTACCACCCAACTTCGTGTCATCCGCAAACTTTGAAACTGTACTGACTAGGCCGACATATAAATCGTTAATATATATAAGAAAAAGCAAGGGGCCCAATACAGAACCCTGAGGAACGCCGCTCGCTACATTAGCCCAACACGACTCCCTCCATCAACGACCACCCTCTGTTTCCTACCTCGCAACCACTCTTCTATCCAATTTATTACTACACCCCTGATTCCATGAGCCTTAGTTTTTTTCAATGAGTCTTTTGTGCGGTACGGTGTCAAAGCTTTTTGAAAATCTAAATACACTACATCAACCGACTATCGTAAACTTCAACCACGCTTTGAAAAAATTCTAAAAGATTAGTTAAGCAAGATTTGTTTCGCCTAAAACCGTGCTGCGTATTTCTAACCAAGTTATGCATTCTAAGTGTTCGACTATACGATCCCTAATTATTGATTCCAGTAGCTTACCTACAACAGACGTTAAACTGATTGGCCTATAATTTCCCACCGCACCTTTATCGCCTTTCTTAAAGATAGGTGTTACATTTGCTAACTTGAAATTATCTGGTACGCACCCCTTAGAAATAGACGCATTAAAAATCTTTGTTAGCGGCACAACAATGCTTTCTTTTAGTTGTATGGGATATATGGAATCCGGCCCCGGTGATTTACGCATTTTCATTTTATCAATATAGCGCATTACCTCCCTTTCACTAACCACAATATTATCCAAAATATTACCATTATCAAAAGGTATTATGTCTATGACCGTAGGGATATTCGTTACATCTTCTATAGTAAAAACTGACGTAAAAAATTCGTTTAGCAAGGTAGCCATTTCCTTGTTTTCAGAAACTAGCTCTCCGTTAACATTTTTCAACGGCCCCAAGACACTTTTTACTGGATTTCTATTGTTGACGTATTGAAAGAATCGCTTGGGGTTTTCTTTACCGTCACGAGCTATGGAGATTTCAAATTCGCGCTTGGACTTTTTTATTACATTTTCGCTTCACGCCTTAGAGATATGTAGTTGTTTCGTAACCACAAATTGTCTTTACGCGCTTATGTAGCCTATAAGCCCTTCTCTACTCTTTATAATGTCTCCTACTCTAGAAGTAAACCACAAGGGCTTGTTGTTTACTTTCGCACGCTTAATTTTGTACGGTACACATTCCTCATTTATAGTCCTAAATACTGTTTCAAACGATTCCCACATTAGTTTTGCGTTGGAGATCCCCATTACGTTTTCCCAATTGACGTGTGACAATTCATTTCGAAATTTACAAAAGTCTGCGTGCTGGAAGTTAGGAATTTTAGTCGAGTTAGCTGGTTTCGAGTGACTTACTGAGAAGACAAACTCTACCATATTGTGATCGCTATTGCTTAACTTCTATTACTTGAAGATCGTGATTAGCCTATCATCCGTAGTTATTACTAAATCTAAAATACTGTCCAACCTCGTAGGTTCCCCAACCTTTTGAATAAGAAAGCTATCCTCGAGAAAATTAACTAAACGATTACCTTCCGCGTCTCCCTGCATTGTATCGTAATTCACGTTGGCGCAATTAAAGTCACCCATAACTAAGGCCTGCTCACTACCTATTATTCTCTTTAGTTCACGATATAACGCTTCGTCCGTATCAGCTGTTTGATTAGGGGGCTATATATAACCGCAACAACAGTTTGAAATCGTTCAATTTAAGTTCTGCTATAGTCGAATCTATCGGTTCTGGAATTGTGCTTTACTTCTATAACGTTCGCAATATTATCTTGATATACAACATAACACCGCCTCCTCGCCTACCTATTCTGTTTTTAACAGTCTATAACCTCTAATTTGATACTCCTACAAAGTCACGTGTTTCAGTGCTAAGCCACGATTCATTTATCGCAATTAAATCATAGTCTTTACAAGCAATTAAAGAAAAAAATTCGACTTTTATTTCGTAGGCTACAAGCATTTAAGATAGAACCTTCAAATTGTTTGTAATTGTGACACCTTCGTGAGCGCAGGGGAAATTTGAGGAAATTACGCGGGACCGTTCGAGTTACGGCAGCCTGAAAAGAGACAGTATTATAAATAGTCTTCCTAAACGCACAGCTCCAACGTCATTAAGATGAAGTCCATCTCCAAGGAACAAGTCCTCCTGCCGTACTGTTCCAAAAATTCGCAAAATGCACTCCTTCCTGTTGGCAAAGAGACTTTAGGTTATTGTTGATATAGGTCGCCTTGCTGTAGAAATCGCTACGTTGGATAATTCGAGGAAGTATACCTGTTAAAACAATCTTTAGAGTGACTAGGCTAAAGTCCCTGTACCTAGCCAGCAGCTCTTCCGATCTAGATTTAAAACGTTATTAGTACCGACATGAATAACATACGTTGTGTCCTCGGAGGTTCCGTCTGTAAAATGGTCAACCACTGTTAGTTATATCCTCCACCCTTGCACCAGGGTAGCAGTAACGGCGCCTACGACGAGGGTTTCTCCCACAGAATTCCTCGAGCTGCCCTCGAACAATGGAATCGCCAACGAGTCGTATTTCCGGTTCATCAGCATCTTCGAAACCTAAAACAGAAAACTTGTTTGTTATTACTGGTAGACAAGTCTTAGGTTTTCTCAATGGGGCTCCATTACGCACTTGAACGAAGGTTGGGAACTAGGGAAGAGAGAGGGCTATTAGTACTATTTATATTATTAGTAGAAACTGAGGCAGGAGGGTCGTAACTGGAGTCTCAAGGGATTCTAATTTTGCCGTCAGGAGCATCACCCTTTCTTCAAGCCTCACTCTGGCCTCCCTCTCACGTTCTAACTCGTTCTCAGCACTTCCATGCTTGAGCACCACCTGCAAACTAACTGTTCATTATTATTAGCCATTGTAAACGCGTAAGCGGCAAATTTCCCTTCACAGCGACTGCAAGTACTTGACGGGGGTGCCATGCTATTAAAATTTTAAAAAACAAAAAACGAGCGTTTGAAATTAATAAATTACAACGTAGGTCTACCGCGTGCTTATTGTGCCGTCACCTGCGCAAGCCCACAAAAATGTTCTTGAAACGCAGAAACAGGTTCTTGTAACACAAATTTATACTAAATAAATATATATTTAATTAAGCTACCGATGAAAGATCTGTAAAAGAAAAAGTATTAATAAAACTTATCTGTCCGCTATTCGACCGACTTTTTTCTTTCCTTTTTTCCCTTTTCTCCCTTTTCTCCCTTTTCTCCCTTTTCTCCCTTTTCTCCCTTTTCTCACGGTGGGTGACCACACCCTACTTGATCCCCGTAGCAAGAGAAATTCAACCTCATGAAACCTCGTTTTCTAATAGATTCGAAAAACAAATAAGACAAACAAGGGAAATTCAACTAACTAACTAACTAACTATACAGGGTGTTTCAGGAGGAAAGGTCAATACTTTGGGAGGTGATAGTATCGGTCATTGTGAGAAAAAAAGTTCATATGAACATATCTAATTCTGAATGGTTACGGAGATAGAGCTGTTTGAATCTACAAATACAAAAGCATTGCTAATGGTAATCAAGAAAGAAAAACCAATTACTGTTTCTAACATTTAATGTTTAAACATTGGCATTTTGAATGGTATCAGATACAGAAATGACAAATTTGTTAGTCTACAATACGTTTTCGAAAATCCCACCGTCAACCTCAATGCACTTTCCAACTCGTGTGCGAAGATCGCGTGTTGTTATTGTTTCCACTTCATCCACATCTTGTTGACCTTCACGTTCAGATGAAACATGAGCGCTGGGAAGTGTACCAATCTCACGCAATGTGTTGAAAACCCTGGTAAACACACTTCGATCCGGAATTCTGCGGTTCGGAAACCGTCGACGGTATTCTGCAACAGCAGCTGTTGCACTTCCATCGCAAAAACCGTAGACATACACCATATCTGCATATTCGGCATGTGTGAAGGTGTGTGGCATTCTTAACACTGCTTCAAACACCAAACAATGTCACTCACAACAGTCGGCTGTCGATTGGCTTATGTTACATGCTTACATTACAGCTTACATGGTTCAAGGTTAAAGGGAAGGGGGAGGAAGAGCTGCGCGCGCATCAGATTCAAACAGCTCTCTCCGTAACCATTCAGAATTACACACATGTTCATATGAACTTTTTTATCACAATGACCGATACTATCACCTCCCGAAGTATTGACCTTTCCTCCTGAAACACCCTGTATATATGTATATATATAATCATTTATATACATATATATATATATATATATATACAGGGTGTTTGAAAACTTTCTGTACAAATTGTAATGGGGGATAGGCAACACCAAGACAAACCCTTTTCGTCTCCTCGCAGTTAACGTGTTAACGGACTTTAACAGACTAAATATCGAGTTATCGGAAGTTAACTGGTCCGATAACGATAAATGGAAATTAACTTCCGTTAATAGTCCGTTAAAAAAAGTTAACTTCGTTAATTAACTGTTATCGGATTAACGCTTTAGTGCCCAACACTGCCGATACTATCAGTAAGTGAACCGCCGATTCCAGCGTCTTCACTTCACTTATAGGGAAACTAAGTTATGCAGTGAGCCACGGGTGCTGACAATCAAACCATATGTGGAGAAATTCTTCAGTCTAGGAAATTTCTTCCTTTATGCAACAGAAAAATACACCACGTGGCTCTGGGAACACCATTAAAAAAACAAGATCAGATTCTGGTCTCCTTCAATTGGTCTTCAAACCGCGTATAGCACACCTACTCCTTCATTCGAATGGTAGTATCCGTTCGTCGTGTTCATACATTTTCAATTTAAATTTGAACTACCTTTAACCAAAATTCCCCTATACCTATGTTGTAGGTAGATTTTGATTTAACCTAGCAATTTACAACATACAAACGTCGATTGAATTATTTAAGCTTGTTACTGCATTATTGTTAAATATAGTAGCTGAGTACTGTAAATAGAGAGAGAAGAATTGAATACTCCTTCTCATTCTACTTGAAAGTTGACCCGTACAATAAACTCTCGGTAATTCATTTTCCATGTTTACTAAATGTTCGTACTTTGCACACGCGTTAAATCACAGTGCAGTGCCTAACAATGAGGAAACTAATGTCAGCATTGCAACCAACCAGCAGTCGATTTCTTAAAATATACACTTCTCTGGCTTGCCGACCCTTTGAATCTGATTCACAGAAGTGGAAGCGTAATTCGTCTGGAGGAGCATCGCCAACAGCACGATGAAAACTACCACGTAGTTGCAGCAGTCTCCTGAGCTAGTGACAGAAGCGAGGAACATTCTGGCATCCCCTCCGGATGGCCGTTTCCGAGTGAAATCAACTGCAGCGCCTTCTTTTCACGGAGGAGATTAGGGACGATGTAAGCTCCTCCATCAGCTTTTCCGACGCAGCTCCTCCATCACATAAAACAACTTCTGAGGGTTCAGGAGACCACCTTCGAGCGAATCCTCCTGCGTTAGTTCTGTCTTCAGCGCCTACTTTCTAATGTACAATGAGTGCTTGTCGTCGCAGAGGCGGACCATATCACGGAGGTGGAAGCACCTCACGTCGCCGCCGTCAGCACCCGACCTCACCGACATCTAGCAGCTACGGGAAGAAGTTTCCTCTCTCTCTCTCTCTCTCTCTCTCTAGGTATAGCACTTTTAGGGAACCTCTATCCGCCGGCACCGCAACTGCTTGCGGACTCGAACATACTATCACTGCAACGGGCTATGTTAGTATCACCAACAGTATGGAAAGCAGGCTCGGTAATTCCACGATTGGGCCCTGGTGGTGACAGGCACCCTCGACTCTGCAACCAATGTTCGCCTCTTCCACATCACCGAAGCCACGTCCAAGCTGCATTTACTCGTCGATACCAAGGCCGAAGTTAGTGTTGTTCCCGAGTTTTTTATCGTCGCAGCTGTGAAGCAACCCATCCACGAGACGGATTTCCCGCAGCATTTCGACCTTAGTCGACGAGAAACGTCACCGCCTCATAGACAACGTTACTCGTCTCAGCGCCCAAGGCGTTCATCCCTGCTGCAGCACCTCTGCCAGTATACTATATAACCCGTTCTGGGTTACTGTACAATAAATTTCTGGAAACTTCTGGAATTTCCAGGGCTAACACACCTACAGTAACGAGATACCTGTGAAACATAGCTTCTTACATCGTATTTAAACCACCGCGGCGCCCGTAAGCGCACTCCCGTGCCCCCTCGGGCCCGACCGCCTGTGCATCACGAAGGCCGAGTTTGAGCATATGTTTGTGCTGAACATAGTTAGGGCCTCGAAATACAGCTGGGGTCGCTGTTGCATATGGTCTCAAAGAAGACGCAAGCTGACTATTATAGTAAATTCTTTCCTCTACGTTAACAGAAAAGTTTCTCACGACCTTACACCACGTGAATCAGGGAGCACTAGCAGAAAAACAAGATCAATTTCCGGTTTCCGGTTAGTCTTCAAACCACGTACAGCACACCTACTCCTTTACTCGGTTAGGTGTGCTGTACCGCCTCCGCAGTTTCTTTACCACCGCTCAGTTGCTGTCTCTGTACAGGGGTCTTGTTCGCCCCTTGTATGGAGTATGCTTCTCGTGTATGGGGTAGCTCAACCCATATAGCGGTACTTGACCGGGTGGAATCAAGGCTTTTTGTCTCCTCAATTCCCCGCTTCTTACTCAGTCTTCAATCCCTCTCTCTTCGCCGTAATGTTGCCTCACTCTCTCTTTACTATTGCTATTATAACGGACAGTGCTCTTCTGAACTCTCCTTTAAGGAGAGCACGCAGCACCAGACTCGACACTTTCTCATTCCTTTTCTGTCCAACTCTCTAACGCAAGAATTAATCGCTATTTTATCTCAACCCGTGAGTGAACTCGAACAAGCTTTCTCAATCTATCTTTCCCCGCTGTCTATAACCTCCAATCTTTCAAACGCAGTGTGTCTAGGCATCTCGAAAACCCTGGACCTTGATTTTGGCTCTCTTCTTCTTCTTCCTCTATGGGGGTGGGGCGCTTTTGCGGGCGTTCGCCCTTGGCCCCACCTTCCTGCATTAAAAAATTCCCGTTAGCCGCTTTCATACATTCTCAACTTAAATTGGAGTAAACTTTAACCTGATAAATAATTTTCAAAATACAAACGTCATTTGAATTATTTAACTTTGTAACCTGCACTGTTTTTAAATTTATATGAGTATTATAATTAAATAGAGAGAAAAGAACAGAACACTTGTTCTCCTCTTCGTGTTACAAATCCATTGTTTTGCTGGGTAATGAATGCAGGTTAGGAAAAATTCCTGTGTGTGTGTGTGTGTGTATATATACACACACACACACACACACACACAACACTTAGAAAAACCTTTATTATTAATTAAAATATGAACAGGGTATGACAAATGTTTATTTGTACTAGCCTAATGATTACTAATAATACTGTACTGATTGTATAGTTTCGGAAAAATGTTTGCCTAGAAACCAAATTTCTAAAAGCAGGAAAATTATTAATCAGTAATAACTTTTTTTTCTCATTACTGTCCCCAAAGAAAATTGAGGTATCTAGGAAAAAAACAGAATTTACCAATTAGTAATTTTCTTTTATTCTTTCCAGAAATTTTGTTTCTGGGCGAACTTTTTTTCCGAATTGTCCATATAAAAAATATAAAGGATGGTACTTTTGTTGCAGCCTTACTGTGCTTTGTTACCTGGAATTGCCAAAATAGTGTTGATGGAAGTGGATGAACACTTAGTACACGATATAAGGTAGGGTTCAAATTTCAAAACACGTTTAACAAAATATATTTTAGGGGTAACTTTAAAAGAAAATTAATTATTTAAAGTTTAGATTTCCTGTCATATTTTTGCTTTTATTATAAAAACTCTGAACTTGATGGAGATTGATATCGTCCTTATTTATAGAATTACGTCAGTGTATCCAAAGCAGCCCAATACACAAATTATAAAAATTTTCAAAAAAGATTAGTTTTAAATTTTGGGTGAACTATTTTTTATGTTTACAATTAAGTCATTTTATATATTTTTCAAGAAATGCAATAAAATACATTTGCAACAAATGTTATAAAATCAGTAATTATACAGTATATTGCAATAAATAAATTCCTTGGATCACCTGAAGATCAGGGCCCCTAGCCTTCTTTAATTAGCTTTATAAGGCTAACTAACGAAAATATCACGACCTAACCTAACCAATCGTCAAGGGCGTTCAGTTGACCTAACGATTGGTTAGGTTGGGTTGTCATATTTTCGTTAGTTAGTCTTATAAGCCTAACTAAAGAAGGCTGGGGACCCTGATCTTCAGGTGATCCAGTTCCTTTTTACAGTTTTAATTCAAAACATTATTAACAGAGATTATACAAGGCTAATCCTGAACAATTGTCTTTTCCATCTTTTTTTTTTTTTTTTTCCCTGATGAAAATGGGATACTACTCGAAATAATTCGGGTAATTCTTTTACATAAGCTTAGTATCGAATTGTTTCAATGATTTTCTCTCTTCCCAGAGTGAACAGCGTGCTTCTAAACTATCCTGAATTTACAAAGAGCTTTCAGTGCAAACCTAATCAAAAAATGACGGCGGGAAACGTGTCTCCGGCTTGTCCAATATTTTAGGTCTACGTTTACGTAAGGACAATTTCTGCAGAACCGATCCTGATTGCTTCCAAGTGGTATCAAACCCATGACCTTCTTATACACTGGCTGCCAAGTAACCACTGCAGGAATACTCTGATGTCACTCTTTGCTGCGTCTTCCTAACATCATCTGGTAGTCCTGGTTTCATTTCAATCATTGGAAAACAAAATTCCACTTTTACCCCCTTTCCAGGGGTATCAGTGTAAAGTGAAGTTCGTTGTGTGTGTGTGTATATATATATATATATAGTGGGACCTCAATAGAAAGACTATTCATTTATTTATAGATCCAAAATTTGACACTGAATTTTTTAGTAAACAACTGAAATAATGTAAAATTTTAAAGTTAAAGAAACTAAAAGTTGGAGATTTCATTTGTTCAAAAGACTTCACCCCAAAATATTACCAAACCAAATGTCTTTAACCCTTTGAAGCCGAAGCCCGATTTAAGTACTAATTAGAAAACAAAATAGTTTCACGAAAATCAAACACAAATGGAAGTTTTATATATATATGTTAAGAACGACGCTTGTGTAGAAGAGCGTTCGCACAAGATGAGGAGAAAGAACGAACAAATGAAAAAATGAGGCGGACGCTTTTCTATACAAGCGTCGTTCTTTAATTATACTGTGTGTTATTTTCAGTTAAAATTTCTGCAACCATAAAATTGTGTGTACTTACCTTGGAGAATAATATTTAGTGTAGAGCTCACTTATTGCTGTCACACCAATGCTGCCTTATTCACAAAGAAGCTGTAGGGAAAACGGATAAGAGACAGTGCTTTCCAGGGCTGCCAACCCAGTAGTTAAATTCCAGGACGAGTGAAGCGTGGGTCTAAATAAAATCAATGGGCAAAATTGTAGCCTACCATTTACGCACAAAACACTATTATGGGTCCATATGAACCTGCTGGGCCGGAAAATGTTAATATTCTTCACAGCGAGAACTATAAATCTCTCTGATGCTTGCAAACTTTTATACAATTTTCACGATAAACTTTCTCAGGGAATTTTCCCAGAAACGAAATTAGAAAGAAAAGATTTGTTGTTTTCAGGGAAGCTAAATTTAGAACATAACCTTTACAAATTTATATCATAATTTCAATTTCATTTTGATACCAACAACCGAGATTCAAAGATCGAATTCTTAATACATTCTTGACGAATTCAAACAAAATTTGAAACAAAACTGGAATTCACGAGTCAGAATCGGTAAATATTCTTTGAGTCGAAATCTCGAAATCTCGAAATCTCGAAATCTCGAAATCTCGAAATCTCGAAATCTCGAAATCTCGAAATCTCGAAATCTCGAAATCTCGAAATCTCGAAATCTCGAAATCTCGAAATCTCGAAATCTCGAAATCTCGAAATCTCGAAATCTCGAAATCTCGAAAATAATGAACAAATTGAAAACTAAAATTTCGGAAAAGATTGAAGCTCTAATACGGATCAAACTTGGAAAATAAATAACAATTTCAAAACTTGTCGTAAAATTTACGCGGAGAACTCAAATGCTGAATGTTAGTTCTTGAACTCGTTACAGTCTCTATAACATATTCAACTGTAGCACTAAATTAAGGCTGATATATATTGCTTCTCCTTGGATAAAGTTGTTTGGTTGTTTCGTCGTACAGTCGTTGTTTCTCCTTGAATATAATTTTTCAGTGGATTGAGCCAAAAATAATTAATTAAAAGCTCGTGCATTCTCGTAAATTTCTTTTTCTATCAAACTTTAAAAAAAAAACCTTAATTCGTTTTCATTTTTCAATTACTTCACAGAATTACGTTAAAATTAAGATATTTTTTCAGTAACTTAACGATGGTTTCAAAATCAATTGACGACTTCATCGTTAACCTGAAGATGTACAACGAGTAATTCTTCCGCAAGGAGTCTCTTAATGCCGCAGCATTTTTCATCTGTAAAAGGAAAACAGACTTTGAAAAAGAACATTTCGTATGCATTATTTTACAGAATACAGTATAAAGTTCTGAAGTATAAACGAGCCCTTTTCACTCACCTGAAAGCATAATTTTTTTTTTTTTTTTTTTTTTTTTTTCATACTTGTTTTAAAACATTTTTGTTACTTTTAAGGCGAACACCATTTTTACCTCCGTTCACAAAAAGCTGTTTTAAAGTCTTAAAAACAGCGATTTTAGTCGAGCAGCTTTTAGTTTTGTGATTATATATATATATATATATATATATATATATAATAAAGAAACTTACTTATATACTTTTTAATTTATATATTTATTTTAAAATACAATTAATAAGGACATTCATCATACAAATGTACAAAATACTATAAGGTATGCAAAAACAGGATATAGCCTACGTACAATATATATATATATATATATATATATATATATGTTCTACACGTGCTTCGTCTCTCTCTCTCTCTCTCTCTCTCTCTCTCTCTCTCTCTCTCTCTCTCTCTGTATATTGTATACGAGAGAGAGAGAGAGAAACAGAATGGCAGTGTTGGAGGAAATTAGCGCTCCCTGGTGTTGATTTAAAAAGAAAAAAAAAAATTCTATGAAATAAAAACAAATTATATAAAGTGAAACCCAAATACGGTTATAACAAAACATCAGAGGCTATTTTAGTCCTTCCGATTTTCTTCTTAGAAAGTATCGGGGTTACAGCTCCATAAAAAGGTGTATTTTGATAACTACTTTTCAAGCGGATAAAACTGGGTTCAGAAATTGTTCCACAGATAAGCGATTTCCTCACATATCATTGTAACTTTTTATTTTTAAGATCAGTAAATACACGTACAAATTGTTTTTGTTTTATTTTAATACTCCTAATTGGTTTACCAAAATGTTTTTTATCTGTGATTTCGAAAGAATGGGTCAGTGAGTGTGTGTGTGTATATATATATATATATAGGGTGTCCCCCAAAAATGGCCCTTTTTATTTGCCCGTTATTTTATAATGGATGTATATTTTATTACTGGGGTTTTTATTCTGTATATACACCTCTAAATTTCTAATGGTTGAACCCTCAAATGGTGATGCCGCGTTTGCAGCTGGAACAAAAACATCAAGGTCGTTGAGTGGTTTCGTGTGACAAATTCTGTGACGCAGATGTAGAGCAACTTTTGCAGAGAATATGGATTCTAAGATCCACCCGTAGAAGAAGATAATATCACAAGTTGTTAGCAATTTTCAAACAAAAGGAAATGTAAGCAATCAACATAAGGGAGGGTAATATTGATAGGCGACGATCCACAAGAACTGTGCTCCACGTAAATATGGCTCTTGAAATTATCGCGCGCAGCCCGCGGAAGTCGTTTCGACGTTTGTCAGCAGAAGTAAGTATTTCACGATCTGTGCATCGTATACTTCGTACCAAATTAAACCTTTTTTCTAAAGAATTCAACCACAAGTTTCACTGACATGTTTAAATACGAAAACGAATGGAATTCGCAACATGGATGTTAGCAAAGCTAAAAGAAGATCCTGAGGTTTTGAAACTCATCCGCTTCACTAGAGAGTGTTATGTACATCTATAAATGCTGTGCGAAAAGATTAGGACACCTCATTTACTTTTGTACTTTTTGTATTTACTGTAATGTTAATTTAGGAACTTTTCTTTAGATTAACCATTTTGAACTATATAGTATATCATTAAAAAGTCCGCAAAATTTCCTTTCCAATGATACATAGTTCAAAATGCTTAATCTAAAGAAACGTTCCTAAATTAACATTACAGTAAATACAAAAAGTACGAAAGTAAATGGTGTCCTAATTTTCTTTTTGCACAGCATTGTATCTAGGAAGATTAATAACAAAATTTCCGTTCTGAGGAAGTCGTGCTGGCGCTCTAACAGAGCTTCCAGGTAATGTTGCTAAACTCAACATTTGGGTCGCTGGTGGGTGGTATGGTGTAGTAGGTCCCTACTTATTTGAAAATGAAACTGGAGAAGCAGTAACGGTAACGCAAAATTCATATTGTCAGATGCTACAAGAGTTCTACTTCCCACAACTAATTGGTTTGTCCAGTAAAAAAAATAACTGCATTACCCCAGATTCACAGTAGTTCCACACAGTAGTTTCACGCACCGCTCGTGAAACTCGCAACTTTTAGAAGAAGCATTTTTCCGAGCGACTAATCTCCCTTCATGAGCCAGTGAAATGACTCTCGTACTCACCTGACCTCTCACCCACTTTTTTTTTTTAGTGGAGTTACATAAAAGACAGGATCTATTCTACCAAGACAAAGACAATTGAAGACCCAAAGACCAAAGTCTGAGGTAATTAATAACATCCCAGCTGAACTATTTCCAAATATGTCAAACATTTGTGTAAGGTGGAATATTGTTAGAAAAAATGGCGATTACACTGAACAAGTTGTTTATTTAAGGTGAATAAACTCCTATGTTTTACGTACCTATTGCGTTTGTCTTTGTCTAGATTATTTTTTTAACTTAGAACATTTACTTAGAAATAGGGTCATTTTGGGACACCTGGTATATATATATTTTTTTTTTTTAAATGCAAGAGGGAGGGGCCAGGGGCGAACGCCTGCAAAAGGCCCCCACCCTCAAAGAAGTTGAAGAAGAGCGCCAAAATCAAGGAGTAGTATAGGCTCATTTGAGAAGTGTTTGCGGGGGGTGGGTACTAGTACCAAAGGGGGAGAGGGAGTGCCAGTGCCAAAGGAAGCATGGGGAGTGCCCAAAAAATAAATTTGAAAATATGACCACATTATGAACTTCATCGACCACCATTTTAATAAAAAAATTTCAAAAGATATAAAGTTTAGAGGCCACTCCACAGCTGATGCAGCACGATGAGGCAATAATAATATAAATATAGAGTATAGAGGCCACAGCCGAAGGTTTTATTTCTTTGTTTGCCTGCTTCATCACCGATTTTTAACACTAAATACACAATATGTATACTCTTCAAATATAAATAATTCGAGAATGAATTTAACACGTATCTCTGTACAGTCACTTCTGAATACAAACAGACCCAGTCAACCAAACAGCTGAAACTTTCAGCCTAAAATCCAACAGGGATTACCACCTCCAACCATTCTAGTCCCCAGAGACCCCGCCACCCAGCCATTCACGAACGTAAACGCTTAATATAGGGAAAGGTCGGGCAATTCGGGACCCGTAAGGAAATCACAATTTTGTAGGCATATAGGACGAGTATTTGAACCCATTAAATACAAAAAACATTTATCTTCACCTGTCTTCCATTTTGTATCACTTTTTATCAGGGGCGTACCCAGGATTTGGTCAAGGGGGGGCGGGGGCGTGTGAGTAAGTAAAACAAAGGTGTATAACTGTATATACCATACGAGTATGTATACACATAAACATTTACTAGAGCCAATATTCATGTATTAACAAAGGCTTATTTACAGAAAGTATAAACTAAATTAGATAAATGAATAGATTTACCACACATTTTTCATGCGAAAAATACTGAGTCAAAAATGATAGTTACATTACTGTGTGTACAGAAAGGATTTAACAGAGAATACTGAAACAGTTTGGAGCTTTCACTGTGCACAAGACAGTACAACTGAGAGAAAAGCAACAAGTTGGGGAAACAGATATGGTCTGTCTACATGATGACTATTCCAGCAACAGATTAAGTCTAGCTTTTTTTTCTTGTGAACCTATCAAGTATTGCAGGCGCATCATCAAGACTTTGTCTCTGCTCGTCGCCATTAGAGCCAAACCAGACAGCCTGTCTTCCTTCATAGTACTAACAGTATTAATATTTTATATTAATGCATATAGAATAAATTCATAATCATTTAAAATGTATTCTTACTATAAAATGTACAAACTAAAACAAAACCTGCTTATCTCTGTAACTGTATGTACAAACTTTAGTACATAGTTATAGAGATAATCACATCAACAGACACCGGTACATTGATAGGCCGGGCTGAAACTCAAGATAGAATTAATCAGTCATTAACAGTTGGCTTTTGATATAAAAATAAGATTCCTGAAAAAAATAATTGGTGGCCACCAACGTGTGTCCGGCCACCCCCATTTTTGTAAAAACATCTAATGCCGCACTAGCAAAATCAGGAAAATGGCAATATCTCTTCTTCTGAACATGCTAGAGAGATGGTATGCATACCAAAAGATGCAGAATGTGATTTAGAACAAATTATTAATTAAGAGTGGTACCTTTTCATAAAACCTTTAGTTTTTGAGTTATTTTAGAAAAACTAATTTTGGGGGCCCATAGACCCCTTTCGACGGACCTTAGTGACAAAAGAAATTCTAAAATAAGCATGATTTGGCTTTTTGATTACTAACACTGTCCTAAAAGGATGTTGACATGGACATAGTGATCACATGATATGACTTTTCCTTGTTATCTTGCATCCATTATGCTTGATTAAAGAATAGAGGGTGGGGCTGCTTCATGAACTTTTTTTAAACGTAATAAATTGAAAACTTGTTTTTTTTTTCAGGTGCCTTTGTTATAAGTTTCCAACTGCAATTTGTCATTGAATTCAACATTTGCAATATAAAGTATGACTTCTACAAGGAAAACAGTTGCTAAAGTACTTGGTGATGTACGTTTTATGCCAGCAGAACAGTTTCCTTTAGGGAAATTGCCTACGTTGAAGCAAGTTATTAAAAGGTGTTTGTGTTTCGGAGACTATAAAACAGATGCTGTACTGAGAGCTACTTCTGAGAAATTGCATAAATTGTGGGTCACACATAATGTTTATCCAATATCAGTAAATGCCATACAGAGCAGACTGAAAACCCAAATAAAGGAATTCAACCGCCTTCTGAAGTATGACAAAAAGAAAAGGGGACCTAAATATCATCAAGATCTGGATGATTTTCTGAAAACTGTAAACGTTTTATTTGACATATATCAACGTGATCACAAACTGTTGGCAGATACAGAGAAAAAGCACTTACTAAAAATGACTGAATCTGATTACCAGTTTTATGAGGTAGGTCTGTTGATTGAATTTCAAGTTGTAAATTATTAATTAATATTAATTAATTATCAATTATTAATATTATCAATTATTAATAATTTGCTACAATTTTTAAAGTGCATTTAATAAGTTAGTAATATCAATAATACACTATTAATGATGTTAATGATAAGCAATGTTCCCTCTAATTTTTTTTAGTCCGTGTGCGCAAGAAATTTTCGTTGTGCATACATTTAGATTCATGGTGAAAAATTGTGCAAACTTTTCTGAGCGCTATTATCTTCAAAATGAAATATATACAGGGTGTACATAAAGTCAGGATCTATTTTTGTGAAGTACTTGGAAATTATATGGAATTCAATCATAAAATGATAAAGTGGTAACATTTATTAAATAATTAAGAGTAGTATTCGACGTGACGCCCATCAGTATCCCTGCACAGCTCAAATCGTTCCGCAGCATTTCTAAACACATTCTGGAGCATTTGCGGGGTTATGTTATCTGCAGCAGTTCGTATACGTGTACGTAAGTTTTCAAGACTCGTAATCTTCGTCTGATAGACGTGCGATTTGATAAAGCCTCATGCAAAGAAATCTAAAGGGGTTAAATCTGGTGATCTCGCTGGCCAAGGTATGTTGCTTCCGCGTCCGATCCAGCGATTTGGAAAACGTCCATTTAGATAATCCTGAACAATTTTGGCATAGTGACAAGGAGCACCATCATGTTGATAGACGACGGTACTAACAATCCTATCCCCAATCAGCTGAGGTTCAAGGAATTGCTGCAACATGTCCAGATAAATAAGCCCCGTAACTGTAGCTTCAGCAAAGAAAAAAGGACCATAAACCTTAGATTTTGTTAAACCCATCCAGACATTAACTTTAGGCGAGTCTCTCTCCCAATTTTGGACGAAATCATTCGGTCTTTCATCTGCCCAAATTCGACAGTTATGGCGATTTACTTTTCCACACGTATGGAAAGTGGCTTCATCACTAAAGAGAATGTTGTCCATTAAATTATCACTCCAGATTTGTTCTACGAGATCAGCACACACAGCACTTCGTCGAGGGAAATCTTCCTCATGTAAATCATGTAAAACCTGCAAATGATAGCTTTTCTTCTGCAAATTAACGTTCAGAATTTTGTGCAGAGATGACGTTGGGAGGCCGAGTCTGTGTGATGCAGCACGAACGGACGTACGTGGCTCCTCAGTGATAATTCCGCGTACTGCATTCACGGTAAGATCTGACATACACGGTCGTCCTGATCTTGCTTCATCATTTACAGATCCCGTTCGTTTAAATTTGTTTACCAATTTTCGTATTGTCTTGTCTATTGGCCCCGGCTTATGAAATCTTCTAAACTTCTCTCTGATGTCATTGTATTTCTTTCCCTCGATTCGCCAAACTACTATTGCCACACGCTCTTCTGTATTCATTCTAAGGGCTTCTGAAAAGAAAAATAGAAAAAAATAATTATTTCACAAAAATAGATCCTGACTTTATGTACACCCTTATAAATATTAACTACTTAATAAATATTATTTCCATAAGGTGATAGCTTGATCATTACGGTACTATTAAATGGATATTAAAAAAACTGTTTACAATATTATATATTCTTAAAAAAGAAAACATTTTATCCATTCTAAAAATATGAATAAAATAAAAAATAGTAAAATAAAATTCAACAAAACAAAGAAATAAAATAAAAATAACATTAATTGAAAATGACTATTTTAGTTATCATTTCTCAAAACAATTTTTAGCATTTAGAAATTTAAAATAGACTATCAAGATTAATACATGATTTTATCCATTCACAAAATAGGAATAAAATAAAAAATAATTTTATTTTTTATGAATTATGAGATAATTACTATTCGTTTTTATGCAAAAATAAGAAAGAGAAGGTTTATATTCAATGCGTTAATGTATAAAAGAAAAAATGCAAATACATGTTCCCTCTAAGGTGTGCGCGTGTGCGCGCGCGCACGCGTTGTGAAAACCGCGCACACAGCAAAATAAAATGCGCACAGGCTCAAGCGTATCATGAGTCACGACAGTAAATGAAGTAATTTAAAAAATATACCGTCACACAAGGTCTGACCATTTGCATCAACATACTCTATAGTCGCTCTTTTAAGTATGATATTAACCTCTTCCGCCCGACTTCGCCGACGTCCGCGCAATTACGCAATACAGATTTTTTTTACTCGATATCTGTTAGGATATTTAAAGTAGATTTACATATCTATTGTCAATGAATAATTTATTGGTAATCTTAATCTCTTAGTCACAATGATTTCACTTTAAGCTGTATTAAAAGATTTATCTTTCAGTACTATACCTGTCACATGCTTCAGCTAATGAGCGTAATCTAGTTCTGTTCTGTAATGTTGAGACTTCTGGAACATAGTCTGCATCAAATGAATCATTACAACTGTCGCTATCTGTCAACTCAGGAATGTCCATAGGTTCAGGAGGATGAGGAGGAGGAACTGATTCTTTGCTTTTTGAGATTGAATAACCCGTGATTTGAATTTTAAGTCAGTGGCTGTTTCTGGGACTTCTTTCAGGGTACAGTAACCATGCCTAGTTGTTTTCTGGTCCTACAAAGTGATTATATTTCATTACACTCTAATGTATCTTTTATCTATGGGTCTCTATATGTAAATTGAAATTCTTACAAAAATGAGAAAATACTAAAATATTACTTATCATCAACAAGTAAGTGATAGAGCAGGAGCGGCTATTGGTTCTGCTACATTAGTGGACTTTGGAGTAATCACCCCAGATAACATACAAAATGTTATTGATAAGTATGTTTTTAATCACTCTAGATATTACATTTCTTAGCTTCTGCTATAAGTTCTAAATCACCAGATTTACTATTATTTTTAATTAGCGTCAAAATTTCTATTTTGTATTTATATTAATTAGTTTCAAACAGGACACTGACATTTGTATTTTGTATATTTGTATAATGCTAATGCAGTAATGCATGGCCAATATTTTTGAAATACTTTTCAGAAATAAGTTGAGAAGGGAGAGAGCTAAATTGAGAGCTGGAAGGAAGAAGTGATATTTGAAAAAGTGACTGGCATTGGCTTTGACGGTAGAAAGGATGCTACACTTGCTGTTAACAAAGTAAATGAAAAGTATTATACATCACAATCCTAGAGGAAATTATGTCATTACTGGAAGCCAGGTAAATGGAAATGATTGTCATACAGTTATAGGCGTTATGCTGTTATATTACTGTACTATAAAGTAATATTTCAATTACTTAAAAAAATTTCTTTTTAATTGCCAACTGTCCAGTTAACTTTATTCCTTCCTTTTTCATTTTTATTTAATTGTAAAATTAATTACATTTATTTTCAGATGATTTCTACCTCGACCATTTTACCCCGGAGAGTGGCAAAGGCATTGACATTGCTCATGGCATTTATAAGATCATTAAAGGGACAGAACTTGAGGCCAAATTAAACTTAGTTAAAGCAGATGGGACAAATACTAACACAGGACATATGCATGGGTCAATCAGATATTTGGAAATGTTTTTAGGGCAACCTCTTCAGTGGGATATTTGTCTTCTGCATCTAAATGAATTGCCACTTAGACACATCTTCATAACTTTAGATGGGACAACAAAAAGTCCAGACAAATTTTCTGGCCCTATTGGTTCTCAGCTCAATGGGGATGTGTCAGAATGGAATGTTGTGGACTTCAAATCTATACCTTATCCTGCATTTGCTTCTACCAAATGAGGTGGTCAATAATTTATCAACAGACCAATACTATGGATACTGCATCTGCTGGGCAATTATTACTGGTGAAGTGGAGGAAGACCTTGCACTCTTAGAAGTTGGCCTGCTAAATCACTCTCGATGGCTCACTTTAGCCTGTAGAATTCTTCGCTTTTATGTTTCACAAAAAAGACCCAGTAAGAACCTCAAAATCATAGTAGAATTCATCATCAAAGTATACTTTCACAGTTGGTTCAATATCAAGGCTAATAAGAGGCTAAGTGATGGGTCAAGAAACCTATTCAATATGATCCAAAGAGTAAATAAATTCCCTGACAGGAAAATTAGAGAAATTTGTTATGACGTATTAAACAATAACAGCTATTTTGCTCATGGTGAAAATATTTTAGTTGGAATGCTGGCTGATGAAGAGGTGAGGAGGTGTGCTGTCAATAAAGTTCTGTGTCTGAGGGGAGTTATAGAGGATTTTGATGATGAATCTGGTAGTAGCAATGATTTTGCAGGTGGAATAATTGAAAGTGATGATGAGAATGAAGAGGATCATGAAGGTGGTACTGATGAATATCCTGCTATAGATGAGAATGTTAGGGTCTTTAGAAAGCCAATCATCAATTTCAAAGCTTCTGCATACCACAAGCTGTCGGCTATGTCCCAATGGGAAACTGTTCCACCTGTATTAAAAGAATTCAGTAATGATGAACTGCGTGATATCATTAATACCGCATTGAAACTGGATCACGAGTGCCACAGTCAGAATGTTGAAAGGCACATCAAGCTTGTCACTGAAGCATCCTTGGCTGTTGTAGGTCATGAGCGTAGAGATGGTCTTATTAGAAACAAAATTAGATTACGTAAATTAATGAAAGATTTTGTGTCTAAAAAATATTTTAAGTTCTAGATTATTATTTATCATGCTAAAATATGACAAAATGACAATTTGTTAATTGTATAATTTAATGTTTGGCGTTTTGGAATGTCAAAAAGCATTTTCAATGAATTTAAAATGGCTGATTTTGATTGATTTTGATTGATTTTGATTGCTGATTGAAAACCACTAATACATGTCAATTTGCAGCTTGAGTGTTTTATTGTGTTGACATTCAGTTGAAAGGGGGTCTATGGGCCCAAAAAATTAGTTTTTCTAAAATAACTCAAAAACTAAAGGTTTTATGAAAAGATACCACTCTTAATAATTTGTTCTAAATCAACTTTTGCATCTTTTGGTATGCAAACCATCTCTCTACCATGTTCAGAAGAAGAGATATTGCCATTTTCCTGATTTTGCTAGTGCGGCATTAGATGTTTTTACAAAAATGGGGGTGGCTGGACACACGTTGGTGGCCACCAATTATTTTTTTCAGGAATCTTATTTTTATCAAAAGCCAACTGTTAGTCACTCTGATAAATTAAAATCAAACAAAAATTATAGTTTCAGCCCGGCCTACCGGCGGTACAAGGCCCAAGGGTGGGGGCGACGGCCTCTGTCGCCCCCCCCTTCGGTACGCCCCTGCTTTTTATAGCGTTCTAGCTTTGCATTAGGTGTAACTGGAATTTGAGAAAGCCTTTGCAATTTTTTGGCTACAAAATTCGCGGGGCAACTCTGAATCCGAGGTTCCTTTTTGCCCCTTTTCCCAAATTTCAATACCACGCCGTCACTGCCGGCGCCATGATGAAATTTCAGACACGACGATACGTGAAAATCAAACACTGATCCATAAGTAGCCTACCCACAAAAAGCAACAAAATAAGTTCTTACAACTTTGGAATTATGAATCGAGCAAAAATTCGCTGATGATAGATCAAATGGAGAAAAATAAGACTTTCTAATTTTTGCGGAGATGTGTGGCGCAAACCGTCCTGTACCACTGTCTCAAGGCCACTGATCAGTGTCGGCACCGACGGAGATAGATTAAAGCTAGATGGCAGCACTAGTCTGGGCTGTAGAGGGGGTGTTCCGAGTTGCCCCACCTTCCCCTAATAATACTGTAATAATAATAAGACTACAATGGCCACCATCTCATAGTAAAATCTTCAGAGTTATTAAGTATAAACATAAAATATAGAGAGCACCCGTGTAACCGGCAAAATTATACCCCCTGGCCACTTTATACCCCGGGTATAAACTGGCCTAGGCCAGATACCACCCCGTGGGGTAATCTGGCCAAGACTGTTTTACACTCCCCAGGCCAAAATACACCCTCTTTGGTGTCAGCTACTGAAAGTTTATTTCGAAGCTACTTACTAATATTACACAAATTTTAGTTTTAAAAGAAGATAGGGAGGCATTGGTTTGGGAATAGTGGTGGATGAGTGGAACAAGCTTCCAAATACCAGTTAACGTCAATACTTTAGAAAATTTCATATTATTTTACATATCATAGTCACCACTATTCTTAGTCATAAGTTACGAACAGACTGTAAGCAATTAATCCTGGTTAGGTTAATTGAATGTTTGGTAGGTAAACTGTATACCATTAACGATTGGTGAGGTTAAGTTGTGATATTTTCCTTGGTCCTGAAGCCACTTCGACTAAGGGAAATATCACGACTTAACCTAACCAATATCAAGGGTGTACATTTGACCTAACTGGACGTTCAATTAACCTAACCTGGTATTCAATTAACCTAACCGGGATTAAATGTTTACAGCCTGTTGAGAACTTGTGACTAAGAATAGTGGTGACTGATATCTTTCATGAACTTATTTCAGAACATGTTAGTGCTCCACTGATATGCAGGCCTTCTCCGTGGCAGATGTTTCAGTTTTTGTATATACTAATACCTATTGTAAATCTAATAAAATAATGTTAATGAAGTAATTAAGTTTTTCTTCACATACTGTATTCTCTTTGTTAAAACTGTAAGGGGTATATTCTGGCCTAGGGGTGTGTAGAACAGCTAGGCCAGATTAACCCCCAGGTGGTATCTGGCCTAGGCCAGTTTATAACCGGGATTTAAAATTACTAGGCCAGAATAATTAGGGCGGTCGTACTCAGGTGACAACATGAATCTGAAGGAAATCCTACCATCAGGGGTGTCTAAATTGTGTGTTTTTACATGGGGAATTCAAATATGAGCTTATTTTTGGGATAGGATAACTCTAACCTACATCATTTTGTATTTCTAAATTGCCAATTTTACCCTTTTGAACCCCTTTATAATATATTAAAAGATATAAGGTAAATCATTTATATTGACAAGGCCAAATCAACTTTACATATATTTATTAATAGGTGAACTGCATGTATATCACTGGATATAATTACAAAGATCATTCTCCTGACATCTTGAACTTTGCCAGGTTACACAAATCCTGCTTGACTCAGACTTGGACATCAGCTTCCTGCTGGTCTCCTGAGCCCTGATCCCTCCATCCTCTTTTCCTGTGAGAAGTACTTAGCAGAAGCCTCAGTCACCATTTTAACAACCCACTCAATGCTTTGTGTGTGGCAAGGCCAGTTGCGCACCTCCATGAGGGTGTTGATGAAGTTTTTCACCTCTGAGGTGCTTAGAGAGCAGGTGAGAGGTGGCTCTGACACACCTTCTGACCAGCTGATCAAGTCACCGATGCTGGAAGCATCACAATTGATGTCAGGTGTCCTTCTGCTCCTAACAGAGGAGTCCCCCAGCTGAGTGTCCGGGTCCCCCTCTCCCCTGATGGCCAGGATTCTCTCCACCCCTTCAATCCTCTCCTTCTGATCCTCAGAGCAGAGTAGTGTTTGGAGGATGACTTCACTGTGGGCATACCAAGCAGATCTTCTCACAGTTGCATCACAATATCCAGCACCTCCTTTCTCTGGGACTTGAGCAGTCCAGCTGAAAGAGGATGTGCCTAGGCCTTCGATCCAGGAGTGCTTGACCTTCAAGTTGAACCAACATGGGTAATACACTCCAATGATGAATTCCGCAATGAATTGCAGAATCTTCAGGTTCTTTCCTTTAAGTCCGTGCTTTGACACCCAGAGCCTGAGAAGTCTGTTCGCTGTGGTGAGCCAGCGGCTGTGGTTTACTGGTCCTATCTCTAACAGAGCAGCCCTGCAGGAAGTACTCCATCCCTGACAGCACAGACAATTTTATAGCCATAGTATTGATCAGTTGAGAGATCTTGAATGACCTTGTCAGGAAGCTTGATCAGTGAAGTTTGAATTGATATCAAAGTCTGTAGCAGAATCAAGGAGCTTTCCTATTGGCCCGGATAATTTTTTGTCTGACAGAGTAGGGCCATCAAGGTCAACAATGAGATGGCGCAGGGGAAGTTCAACAGTATGCAGGTTGCACACCAACCAGACCAGCTTTCTCCCCAGGTGCAGCTCCAGCTTCCGCATTACTCCAGCTTTCAACCAGTGTTGACATTTGTTGAGTCTCCTCCAATGGCCAACAAGGTCTTATCATAACCCCTCTCTTTCAGCCAGGCAAACAGGACCTTAGCAATCTTCTCCGCATGTGACTCCTCTTTAGTTGCTTTCTCTGGGGTAAAGTGGAACAGATAGTAGCTGCCAGGCTCACTAACAACACTATAGTGTTCTTCCTTGATCTTTGCGGGAAAAGATTGGTCATGCCCTCAGCTTCCATCATCACATTGGTCAGGTCAATCCGCTCATCAAAGAGGATGCAGAGATCCCCCCCTCCTCCCTGCACTTCTTCTCGAAACTGTTCCCCCAGCTCTCTCATCAACTTCTCCTGTGCTCTCTTGACCTTGCTCTTATCAATCACTTTACTTGTATTGTCTTCTGTGATGATTCCTGCGTCAATCAGAGCTGCTGTTGCTATCGCTGCAGTTTGCCTCAGCCCTATGCCATACCTTACACTAGCAAGGGCAATGTTTTGAATCTCATCATAGTTTTTCTGTACCTTTGCCGAAGCTGCTGGCTCTGAGAAAGGTGGCTCAGAAAATGGCCTTATGCGCGCCAGAAAACCGTCAAAATATTTCATATACCAAACTGTATGATAATTACAATTAAGTGGAATGGCACACCTTTTTATTTGAGTATTTAAATATTATTATTATTATATGAATTACATTATATGTGTTTATATGAATTAGTTAGAACAATGCTCTATGAGAGATAACGTGAGCAGCCATGATAGAAAACGTGAGAAGACATATTCTGGGCAAGGCTGGGCACTTGCGTTTTTTTTGCGGTACTGCGGTACTACCGTGTTTGTCGGTACCGCGGAAAGTACCGCGGGAAATTTGAATGCGGTAGCGGTACTGCTGTACTTTCAGCGATCCTTTGCGGTACTGCGTTATGCGGTACCGGTTTGGTAGTGCGGTAGTACCGCAGTACCGCAGTACCGCAAAAAAACCGCAAGTGCCCAGCTTTGATTCTGGGGTAACTACAATAGTAAAATAATCAACAATTTAATAATAATCAACTGCAAAATGATTAGGTTAGGGTTATCAGAATTAAATATTTTCTTCAGAATTGTTCTATACACCAAAATATGTCATTTGAACACCCCTCTCCATGATTAAAAAAAAATGCATAGTATGACCCGCCTACCAGAATATACTCAGATATAAACTGGCAGGGGTGTATATGGCCTGCTACACCGGTAGCACGACACCACAATAAAAATACTACTACTACTAATAATAATAATAATAATAGAAAATAATATTCAACGTTGAACGACTCCGAACTTTCACGGGTAAAGTAATAATTTATAAAATAAATACGTGTAAATAAATCGTAAAATTCTAATAAGGACAAAAATAAGTATTAAATTATAACCATGGATGACTCTTAATTCTATGCATTAGATTGTATCGTACCACTGGAGAAGCCTCCATGTTGTACGATACAGTGTAGTTAACAAATTTTTGCGAAGATGGACATTAACTATCCAGCTCCTTAAGATGAGCCAGCGATTGTATGCACATGCAGGGAACAACTTTCTTATGCATCTGTCATCATCTGATATATATGATAATTCTTCACCTCATGTTATTTATTAAGTGAAGTATTTACCTCATCAATATACGCATTAAGCAGCAAAGGTGGGAGCAAGGAACCTGGCTTCAACCCACAGGGGGAACCAAAGCACCCGAACACCACTACTCAAACTAGACGTAAAAGACTGGTGGGTATACCAAAATTTCAATAAATCAATACGTACATAGGATCTCGCCTATCCTTAAATTTTTAAATAAAATATCGTGGCTCACTCCATCATATGCTATGTTTATATTCAAGAAACAACTATAAATAGTTGAATTACTGGCTATATATTTAGTTATGAGCTCCTTCAATACACAGATTAGATGAGAGGGACCTTTTAAAACCCAAAATGATTAGGAGATACCCACAAATAAGAACAATCGGGACGGTTTTGTTTTCAGCATTGAACCAATATTTAATACGAAGACTTTCAGAATAAATTATTCCAAATTATGTTTGTCTGTTTTAAAATAGCAGTTTTCTCTTCTCACAATAAATATTACAAGGATTTAATCTCCATAGAACGGAAAGTTACCACTGTCATTAAGATAAGTGCTAAATTTGTAACTAAAATATATTCTAGCCATTCTATTTTAATTGTCTTGTGTTTATTCCGAATTTAAAATTCTTGAAGTAAGAATCAGTGTCTCAAATGTCATTTCTTTAACAAATTTCATTACAACCTGTAAATAAGAAACTTCATTGTTAAAAAACGAAATGCAAAAAACTGCATTATTCTATCTCTTTTGGTTCTGTTGTAATAAAAATTTAAAACCGGAACAAGACTTTGTGGACACCCTGTATTATAGGTAACACTAAAAATTTCTATGGTGCGAGACTTTCGCGTCACCCCCTATATATGAGAGAGAGAGAGAGAGAGAGTGGTTGGTTGGTTGGTGGTGGTGGTTGGTTGGTTGGTTGGTTTAACGTTATAAGGCCTTCTTTCAAGAGTAGCAACATCTGATCGACAAGGTATTGTGAACTAGGTTAAGTTAGGTTAGTTTTTTTAGGGTATCGATTGTTTGGTCTTAGCGACGAAATGGGTATAGATCCATTCTTTCAATACATTTCGTTTGGATGTAGTTTGAAATAATACTGTGGTATAGGCCGTTCTTCTTTTGCACCTATACCTATCGGGTCGACACACTAAAAACTAAATTAATATAACCTAACATACGCTAACCTAGCCTAACTTAATCTAACCCACAATATATGATACTTGTCGATACAGATGTCGTAATTAGAGTTATTTTAATGCTTATATATATATATATATATATATATATTATATATATAATTATATATATATACACACACACACACACATTACTGTATTATTTCTATATTATATTACTGTATTATTTCCAATCAACTGTATATATTTTTATCCTTAGTATGTGAACTGTCATTATATTAATAATATTTGTTATATGAACTATGGTCTGCCAATAAACATTTTCATTATATATTTCTTCGGTCATTTATAGTAACACGTTGGCATTCTGAAATTCTGGCTCATTTATCTTGGGAAAATCTGGTTATGGGAAGAAAGCTCGTCTTAAATTCATTCGCTTTAGATTGGTCCACGTTGCACAACATGCTTGGTTGAAGTCGGAGTTACTATAGTTGTGTTTAATAAATAATGCAGTAATTTTGAACTACGAAATGATATTAATATTATTATTATTGTCGAACACACAATCATAATTGTTAATTACATAACGGTCTGTCATTTAGTTTCCTGCTTAATGTCTATTTAAGAAAATACGACATCCTTTATTTACACTTCATATTGTCATTCCCACTCTGCATTGTCGAAACAATTCGCACGTTTATCATATCCATTTAATGGATAGATTATATTCATACGATTTTTCTGTCAAAAGCATCGATGCGTTGAGAAAATGACATGAATGTTGTCGAAAGCATTTGGAATTTGTTCATCACATTTGTAAAACATTAGATTTCATTATCATCACAGCTATGTAAAAGTTTGCTAGCTTCTTTGTTAAGAAATATAGGTATGTTAATGTTTATTTAAGTAATTTAAAGTACAATATTAATTAACCTTTAAGTTAATGTATTGAAAGAAAAATCCTTTTTAATATATATGAAAATGAAAAGGTTTTTATATGTACAGTATATATATATATATATATATATATATATATATATATATATATATATATATATATATGATGAATAAAACCACGGTTTTATTCATCATAAATATTTTTCACGTGTTACTTTCGTGAAATAAGAGTTGGAGCTTTTCCGTTTGGGGGCTAGCAGCGAATTTTAATGAAAATCGGTATACTAATGTAGTTTTGGTCACTGATTTCAAAAATAACTTTTTTTTTGAGAAATGAAAAACAAACATGTTAGAGCACGTTAAATAATTAATGTGTTTTAACTAGCTTAAACTGGTTACAGAGGATTGTGTTAAGTTTAGTCAATCACAAACTGCTACTGTTTATGAAAACTGCTCTAAGTGTGGGAAGTGTGTTCCTTTGATAAAAATACCCAGTTCTTTCGTTGCCAAAAGCGTCGGTCAAACGGTAAAAAGTGCAACTTTACGAAGAATACATTTTTTGAAGGTTCCCGGCAGAGCTGTAAAAATAGCAGAAAAAAATTAAGAATTAATGCCCAGTTAGGTCAATTGAATGCCCGGTTAGGTCAACTGTACGCCCTTGACGATTGGTTAGGTAAATCATGATATTTTCGTTAAAAACACATTAATTATTTAAAGTGCTCTAACATGTTTGTTTTTAATTTCTCAAAATAAAAGTTATTTTTTAAATCAGTGACCAAAACTACATTAGTATACCGATTTTCATTAAAATTCGCTGCTAGGGTCCAAACGGAAAAGACCCCAGAGTTTTCACGAATTCATTTACTGTTTTTTACAAGGGTAATAAATGAAATGTTATGATGTAAATCTTTAGAATTTTTAAGCGTTGTTGAGTAAAAAAAAGTTCAGTAAAAGGAAAAAACATCATAAAAGCTCAGGTTTTTTTTCTTCTGAGGCGGAGAAACTTTTTTAGATTTGGAAAATGTTTTTTTTTTTCCACCGCTGTACCTCTCAAATGCGTATAAAATTATTGTATCGACAAAAAACAACACTAAATTACAGTGCGATAACTCTTTGATCTTTAATGACAGTAAAGAAGATATTTGGGTGCTACTATAGCGTGATTCCTACCTCGGTTCGGCGGTCTACCTTTTAATTATAGCTTCTTACCTTGTTTACTAATTGCTTGTTATGTTAGTCACGATATTTTCGTTAAAACTAACGAAAATATCATGACTAAACCTAACCAATCGTCAAGGGCGATGGACATTGGAATGTAAACAAGCAATTAGTAAACAAGGTAAGAAGCTATAATTAAAAGGTAGACCGCCGAATCGAGGTTAGGAATCATGCTATAGTAGCACCGATATTTGATTGTTACCAATGAACAGATTTAGTTTCGTTAGTTTTAGAATTCGCCTTAAAATATTTAAAGTATAAAGGAAACCACCACACTTCAGTAAGATGGAAAAGGGAATAAAGTGGGGGAGATTAGGAACTAAGGGAACTCGAACTTGGGTTACATAATTTCATAATCATAGCTCCTATCGCTCATACTATCCAGAACCACGTCCTCATTCGTTTAATAAATTTAATTTATGACTCATTGTAAAGATAACATCTCTGGAAGAATGAGTTCAGCCAGAATTAGCATTTTTTTTTTTTATACAGGATGATGACCTTTGTCCAAAGAACAGCTCCGAATGTTATGAAATGCATTGCATTCTGCAGCAAAACATTCGGTCAGCTGCGGACGCTAATATTTAATAAATATTTTACTTATTGATTTAAATTAGTCTCTAACCTTTATTTTGTACTACATTTTAAATTTATTTTTCAACCAAGAAGACTTACGTCATTCAAATTTTTATATACTAAACGGGAGCATATTTTAATTTTGTAGGGTTGGTAACCATTGCAACCAGGGATGGATAAATAAACATACTTATTTTAACCCTTATTTCGTAACTATGGTAAATTAGACAAAGGGTATATTATCCCTAGGTGATGAAATAAAGCTAAACCCCTATTTCATAACCGTGGTAAATTATACCAAGGGTATATTTTACGCAGTTTACAAAATAAGAGTTAAAAAACAAAGTGAATGAATACGCCATTTTCACTACCGTAGATTTTATGGAGAAATATGAAGTTAAATTGAAAATTCTAATTACTGTATGTTCAAGTTTCTCCAGTATCTGTAAAGATAAAAAAAAGACTGCGGGCGCCCGGTAACTCAGTGGTTACGGTGGCGGATTCCGGGCGGTGTGGCGTTGGTTCGCTCCCGGCTGCTGCCACCGGGTGGAATTGAGTTGGCCGCTTACTCTGTTCCTGCTCTGACTCGGGTAATCCTTGAGACACAGTCACCCCCAACGTCTTGGGAAAATGAGCTTCTTGGATGTTACCTTTTAACTAAAATTGTGAATACTCATATATGCTTTATAATGGCGAGGGAGTTGAAGAGAACATGGTCGAGCAACGTAAATATTGGCCTCGTTTGAACGAGACCCGCTCGCTAGCTACTAGTTCCCCATGTTATTGCTTTTTCCCTTTCCAATATGGATATACTTAAAGGAAGAGAGAGAATTATGCTTTTAACAAATAAAAAAAGTGTGATTTCATTAACAGGTGACAACAAAAAACTAAATTTGGTTTAAAAGTTTCGCAACTTTGCTTTTATGCGATAGTTTCCCATAAAAGTTAGTTATGCGATGTTGAATGTGATAGCTATGCGAGTATTCAATGTCATACTTATTATGCAAGTATTCAGTGCGATGCGAGTAGTGAATGCGATACTTATTATGCAAGTAGTGGGATTTGGGTCACGTGGTGAATGTGTGTGTTTGCCAGTGCGCTGAGTCATAATGGGAGAGATAAGCCTCCGCTCCATCTGTGAAGGGGAAGGGGAAGGGGCAGGAGGAATGCGAGGGGGAATTAAACCTCCAACGTAAGAGTTTGGGAGTTCTCGGCTCTCCCTCCCCAACCTCTCGTTTTGTCTGGTTTAAAAGGCTCCATAGGAGTGGGTGAGTTTCTCTCCAACCTCCTGCAAAGACTAAGGAGTGTTGGCATTCCTTATCTGGCACCTATTACCATGTTTTATAGGGGACGGGGGGGCCTGTTCAGATCTTCAAACCTATAACGAGAGAGTGCTCTCACAACTGAGCACGTCTAGTTAAGTATATATATATATATATATATATATATAATATATATATACACACACACACACTGTATATATAAATTATTTCACGAAACTAACACGTGAATAAAATTTATGATGAAAATAACTACGAAGGAAAAGGGAAACCCAGAATGGTGCTGAAGCGCTTTTATCTAATGACATCCTCAGGAACATGGGCGCCCGCAGGATTTTTTCCAAGGGGGGGCAAAATTTAATGTATTAATAGGTAGGGACCGGAGCAAGCAAAAAACTTTTGACCCCTTAGGAACCAGCAGGTTAATTCTAAGCAAGTTTAGTGTTGCATTTTCTGTAATGGAAAATGCAAATATATATTGTATATACATACAATGCACATTATAACAATCATTTATTTTATTTATAACAGAAACATGATAGAATGAAGAAAAAAGCACACTGAAGTAAATGTAAGTAATTTTAAGGGGGGACTTCTGAACAAATAAAAAGGTAGCAACCTTTTATCATGCACACAAATAAAAATTTTCACCCTTTAGGAGGCAGTTGGATACTTTTCAGCAAGTTTAGGATATAAATATTTTCTTGGCATTTCCAGGGGGGGGGGGGGGCAAGCGCCCCCCCTTGCCCCTACCTGCGGGCGCGCATGCTCAGGAACACTGAAATAAATAACAAGTTCGAGACTATATATAGGTCACAAAAAATAAAATAAAATAGAAAAATAAAAATTGTAGGAAGAGCATACAAATTTATAAGGAAAAACTACCAGAGTTTTAGCACTTTGCCCCTCTTGCCTTGATTGGAATAATGCTTCAATTTTGTTTCACCCAAAATGGAAGAGAAGGCGAAGCTTCTTACAATTAAAAAAAGATGGTGAGCTCCATATTACTAAAGCAGACAAGGCTAGCACCATAGTTATTATGGACAAAGTGGAATACATTAGAAAGATGAACGAACTTCTCCAGGACCCCGCCACATACAGAAAGCTAGGACAGCCCGCAGGATGACCTCATCAAATCATTCAATAGTGGCTTGAAGCGCATTCTCAAAGATCATAAGGACTTAATTCCGCTTTTCACGTCCACTTCGCCTTCTCTTCTCTACCTTTACGGTCTTATTAAAACCCACAAACTTAGCATCCAGTAGTATGGGTGCAAAAGGAGAGCGTGCAATGCAATTACAAATGTTGATCAATGTTGCATAAGTTATGCAACAAAGGGGGGGAATGTTACAAGAGCAACAAGGGTTATGCAACTTGGAGGCGGAGTTATCCCCCAAGAGGAGAGGAGAGGAAGAGAGGTGTTCGCCTGGCCAGAGCCAAGCGCATAAATTATTATGTTTGTTTTTTTGTTTAAGGTGCTTCAACCCTGCTGGATTATTGACACCAAAGCGCATATTAAGACTTCAGCCGAGCAGCCGTTGTTTTAATATGTTCCTATTCAGCCAGTTGGCTTATCTGGCTGAGCTGCCAGATTGCGCTATTTATTCAATTAAAGCATATATTCTGGCTTAACCAGCCAGTTGACTTGGCGTAAATGGCTTGTTCAGGTGTACATTATCGAGTTGCCAGATTGTGTTTATTTATTTAATTAAGGCACATATTCTGACTTAACCAGCCAGTTGACTTAGAAGGCGTAATTGGTTTGTTCAGGTGTACATTAATTTAGGGTTGCCAGATTGTGCTATCCAGATATATTTGGCAGTTGGTTTAGAAATCCATTTTAGAAGGCAGCCAATTGCTGTAATTAAAAGTCGTGTACAACGAGAGTGCATAAAGAGTGCGAAAAATTCTAGAGCTGATGATGTAATAGCGACTTCACGACATGCAGTTTTCTTGGAATTCCTTTTTAAAAATACAAGCATGTTTTCTCTGAATCCAACGGCGTTAACAATGGGAACGTTTTGGCAACTTCCATTTCATGTCCTTGGTGTCTTTTGGAGAAATTTTTCGTTTCTCTTTCGTGTGAAGGTATAGCGCACACGGGAACAAACTTCGGAACAGTTAAAAAAGTAAACATTTTTACCTACAATATAAAATGATTCGATACAAATGGTTTATTTTTATTAACCATCCGTAATTTTATAAACGGGGCTATTCTTTAATTACCCCACATTTTCAAAATTTAATTAAAAACTAGTAGATTCATTTACGTTCATGGAACTTGGTACGATTGTTGTGGAAGGATTCTTTTTCACATCACGCAAAAAAAATATCTCCCTTTTGTAGGATTACATGACAAATCCCGCACGTGTAATTTTTATTACGGTTCCAGCGTTTTAGAAGTAATGAACGGGTTTCACGTTTAATCGCTGCTTTTAGAGTTTCCAATGCCCGGGAATTTTCGTTGAAGACCCTGTTCTTTAAATATACCCATAAGAAGAAATTCCAGGGATTGAGGTCGGGTGACAGAGGGGTGATGTAGAAACCACAGTCACGAAGGTGAGGGTACCTATTGGACACGACTCTCGGGCCGAAACATTCGTTAAAAAGTCCAAAGATATACTTGCTGTATGAGGTATTGCCCCATCCTGTTGAAAGCAAACTCTGTCCATGTCAGAGTCTTAGTCCATAAGAAAAAAATGAACTGTTCTGGAGGATCCGGAGGTAACAATTTGGTTTGCCGCTACCCGTAAAGATTATCCAAAGATCACACGCTGGAAGCATTGATAAGAAATACATAGTCCGGATTCATTATATAATTTCGGAAAGGGAAGGACACTTTTAATACACGTGCCTGTAAAAAAAAATTTATCCTCTCACGAATAAGTTAATCTAATGTTTTTTATTATTTTTATTTTTTGAAAATTTGACTTAAAATTCTCTCTCTCTCTCTCTCAGTTTCGGAACAAGGAGATTGTGCTCTCACTGTACAATTCCCTTGTTCGGCCGTACCTGGAGTATGCTGTGCAGTTCTGGTCGCCCACCCTCAGGAAAGATATTGAGAGGCTGGAGCGAGTGCAGGCGAGGGCCACAAAGTTAATCCCTTCCGTTAGGCATATGGGCTACAATCGACGGTTACGCGCCCTGAACTTGTTTTCGCTTGAAACTCGGAGGCTGCGCGGTCAACTGATCGAGGTTTTCAAGCTCTTACGACGGTTCAACGATGTCGATTTTAGAAGTATGTTTAGTTTAAATGATAACCCAACTCGCAACAATGGTTGGAAGTTGGATTTGAAACGGTTTAGGACTAGTGTGTGTGGGAATTACTTTACGTATAAGATCTGTGACACATGGAACAGGTTACCTTCGGAAGTTGTGAACAGTTCCTCTGTGGATCAGTTCAAGAAAAGGTTAGACGAAATCTTGCACACTATTTGAGTGTGTAAAGACATTTAGGACCTCAGTCTGCGGAAATTTCTTTTCCTATAAAATAGTTAATATCTGGAACCAACTTCGCTCAGAGGTTGTTTCCAGTCAAAGTGTAAATCTGTTTAAAAATAGGCTAGACAAAGTACTGAACACACTCATAGTTTAAGATTAAAACCTCAGAAAACTCTGCAGGAGTTCGCTTGCTCGGTCTCTGTGAGCAAGCTAAATATAGAGCTATTTATATATTCTCCACTTTCCTGTAAAATTTCCTTGGCTACTTTTCAGGGTCAAGGTATTTTCTTCAACCTTTTTCCGTACCTGCCTCTGGCAGGGAGGGAGCGGAGGGTGGGGAGAGAGCCTTCTACTTTTCTATCCAGTTTTCTACTACTGCTAGGATAGTTGAAAGAAAAATAAACTTTCACAAAATTTTCCCTGGCACCCGTTGCCATTGGTACCACCTCGGTATGGGCCGCAAGGCCTTTTGAGGTACTTCTTTTCCTTGTAACTCCTTGTAACTCTCCGGTCACCCCTGCTTCAACGCAGCCTAAGTGGTTCAATCGTGGCATCGCTTCGGCTATCCGAAATAGGAAAGTAGCGTATAGGAGGGCGAAGGCCAATCGTTCCCACGAGAACACTGAAGCGTATGTCCGCCTGTGTAGGGAAGTGAAGGCGAAGGTTAGGCTAGCGAAACGTAACGAAGAACTACGGGTGGCAAGCCTCTGCAAGGGGAACCCTAAGGAGTTCTTCAGTTATGTTAATAGTAGAAAGCCCATTAGAAGCATGATAGGTCCTTTAAAGGACGGAAGCGGCGTTCTGCGGACCTCCGACGCGGACATCGCTAATGTGCTTAATGAGTACTTTGCGGGAGTGTTCACCAGGGAGGATACCCGCGTCATCCCCGAGCCAGCTGTGAGGCACGAAGGTGCTGGCCTGGATAGTGTTAGATGTACCGCGACAGTCGTTGCTCATAGAATAGACAAACTGAGCGCGTTTAAGGCTCCTGGGCCAGACCAGTTTCTCCCCAGTGTTTTGCGAGAAGTGCGCGACCAGGTGGCTCCCCACCTGGCTACAGTCTTCAACAAATCGTTGGTGATGGGCCAGGTGCCTGGTGACTGGAGGGAGGCCAACGTGACCCCTATCTTTAAGAAAGGGGATCACGAAAGTCCAGGGAACTATCGTCCTATTAGTCTCACTTCAGTTGTAGGTAAATTATTAGAAAGGATAATAGCTGATAGAATCGTTGACCATTTGGATTCCTACAAGCTGCTTGGGGACTCCCAACATGGGTTTAGACGGCATAGGTCGTGTCTCACCAACTTGCTCGAGTTTTTCCACGTCATGTTGAGTGAGTACGATAAGAGTAGGGCGATTGATATACTTTATCTCGACTTTCAGAAAGCCTTTGATAAGGTACCTCACCGCCGGCTAATGGCGAAAGTGCGCGCGCTGGGTATCGGTGGGGAAATAGGTAGGTGGATTGAAAACTGGCTGAGGAATAGGCGGCAGAGGGTGGTAATTAAAGGGGCTAGTTCGGGTTGGGCCTCGGTCACTAGTGGGGTTCCTCAGGGTTCCGTTTTGGGGCCACTGTTGTTTACCATTTACATAAATGATATCGACGGTGGCATCGTCAGTCGGATCGCCAAATTCGCTGATGACACCAAGCTTGGGGCCAATGTTGGGACGCCCGAAGCGATCGAGGAACTGCGTGCGGACCTAGGTAGGATAGGAGAGTGGTCCGAAAAATGGCAAATGCCGTTTAACTTGGGTAAATGCAAAGTGATGCACATTGGCTACGCCAATCCCAAGTCGGACTACTCGATGTTGGGCAGTAATATCGAGGTGACTGATTTAGAAAAGGACTTGGGTGTGCTAATTAGCAGCGACCTTAAGTTTACGAAACAGTGTGTAGAGGTGGAAAAGAAAGCCCAGAAACTATTGGGTTATATCAGGAGGCAATTTCAGTTTCGGAACAAGGAGATTGTGCTCTCACTGTACAATTCCCTTGTTCGGCCGTACCTGGAGTATGCTGTGCAGTTCTGGTCGCCCACCCTCAGGAAAGATATTGAGAGGCTGGAGCGAGTGCAGGCGAGGGCCACAAAGTTAATCCCTTCCGTTAGGCATATGGGCTACAATCGACGGTTACGCGCCCTGAACTTGTTTTCGCTTGAAACTCGGAGGCTGCGCGGTCAACTGATCGAGGTTTTCAAGCTCTTACGAGGGTTCAACGATGTCGATTTTAGAAGTATGTTTAGTTTAAATGATAACCCAACTCGCAACAATGGTTGGAAGTTGGATTTGAAACGGTTTAGGACTAGTGTGTGTGGGAATTACTTTACGTATAAGATCTGTGACACATGGAACAGGTTACCTTCGGAAGTTGTGAACAGTTCCTCTGTGGATCAGTTCAAGAAAAGGTTAGACGAAATCTTGCACACTATTTGAGTGTGTAAAGACATTTAGGACCTCAGTCTGCGGAAATTTCTTTTCCTATAAAATAGTTAATATCTGGAACCAACTTCCCTCAGAGGTTGTTTCCAGTCAAAGTGTAAATCTGTTTAAAAATAGGCTAGACAAAGTACTGAACACACTCATAGTTTAAGATTAAAACCTCAGAAAACTCTGCAGGAGTTCGCTTGCTCGGTGTCTCTGTGAGCAAGCTAAATATAGAGCTATTTATATATTCTCCACTTTCCTGTAAAATTTCCTTGGCTACTTTTCCAGGGTCAAGGTATTTTCTTCAACCTTTTTCCGTACCTGCCTCTGGCAGGGAGGGAGCGGAGGGTGGGGAGAGAGCCTTCTACTTTTCTATCCAGTTTTCTACTACTGCTAGGATAGTTGAAAGAAAAATAAACTTTTACAAATTTTCCCTGGCACCCGTTGCCATTGGTACCTCCTCGGTATGGGCCGCAAGGCCTTTTGAGGTACTTCTTTTCCTTGTAACTCTCTCTCTCTCTCTCTCTCTCTCTCTCTCCTCTCTCTCTCTCTCACTTTGCGGGAGTGTTCACCAGGGAGGACCCGCATCATCCCCGAGCCAGGTGTGAGGCACGAAGGTGCTGGCCTGGATAGTAGATGTACCGCGACAGTCGTTGCCGATAGAATAGACAAACTGAGCGCGTTTAAGGCTCCTGGGCCAGACCAGTTTCTCCCCAGAGTGTTGCGGGAGGTGCGCGACCAGGTGGCTCCCCACCTGGCTACAGTCTTCAACAAATCGTTGGAGACGGGCCAGGTGCCTGGTGACTGGAGGGAAGCCAACGTGACCCCTATCTTTAAGAAAGGGGATCACGAAAGTCCAGGGAACTATCGTCCCATTAGTCTCACTTCAGTTGTAGGTAAATTATTAGAGGGATAATAGCGGATAGGATCGTTGACCATTTGGATTCCTACAAGCTGCTTGGGGACTCCCAACATGGGTTTAGACGGCATAGGTCGTGTCTCACCAACTTGCTCGAGTTTTTCCACGTCATGTTGGTGAGTACGATAAGAGTAGGGCGATTGATATACTTTATCTCGACTTTCAGAAAGCCTTTGATAAGGTACCTCACCGCCGGCTAATGGCGAAAGTGCGCGCGCTGGGTATCGGTGGGGAAATAGGTAGGTGGATTGAAAACTGGCTGAAGAATAGGCGGCAGAGGGTTGTAATTAAAGGTGCTAGTTCGGGTTGGGCCTCGGTCACTAGTGGGGTTCCTCAGGGTTCCGTTTTGGGGCCGCTGTTGTTTATCATTTACATAAATGATATCGACGGTGGCATCGTCAGTCGGATCGCCAAATTCGCTGATGACACCAAGCTTGGGGCCAATGTTGGGACGCCCGAAGCGATCGAGGAACTGCGTGCGGACCTAGGTAGGATAGGAGAGTGGTCCGAAAAATGGCAAATGCCGTTTAACTTGGGTAAATGCAAAGTGATGCACATTGGCTACGCCAATCCCAAGTCGGACTACTCGATGTTGGGTAGTAATATCGAGGTGACTGATTTAGAAAAGGACTTGGGTGTGCTAATTAGCAGCGACCTTAAGTTTACGAAACAGTGTGTAGAGGTGGAAAAGAAAGCCCAGAAACTATTGGGTTATATCAGGAGGCAATTTCAGTTTCGGAACAAGGAGATTGTGCTCTCACTGTACAATTCCCTTGTTCGGCCGCACCTGGAGTATGCTGTGCAGTTCTGGTCGCCCACCCTCAGGAAAGATATTGAGAGGCTGGAGCGAGTGCAGGCGAGGGCCACAAAGTTAATCCCTTCCGTTAGGCATATGGGCTACAATCGACGGTTACGCGCCCTGAACTTGTTTTCGCTTGAAACTCGGAGGCTGCGCGGTCAACTGATCGAGGTTTTCAAGCTCTTACGAGGGTTCAACGATGTCGATTTTAGAAGTATGTTTAGTTTAAATGATAACCCAACTCGCAACAATGGTTGGAAGTTGGATTTGAAACGGTTTAGGACTAGTGTGTGTGGGAATTACTTTACGTATAAGATCTGTGACACATGGAACAGGTTACCTTCGGAAGTTGTGAACAGTTCCTCTGTGGATCAGTTCAAGAAAAGGGTAGACGAAATCTTGCACACTATTTGAGTGTGTAAAGACATTTAGGACCTCAGTCTGCGGAAATTTCTTTTCCTATAAAATAGTTAATATCTGGAACCAACTTCCCTCAGAGGTTGTTTCCAGTCAAAGTGTAAATCTGTTTAAAAATAGGCTAGACAAAGTACTGAACACACTCATAGTTTAAGATTAAAACCTCAGAAAACTCTGCAGGAGTTCGCTTGCTCGGTGTCTCTGTGAGCAAGCTAAATATAGAGCTATTTATATATTCTCCACTTTCCTGTAAAATTTCCTTGGCTACTTTTCCAGGGTCAAGGTATTTTCTTCAACCTTTTTCCGTACCTGCCTCTGGCAGGGAGGGAGCGGAGGGTGGGGAGAGAGCCTTCTACTTTTCTATCCAGTTTTCTACTACTGCTAGGATAGTTGAAAGAAAAATAAACTTTTACAAAATTTTCCCTGGCACCCGTTGCCATTGGTACCTCCTCGGTATGGGCCGCAAGGCCTTTTGAGGTACTTCTTTTCCTTGTAACTCTCTCTCTATATATATATATCATATATCGGGTGGTCCGAAAAAAATGACGCATTTTTTAAAAATTAATATCTCAGTAACCCCTTCCTTATCATGACAATTTTTATATGCAAGATACTTTCAAACTTCTTTTTTGAATGCAAGAAACGGAATTCTGATATCTTTTATAGTTTTCTCGCAATTAACAAAAGTAACAACATGGGTAAAAAAAACGAATATCATGAGAAAGGAAAAATTTAATCAGAAATTTAACTAATTAATTTACAGTAAATGATCGATTGGACCACCACTCTGTTGACACACTAATCTAAGTCTTTTCTTCCACACAAAAATAATACTTCTTACTTCATTAATGCCAATTTCTTGCCAAGATTCAAGTATTTTACTTTTTAATTCTGATTCGGTGAATTTTTCTCGTCGACCTCGGTAAACCTTCTCTTCTAGTAACTCCCAAATTGAGTAGTCCATAGGATTACAATCTGGGCTTTGTGGTGGCCACTCATTTTTCGTTATTAATTTTGGTGTATTGCTAATCAGAAACGACTGTGTGGCGTAGCTTGTATGCGACGGTGCTCCATCTTGTTGAAATATGAAATCATTTTCTTGATACAGGCGACGACAATCCGGCAACAATTTTGTTCTTAAAAGTTCAATGTAATTTGCAGAATTCACCTTTGTCTTTTCAGTTTCAATAAAATGAACATCTGTCTTGCCATTCCAAGAGACCCCTGCAGATATCATAACCTTTTTGGAGAATCTTGACGTTTCATGATACAATCTGTTTATTGAAATGTCACACTTTTTACCACGCCCGTAGACAACATCATTTTGACGGTTTCGCGGAATTTCTAGAGTGAAATCTTTTTCATCCGTGAAGACTATCTTTTTAATATCAACGACAGAGAAATTATCAAGTAACTTTCTGCACCTTGTTTTTCTTTTATCCTTAACAGTATCACTTTTTCTAGAAGATACTATTCTTTTGAAGGCTTTTAGTTTTTGTGCTTTAATTATTCGGTGTACAGAAGTCTTTCCAATATTCAAATGTTTAGCAATTGTTCTTTGTGACAAATGACTTCCTGGTTTATCTTCTTGAGAGCAGATTTTATCGTTGATGTAATCCACATTTTCTGGAACCGAAGCTGTTTTAGGTCTACCGCTTCCTGGTTTTCTGGCAGTACTTCCCGATTCGCGAATCTTCTTTAAGAGTCTTTCCACTGCACGCCTTTTCCACTTTTTGCCGGGAAACTCTTGCAATAACCTTCCAGTCTTCCATCCTTTTTCACAGTAACAATTTTTAATGAGAATACGATCTTCCTCTAACAACATCATTAAGGGTACTGACGAATTGTTAAAAAATAAAAATATCCACAATTTGACTTGTTCATTCCTGTAGAGTTTTGTAATAACTTGCAAAAATATCGCATGATATCGTATAAAAAACGGATATTATATTGCGATTTTTGTTTTTTTGACCCATGTTGTTACTTTTGTTAATTGCGAGAAAACTATAAAAGATATCAGAATTCCGTTTCTTGCATTAAAAAAAAGAAGTTTGAAAGTATCTTGCATATAAAAATTGTCATGATAAGGAAGGGGGTTACTGAGATATTAATTTTTAAAAAATGCGTCATTTTTTTCGGACCACCCGATATATATATATATATATATATATATATATATATATATATATATATGATGTAGTATAAATCTGTTTCTCATGTGTATTTTGGGTTAATAATATTTTTCTGTTTTCACTTCAGATAATGGACGATATGGTTGACTATACAGATAAAGAAAAAGCGGAAATTATTATGGTATGTATTCCTGGTAGAAGCCAGAGGGAGGTATGTCAGTTATTCATTGAACAGCACACTGATTCGCTGACGTGTTAATGACGTTTAGGGTGTCGTTCGTGGAATAAATGATATGCCTCCCTCTGGCTTCTACCAGTAAGACATGTAACAAAACAATTTCCACTGTCTCTTGATTTGTATAATCACTCATATCGTCAATTATCTGACCTTTAAATACAAAATATTATTAACGCAAAATATCCCTGAAAACGGAATTTTGACACACCCTATATATATATATATATATATATATATATAATATATATATATATATATATATATATATATATATATATATATATACAGTATATTAAAACAACTAAAATAAGTGTCTGAAAAATTAAGAATTAAAGTTAAGGTCTAACACTTCTTAGAAAATTTATCCTCTTCACCAAAGTCTGTTCTTTCCTTTCAACCTTCAATTGTTCTGAGCCAGGCGTATAATCTTCTTTTGAAGATATCCACCGTAACACCACTCGTGTTCCTTAGTTCCTTGGGCAGCTGGTTAAATAGTCTTGGTCCTCTCACAACAAAAAACTATTTTCCTTCACGGTTGAAGATGTTCCCTGTCTAGCCATTAATTTGGGAACACGACACATTCTTCCTTTTCTACTTTCCACTGTTGTTTGTGTGGTTATAGGATTCAAAGTAAGATTAGGGGCTAGTTCTTCCATTATTTTCCAAGTGCACATATCGGTGTACGTCTCTCTTTTTCTTTCCAGTGAATATAAGTTTAATTCACGTAACTTTTCCCAGTAATTTAGTTCTTTGCATCCATTGATCTTGGCCTTGAAGCTTCTCTGAATCCCTTCTAGTTTACTAATGTCTTCTTTATATGGGGATGTTAGGATCGAGCAGTATTTGAACTTGGGTATGGCCAGTGTTTTCAATGGAGAAATCATATTTTATTCCTTCGTTTAAAGGTTCTTAGTATTTGCCCAGTTATTCTTTTTGCTCTGTTTACTGCTATCTTATTTTGCGTTTCAAATTTCGCGTCATCAGTCATTACAACACCTAAATCTTTTGCTTTTGAATTTCTCTGAATTTCCTGTCCATTTGGGGTATAATATTCTTGGATTTTAGGTCTTCCCTTCTTCCGTACTTTAACAGTTGAAATTTCTCAGTGTTAAATTTCACATTGTTGCCTTCCGGCCAATTCTTGATTCTGTTCTTGTCTGTTTGTAGAGATCCTATATCTTCTGGGTTTCTTATTTTTCTACTGAGCTTTGTGTCACCGGCAAAGGATGTTGCTGTTGCACTGGTAACATCATCATCATCATCTATGTCAGTTAGCATGATTATGAAGAGTAATGGAACTAATACTGTTCCTTGTGGTACTGAGCTGAGGACCTCTGATTCTGATGGATATTCCTTGAACTGTAACGATTTGCTGGGTTCAACCACCCCACACATGAGAAGCGTACTCCATATAGGCAGTGCCGTATTAAGGATTTTTGGGCCCTGGGGCCAAAATATTCTTGGGGGTCCCTCAACAAGACAAATCTTCGAGTCATGTAAATTAATAAAACCGTTTATTTCTAAATAAAATAATGTAAGTTTTACACAAATACCAAGCTGCTACAATTACACCAAACCAATTACACAACTACAAGTCCACTACTAATCTACCAAAGTTGGTCACAAAATCATCCACCACAAGTATACAAAAGTTTTTTGAGCTGCTTCATATCACTAAATTTTCTAATCACAAGCTCAGTATTTAAAGTCTGCAAAATATTCTTTTCTATGCATAACAATGACAGACTTTGCAATTTCTTTTAGGTTAGCATTTGACGTTTAACATTTTTAATCATGCTCAAATGAGAAAAGAACGCTCCGCAGTTGCATTTGACATCATCAAACACAAATAAATGCCAGAAGCAATGAAAGCATTTGGGAAAACAGCCCTCAATTTGTGAATTTCCTGTAGTACTCCTAATGGGCGAGTGTCAGGTAAAGCGTTTTGTTTGACAAACAGTACAAAATGCTGAAACTCAAATGGGAAGCTGTCCTCAAAATCATTTGGGTAATGGACGAGCCAGATTTTTGTCGCTTTTGATGCTTCCTCTGAAGTTAGTTGAGAGATATTGTTGAGCATCCCAAATTTATCATTGATATCATTTTAAACATCGGCCTCTAAAACAGCTGGGCCATGGGACCTGGCCCCCCTGGCCCCCCTCTTAATACGCCACTGCATATAGGGGCGAACAAAACCCCTGTACAGAGACAGCAACTGAGTGGGAGTGAAGAAACAGCAGAGTCGGTATAGCACACCTAACCTCTTACAAGCTGTTTATGGAAAGAGAGTATATGTGATCTTTCCAGGAAAGATCACAAGAAAAGGAAACGCCAAGAATGTAAAGAGAAGAGGAAGGATTGAGTTGTGTGTTGTTGAAAGTAAGGGGATAGTCGTGCGGAAGATTGTGATGTATAGACAGATGGAGGAACTGAGTTTTTGAGGCACTGAAAGCCACAAGGTTTTCTCTGCCCTGATCAGAGATAGCAGAAAGATCAGAGATCGGGTGTTCCATTGCCGTCAGGTGTTCCATAGCCGCGAATCATGGAGTGACTGCTGTGAGGGACGCTTTGTAAAGCGGGTGAAGAAGTGAAGAGTGGAATCATCGACATAGGAGTGAATAAGACGGGACGTGCGAATTAAAAAATCATTAATAAATAAAAGGAAAAGAGTGGGGTGACAGGACAGAACCCTGAGGAACACCACTGTTGATAGCTTTAGGAGAAGGACAGTGGCCATCTACAACCGCAGCTATAGATCGGCCAGAAAGGAAATTAGAGATGAAGGCACAGATAGAAGGATAGAAACCGAAGGAGGGCAGTATCGAAATTAAAGATTTATGCCAGACTTTATCAAAAGCTTTTGATATGTCTAGCGCAATAGCGAAAGTTTCACCGAAATCCCAAAAAGAAGATGACCAAGAGTCAGAGAGATATGCAAGAAGATCGCCAGTAGAGCATCCGTTCCGTAAGCCATACTGACGATCTGAAAGAAGATTGTGGAAAGAGAGGTGTTTAAGAATCTTCCTATTAAGGATAGCTCAGGCTGAATGAAAGCGAACTTCCAGCAGGAAGGAAAAGTACCAGACGAGAAAGAAAGGCGAAAGAGTTTGCCTAGGCAGGGTGTCAGCACAGAAGCACCGTTCTTAAGAACAACAGGAGGAACACCATCAGGACTGTTGTTCTGCCCAGATAGGGCAGAAAAAAACATCTTTAGAAGAATCGTCAATAGTTGAATTCGAGGCGAAAGTTTGAGCGATGAGTTCAGTTTCATCAGGAGAAGAGACGGCATCTGACCCGTCGGAATGGAAAAGAGGAGGGAAAGAAGAGGAAGTAAAGTTGTTGAAGAGGTTCTTAGCTAGATGCCAGAAAGCGCGAGAAGAATTAAAATTGGATAGATTTTCATATTTTTGTCGGATGAAGGAAGTTTTAACGAGTCGAAGAACAGATTTTGCATGATTCCGGGCAGAATTCTATATAAGCTGAGTGAGAGTCAGGAGTTAGATAGCAACGGCACCTTCTAAAAGTCTCCTCTCTGTTACGGATAGCACTGGAACAAGTAAAGTTAAACCAAGTTTTTTTTTTGCATTAGTAGTAGGAATAAAATATGGAATATACGCCTCCATGCCCGAGAGAATCACTTCGATGCGCTCAGCACACTCAGAAGGGCCCCGGCCACGGAAGCAGTAATCATTCCATGGGAAATCACAGAAGTACCGCCTAAGGGCCTCCCAATCAGCGGCGCCAAAGTGCCAAAGGCGCCTCCGCTCGGGAGGATCCAAAGGCCGAATTGGAGCGATGGGACAGGAAACAGATATAAGACTGTGGTCGGAGGAGCCCCACAGAGAAAAAAGTTTCACAGAGCAAGGATAAGAGGTAAGAAATCTAGAATGTTGGGCCTATCTCCAAGGCGATCGGGGATACGAGTAGGGTGTTGTACAATCTGCTCTAGGTCATTTAGGATAGAAAAGTTGTAAGCTAGTTCACCAGGGATGTCAGTGAAATGGGAGGAAAGACAAAGGTGGTGGTGAACATTGAAATCTCCTAAATTGGCGATTTCAGCAAAGGGAGAGCGGGAAGTAGTCAAAGAATTTTGGATAGTCAGTAGAATTAGGAGAAAGGTAAGCAGGGCAGTTATATTTAGTTTGAGATTGGCATGTAAGCTGTAGCCAGAGGGTATAGAATTCGGAAGATTCGAGTTCGGGAATATGAGAACAAGTTGGGTCATTGGGTACATATACGTAACATCCACCTTTGGAGTGAAATTGAGTATAGAGAAAGTTGGGTTGCTGTCAGTCGTCCCAGACACCTGAGTTTCAGTGAGGAAAAGAAGATGAGGTTTAGAGGAGGAGAGGTGGTGTTCAACAGATTGAAAATTTGAGAAAAGGCCACGAATGTTGCAGAAGTTTAAAAAAAGTGAACCAGACAGAGGCCCAGAACATCTCGACTGGGCGGTAGCAGATCCCCCGGGTCTGCGTTCCCGGTATTGGCAGCGGGGGAGCCAGAAGTGGGGACATTTATGGTCCCCTTCCCAGGGGACTCCGAGGCTCTTCAAGTTGGTCTTTTTTTTTAATTTTGAAAAGATTATGTGGTGTCTAAGATGCATGTGTATATTCTGAGGAATAGGGAGAGAAGTGTGTGTTTGAGAGCATGCTGGATTGCTCACAGTGTAGATGAGACACGGAAAAATATCAGCTAAGGAGGACAGTGACAGAAGAAACGGGAGTTCCAGCACTCCCTATCTTCTGTCTAACGTCCTCGTAGGAGTACTTCCCTGGTCGATTGGTGTCTACAATCTCCTCCTCTCTCTCTCTCTCTCTCTCTCTCTCTCTCTCTCTCTCTCTCTCTCTCTATATATATATATATATATATATATATATATATATATATATATATATATATATAATGTGTGTGTGTGTGTTTCTACCTTTTGGTGAGCGGACGTTTGTTTCCACTCTGTGGTGCTAATATGAAAATAACTAGTGTTTATAAATTCGGCGGTAAATTCTATCCTATACTAGTGTGTGTAATAAGTATCAGTGAATAAAGCGAAAATAATTTATTAAGTGAAGGCCGGTGACATACAGCGTGCACAAAGAAAAACAACATAAACTGAAACATAAGTTGAAAACAGTTTGAACGGAAATAACAGCTTTCGTGAGATTTTTCCGAGAGACCTATAATAGAAGAGGAAGAGGACCATAAACGAGACGGTCGAGATTTCGCAGATGAAATTCGAGAAACAGAAAGTAAATAGAAAAAAAGGAAGGAAAGAAAAAATGTGCGAATTGCTGTAAGTTGTAAATCTTACAGGAGGAGATTGTAGACACCAATCGACCAGGGAAGTACTCGTGGGCGGGGGGTGGGGGTGGACGTTAGGACGTTTCTCCTGTCACTGTCCTCCTTAGCTGATCTTTTTCCGTGTCTCATCTACCCTGTGAGCAGTGCAACATGTTCTCAAACACACACTTCTCCCTCTATTCCTCACTGCACATGCATGCATTTTGCACACTACACAATTTTTTAAAAATTTATTAAAGAAATAATAAATAAAGTGGCATCATGAACCCCAGAGACCTTGATTTTGGCTCTCTCCTTCTTATATAGGGGGCCATTTTTGCGGGCGCTCGCCCTTGCCCCTTCCTCACTACATAAAAAAAATCCAGAAAGTTGAATAGAGTTGAATTATGTTTGATGGGATGCGCCGCGTACCAGCTCCGCGATTGCAAAAATGAAGTAGACCAAACCACGGTTTAAAATGCTTTCTGTGCAATACATTTAATTATGAATACATAAACTTGAATAAAAAGGACAGGAAAATGATGAATAGAATATACAATAAAATCAGGCTTTTATGGCTTAATTATGTCCGTTTTCTCATTGTATCAGTTTCTCAAAGACACTAGCACCGGATCTTTAGCACCGGATCTTCATGTGCGTCAAGTACATAGAAAACAATAGGAAAGTAGTACAAACGGGAATGGAGAATGTTGAAATAGAAAAATCGATCGCAACAGGTTCACCGACAGAAAACTAGGAAACGTCAGAAAACGCCGACACAAATAGAAATGGGATTCAGGACATCTAGGGGAAATACACTCCAGGGGGGTGCAGAAGTAACCTTAGACAGAGAAATACCCCCTGCACAAGAGAGAGACGATAAATATAAATTAAAATACACCTAACATTAAAAAACCACTGAGTAGGGAAGAAGTGGTGGTAAAACAGAGGAAAGAAACTGAATCCCATAGGACTCGTAAGGAATCTAAACGACGGACTATATGCAAATATTACATACGTATGGAAAATACTTGAGGGTTCTGTCACTAACCTTAGAAACGAAATAGAAACACAGTGAAATGAGAGAAGAGGCAGATTTTCTACTGTCCCAGCTGCGGTGGGACAGGGGGGCCATGAAAACGAGGGTGGAAAATACCCTCAGAATACGAGGCCCAAAACTTTTTAATGTCCTGCCCAAATAATAGGAATCTCCAGCACACCAACCTGAATAATTTCAAGAACCAGCGAGACAGGTTCCTGAGCAAAATCCTTGACCAGCCATGCGTGGATCGCTACGAGGGCAGGGGGAGATCGGAAAACAATTCCTTCCTCCACCAAATGAGGTGGGATGTTGCAGGGGTCGACCGCAGATAGATCCTAAAAGGTCATTCAAACCCTCATAAAGTAAGTATAGCTTGACCTTAGTGAAATGAGGAATCCTCGCACGGAACATTTGAATATATATATATATATATATATATATATGTGTGTGTGTGTGTGTGTGTGTGTGTTAGTCAATCTGTGAAACCAGTCATTTCACGTAATGCCTAAAAATTTCAGGCATTTCGCATAATTCGATTAACCTTTAAACACAGGTAATACGCATTACTAACCTAACCTAACCACCCTAACCTAACCTAACCATCACGAAATCGTTAATCGCTTAATCGAATTACGCGCGAAATGCCTGAATTTTTTAGGCATTACGTGAAATGACTAGTTTCCCACATTGACTGTAACATATATACAGTAAAATCCCGTTTTCCTGGAATACATTTTTAACGGAAATACCGTTTTTACGAAATAAAAGTGACTGACCGATAAAGAAGATTCTTTATATAGAATGATGCCTATGAGATTATACTGCCACGTTGGCACTATAATGAATGTTAATTATAATGTTAATTGTTAATGTTAATGATTACTATTACTTGAGGCTTGGGTCACCAGATCTTTTCAAATCAAATAATGTTATTAATTAAGGAAATTAATAGAGTGAGGTTTCTTCCTTTTATTATTATTATTATTAAAAATAAATGAGATTTAAGTGAAACAAATAAACGATGCAGTTGTTTGAATGAAAGTTGTATTGAAATGTTATAAATGTGCACTTGATTAATGACTTCAATATTATAATAAGGCGCGTGGTAATGAAAGTCTTTATATAAAGTTAGTTGAATGACACCAGGCCAATGGGGCCTCTTACACGTTGTTACATGATGAGATATCTCGTGGCACTGGAGGTCTTCTCGGAGAGAGGCGAGATGCGATTGAGGCATCGTGCCTGAGAGTCCCTTTTTTCTGAAAATTTGTTTTTACAAAATGAACTTTGTTTCGAACATTCCGTAAAAATGAGATTTTACTGTATATATATATATATATATATATATACACACTCGTATATACGCCTCGATGGTGTAGTGGTTAGCGTCGCTAACTACGAATCCATCGGTCCCGGGATCGAGACCCTGTGACGGCAGCCTTCCACACACACACAAACACACACACACACAAAAAAAAGAAAGTGGTTGGTAGATAAATGGGTGGCCAAGTGGTTAAGACGCTGGGCTGCTGGTGGGACGTGGTTCGGATTCCACATTAAACTGTAGGTCTAAAGTGGAGTAAAAAGCTTAGCCTTCGTCAGAATGAACAATTCGGGCGGAAGCAAACCAAAGGTTATCAAAGGTATACAGTATATAATATGGGCATATGAGCGGAATTATGCTCTTTCAAAAACATTAAACTTTTCATATATACGAGTATATAACCTCGTTGCTGTTCCGTGCGTTGGTCTCTCTTCACACGAAGGTCAAGCTGGTGGCCCCGCCTTTAGGTCTGGCTTGGTGGAGGAGCGAGTTGCTTTCTTGCACTCTCCACCGTACATAGCCAGGTACACCCGGCTCATCTGGTACCGTCCTGAGCCAGGCATCTAGTCTTCTCTTGAAGACTTCAACTTTGACCCCTGTAACGTTTCTGAGGTCCTTTGGAAGCTGGTTAAAAAGTCTTGGCCCCTGACAACCAAGCTATTTTCCTTCAGTGGTGAGGAGGTCCCTTGTCGGGACTTTACTTTGAGAACACTAACATCCTGCCTTTCCTATTTTCCAGTGTTGTTTGAATGGTAATTGGGTTTAGTTTGAGGTTTGGTACCAGTTTTTCGATCATTTTCTATATGTAGATTATGGTGTACCTCTCTGTTCTTCTTTCCAGGAAGTACAGATTTAGTTTACGTAGTCTTTCCCAGTAGTTGAACTCTGAGTTTCTTATAGTTTATTAGTTTCTTCCTTTTTATATGGGGACGTCAAAACTGAGCAGTATTCAAGTTTTGGTATAATCAGTGTTTTAGCAGAGGAATCATTACTGTCCTGTCCCTTCTTTTGAACGTTCTTATTACCTGTCCCGCAACTCTTTTTGCTTTATTTATCGCTATCTGATTTTGTGTTTTGAATTTCGCATCATCGGTCATTATTACCCTAAGATCCATCGCTTTCGTGCTTCTCTGAATTTCCTGTCTATCTGGAGCATAATATGCAATCTGTTTAAGTTCCTCTTTTCTACCATATCTCAAGAGCTGAAATTTATCGGTGTTAAATGTCATGTTGTTGTCTTCTGACCATTTGTATACTTTTGTTCGTGTCCCTCTGCAAAGCCTCCACTTCATTTACATCGCTGATTTTTCTGTTGATCTTTGTATCGTCTGCAAAGGATGTTACTATACTGTTGCTGTTTACTCCGTTGTCTATGTCTGTTAGCATGATAATGAACAGGAGTGGGGCTAGTACTGTTCCTTGTGGTACTGAGCTGTGTACTTCCGATTCTGATGATAATTTACCTTGAATTTTGACGACCTGTAGACGTTCTCTGAGGAAGTTGTAGATCCATTTTCCCACTTTGCCTATTATTCCTATATATTTCATTTTATGTGCTATTATACCGTGATCATATTTGTCGAAAGTTTTAGTAAAATCCGTGTATATGACATCGTAGTTGGCATTGCCTTCCAGTGCATCTAGGATATTGTTGTAGTGTTTTATTAGTTTTGATAGGCATGATCTACCTGATCGGAATCCGTGCTGATTTTCGTTGAATCTTTCCAGTATCTCCAAGAATCATAAATTTTCTCTCTAACTTTTCTTTCAAATACTTTGGTGAGGTGGGACGTCAATGACACTGGTCTATAGTTCTTTGCTCGAGATCTGTCTCCTCCTTTATATATAGAGACAATGTTTGCTCTTTCCAAGATGCTCGGTATTTCCCCAGTGTCTAGGGATCTTCTCCATATCCAGTATAAAGGTGTAGTTATTTCATTTTTACAGTTTTTAATCAATAATGTGTTCCAATTGTCCGGACCTGCAGCTGAATGTGGTTTCATTTGTCCTATAGCTCTCGCTACATCATCTGCGGTAAAATCAAAGTCTGTTATACACTCTCCTTGCAATTTCTCTTCAAAGAATGCATCTGTCAGGTATCACTTTGTCACTTTTTGAGGTACTGAAAACTGATTCATACTGGGCTCTCTATGTTTCAGATATTTCTTTTGGATCGTCGGTTAGTTCATTATTTCTCTTCCTTAAGGGCCCAACAGCGGCGAGCGTTTTTGTTTTCCTTTTCGCATAGCAATAGCTTCTACCGCCTTTTCCTCTTCCTTCTCTGTATGGTCCTTAATCAGGGTCCGGGTATTTCCCTATCGACACCCTCCAATTTTTCTTGTATTACTTTCCTGCCATTATCTCCGCAGTTGGTTAACTTCGCCTTCACTCTCTTTCTTTTGCGGAATATTCTTCTCTTTTGCCTCTCTAGCCAGCTCCTCTTTCCTTCTGGCTGTGATTTCGGAGCATATTTTCCTAAAATTCTCAGCGTTTTTTCTTCCAAGGTTGTTAGCATTTCTTCAGTTGTTTTATTCTTAAAACTGTACTCCACTCTATTTGGGCCATGTGCGATCTGATTGCTTCCCAATTTATAGTCTTCGAGTTTAAGTTAAAGGCCCCAAATTTGCTTCTTTCCTCAATATGTGTATTGTCTTTTAATGTTGTCGTCATATTTGTTGATATCTCGATTAAGTTGTGGTCTGAGATAATGGCTGGGGTTATTTTTATATCAGCAATCAAGTTCGTGTTATTCGTGAATACCAGATCCAGGCAGTTATTTTTTCTGGTATTTTCTGTTATCTCCTGTGTCAGCATAAACTCGTTTGTGAGAGCCATCAACATTTTTGCTTGCTCCTGGTCTTCTCTTGTGCCCCCCTTGTCCTGGTATATATATATATTCCTATTCACCTTTTTTATTTTATAAATGGGAAGTCAAAGTCTCCGCAGATTATTATATTCGGGGATGGAGAGTTTGTGTCCTTTATTAGCTTTCTAATGTCATCAATGGCCACCGAGAATTTTTCGGTTGGGGTGCTTGCGGGTCTATAGCTGACTATTAGTATCACGTTTAGTTTTTCTATTTTCACTGCTAGGAGTTCCACAAAGCTGTTTGATTTACTTATTATCGTCTCTGTCATATGACCTTCCTGTACATATATAGCGCAGCCACTTTTACGTCTCGTTCTATCTGCTCTTAGTAAGTTGAAGCCCTCTATATTTATCGCTCTCTTATTAATACAATGTTCGTCGCAGTTTTCACAATTTCCTTGGCAATCCTGAAGATGATGTTGTGAGGCATGCGATGTCCGCCCTTGTTTCGTCCATAAATCCTTTCAGGTACGAAACTTTATTTAGTGATTGGTTTGGTCTTATTCCTTGAATATTTGCCAGGACAATATTTATGTTCTTTGTTTTTCGTTGCCCCTTGTGCATTTTAAGTTCGTTTTCCTTCGATATCGCTAGTTTCGTTGCCCGATGATCCTCCGAGAGAGATCCGTTTCCGCCTACCTGTTCTGGTAGCTTCTTGCCCGGAAGCGGTTTGGCTCGGGGGTTTCCAGCTGTATCAACTGCATGCGTTGGATGACATTTAGCAGCCGTATCGTGTCTGCGATGTTGAAAAAAAAAAATTTTGTTGCTTACTGTGTTCCTATTGTTATTCCTATTGTTACTGTTATTCCTATTGTCATTTAAACTTTGTCCTTTGTTCTTTGAGTTCGTCGGGAGATGTTGATAGTAGCATTTTTTCCCGTATTTGCATGTTCCTTATTTTGTGTAAGGCCTGCAGATGTCCGGGTGGTAGAATTTGCATGTCTCCAAATTTACAATGACCATTATTATAGAAGAAATTGCATATTGGGGGATGTTCATATATACATTGTCCTCTTTTAAATCTGCAATTATCATTTATATAATATCTGCATATAGTTCCTTCCCCATATTTACTCGTGGCCTTTGTTTTTTGCTCCTTATTAGGGGACAGTTTTACTTCGTTTTCTTATATATATATATATATATAATATATATATATATATATATATATATATATATATATATATATATATATATATATTCCCAAATTTAAGGCGAGACAGGGAACATCCTTAACCCTGAAAGAAAATAGTTTTGTAGTGAGAGGACCAAAACTGTTTAATCAGTTGCCCAGAGAGTGACAGAGACCTAAGAAACACGAAGGGAATTGAGTGGAAATCTTCAAAAGAAGACTAGACGCCTGGCTCAGAACAATCCCCGATGAGCCGGGCGTACCTGGCTATGTGAGGTGGAGAGCGCAATCATCCAACTCACTACTTCACCAGGCCAACTCGAGAGGAGGGGCGACAAGCTTGACCTTCGCGAAATGAGAAATCATCGCGCGGAACCATTGTAAGGTATATATATATATATATATATATATATAGGGGTTAGACAAAATAATATGAACACCCGCCGATTTCACCGGTTATCTTTACGGACTGCTCAGACACAAAGTAAACGGTCAAATGACTGGCAAACCTATTTAAATGCGTAACAGAGTGTGTATACGTCATGTTATAACCCTCACGTTGTTTTTACAGATCTGAGTGAATTATGAATTAGCAGTTATGAAAGACCTGTCAGACTTCCAAAGAGAGCAAATTGTCGGAGCGCGGATGGCTGGTGCATCGGTGACGAAAACCGCTCAGATGTTCAATGTATCCAGAGGAACTGTCTCTATGGTCATGTCTGCATACCAAAACCATGGAAAGACGAGCACCGACAAATGCAATAGTGGACGCAAGAAGAAGCTGTGTGATCGAGACCGCCGGGTGGTAAAGCGCATTGTGACAAAGAACCATAAGACCACAGCTCCAAAAGTGACTGCAGAGCTTAACAGCATCTTACAAGCCCGGTATCGACCAGAACTGTACGTCGCGAGCTCCATGGAGCTGGATACCATGGGAGGGCTGCAATTGCCAAACCCTTCCTTTCGCACATCAACATTGAGCGGCGCAGAAAATGGTGTAATGACCATAAGAATTGGTCAATGGACCGGTGGAAGAATGTAGTCTACTCCGACGAATCCTCCTTTACGCTATTTCCATGTTCCGGTCGAGTTTACGTCTGGAGACAGCCTAAAGATGCTTATGACCCCGACTGTCTGACCCCAACCGTTAAGCATGGAGGCGGATCTGTGATGGTTTGGGCAGCAATATCGTGGAATACTCTTGGCCCAGCTGTAGTACTGCATGGTAGGGTTAACGCCCAGGTCTATCTGTCAATATTGGCTGACCAGGTCCATCCCATGGTCCAAACGCTGTTTCCCAATGGCGGCGCCGTCTTCAAGGATGATAATGCACCAATCCACACCGCTGGGGTCGTTAAAACTGTCCAAAAGCTGTATGAATCAATTCCCCGACGCATTGCAGCTGTTATTGCCGCTAAAGGAGGACCAACTCCATATTAAGAATAAAAAACCGCCATTTATCAAGGGTTCATATTATTTTGTCCAACCCCTGTATATATATATATATATATATGTATATATATATATATATAATAACATATACTGTATAATGTGTGTGAGTGTGTATGTGTATGTACTTATTATCTTAAGAGAAGAAAGAAAATATGAGAGTGGAAAGCACTTCAGCGGATTCTCTCTTTCAGGCAAAGTTTTTATCCTGAGTGACCATTAGCTAATTAATAACACAGTTGATTATAATTTCAAAGTGTATCATAGGTCAATATCTTCAAATTCACTGACATTTTAACTTCACTCGCGAGTTTAACCAAAATAGCTTAATTATCTTGACGCAGGTGAGGTACTGTTATTTTATTGAGATTGTAAGATGGGGTGTAAGATGGAGATTGTAAGATGGGGTGTAAGATGGAGATTGTAAGATGGGGTGGGGTTAATTCAAAGCCATTCTCTGTGACCAATGGTGTTAGGCGGAGAGGGATATTATTCCCCTACTTATTCAATGTTTATATGGATAACACAGGTCAACAAAAAAAAATTTTTGTTTCGTTGCCAAGGAAATTCGTACGAATTTAGGGTATTTTGGGGTTGCTGAATTCCAAAATGAAAGTAGTTTTTCCGATTTGGCTCTAGTTCTTGAGATAATGAATACCCTCAATTAATAGGAAACGTAACCATAACGCGTGCATATGGGAAACTACCGGAACATTCTAGATGGTGAGACACGCGAATATTCTTAGTGTTTACTCCGCGATCATTCTAGAATATTCCCCCTCCGTATATACGTCATCGGCCACCCAACCAGTAAGTAGGCTCCGCCTGAACATTATTTTTTTTTGCATTTTTACGTGTTTCAATGGGGTACTAATTATCTCATAAATTAGAGCCAATCTAGCAAAACCGATGTCATATTCGGAATCAGCACCACAAAGTTACCCCAAAATCACTCTAATATGATTGGCAATAAAATGAGTGTTGACCAGTGTAATCTATCTGTTGTGCTGAACACCTGTAAAATAGGCTGCTATATTGGTACAATGATTGTTAATCATCTGATATATGCAGATGATCTAGTTCTTATTTCTCCATCTGTAAAAGGGCTCAGCACACTTTTGAAGGTGTGTGAAAGATATGGGAAGGATAACGACGTAAAATATAATCTTGCTAAAAGTCATGTTATGATTATGAGGACCAAGGCCTACAAATATATAAAATTTCCTGAATTTCAATTGAATGGTATGGTGCTATCAGAAGTAATCCAGACTAAGTATCTTGACCACATACTAACTGATAGTCTTTCAGATGACTGTGATATTTTAAGGCAATGTAGACAATTATATGCTCAGGAAAATACTTTGGTTAGAAAATTTCATATGTGTACATTAGATGTTAAGTTGATTTTGTTCAAAACTTTTTGTACTCCAATGTATACAGCTCATTTGTGGTGGAACTACAGGATGTATAATTTGAGAAAATTATATGTTGCATATAATAATATTTTTAGGAGTTTATTAAGAACTCCAAGATTTATAAATGGTGCTCCGTCTAGTGTCAGTATGCTGTTTGTAGTCAATAAGGTGCCTAACTGTGTCAGTGTCATTCGCAATTTTGTATTTAGGTCTATCACTAGTCTTGGTGAGTCAGTCAATAAGATAATAGAAGCCATGGTTAGTGGACTGGTCTCCGATATATTTTATAAATCTCAAATCTGGAAGCATTGACGTTGGCAATTGTATGTTCATTATGCACAGTGATTCACCGACCTACTTAGTCAGTGCTCCAGACAACTATCTCTTAATCTTCTATGGACCTCTTGTATAATGTTTGTACCTGTTGAGTCTGAAATAAAGTGTTTGTTTGTGTTTGTTTGTTTATCTTAAGCCTAGAAGGCCAGGTAGGACCGCACGCATAGCGACTAGTGTCGGGTGTCCGCAACCCCATAATGAAAATTATATTTATAGGTTGAATTAAACAATATATTGTTACTAAACAATTATGAAAATTAACTCGCGTACAATAAAAGGGATAAGTCCCAGAAAAACAAATGTACTTTGATTGTAATAGGTCAAGCTGACCTTCTACGGTTAAGAGAAATTTGAACTTTTTTTTTTTTTTTTTGGCTACATGGCACTCTTTGTTTATAAATTCTTGAAATTTCTAACAGGGTACAGTGATGAGCCCGTCGCGCATAATTTTTCTGACTCGATCCAGTTCACCTTTTAAAAGATTTACTTTCACCATGAAATTTCCGATTACACATTAGAAGATTGTCACATTAATTGACCTTAACAGACTCGTAATTGTATGCCATTGAATAACAGTACCAAAAAAGTCGGTATCCTCGCCGATACCAGTATATGAAATGTCGGTAATAATGTAATCGTTGAGAAAGGCCAGAAAGTGGGCCATCTAATGCGGCTCATTTCTCTAACTCCTGTACTATTTATTGTTACCAGCATCATGTAGGTTCGAAACCCCCAACCTCAGTGCCTTCACTTCGCTTACAGGAAAGTTGCGTTATAAGGGTAGGCTATCTATATCGCGTAGTGACATCCTGTGCCTGATAAAGCAATTAAATGAAGCAGTCTTCAGGTGAAGTGACGTAGCATCGTTGATATTACATATCTCTAAGTACGCTCCACATCCTCTAATAAATTGCTGACAGGATTTTAGATTGATATGGTCCTTAACTTTTACCGATAAGCTTTCACAGCGTAGGCCTACATTTGCCGTTAGTATCACATTTCGTCTCGTACTCGATCTCTAGATACACACACACACACACACACACACACACACACACACACACACACACGTATATATATACGCGCGGCAAACCATGGAGAGCTTAAAAATAGGGTACCTTCCCCCAACTCCCCTATGCATTTCTCCCAAGGCATAAGCAGGCCTGAAAAAGAATGCCAGGGATTTTCCGACGGGTAATCGGGTCAGATCTAATAAAAACCAAAAGACGGGTTATACATATTTTAAGACAAGCATCATTGGTAACTTTTAAGCTTTCTTCATTAATAAACAATATTTGAATCAGAAGATTTGCACCGTGCTTCCATCTGTAATAAATAACGTAAAATCTCTGAATTTATGTAGAATTACTTCATCAGAGTTAATCAAGTAGCATGGCTGCAAATGGTGAGAAGGGGTGATGTGCCAGTGCCAGTGAGTGGAAACGACGTAGAAAGAGGGGGGGAAAAGTAAAAATTTAATCTCTCAAAGTGGGAAGGTGGGTGATAAGATAATGGAGTGGAGAAGGTCGATAAGACAAAATTAAAAACAAAAATTTGTGTGTGTGTATATATGTTAACCCTTCGTCTATGGCCTTGGGTGGTTCGAGGTTGACGGGGGTTCTGGTTAGGTGGCAGCAACGGATTTCTCACTCTGGAGTAGCTGGTACCGTGTAGAGAATCGCGATAGTTTCATTTATACTACACTCCGCTTTCTTCTTGTAACGGATCGGAGAATTCTGTGAACACTTACTAAATAATTGATGTTTCCCCGATTCTTCTTTTAACGTATCAGAGAAATTATTTATTTTAATTTAAAACTAAGTTCTCTGAAGAAGACAGGGCTCAAAGGAGAAGACAAAGATATCCTCTTACTGTACTTTACTGCTTCTAAAATATTACAGGTAATGCTTCAGCCTCTAAGTCAGATCAGACAGAACAGAAGAAATTTGAAAAGTTACAGTGGTTTATATACATGGTGAGTCACGACGAAATGTCATAACTTCGGGAGCTTATAGCTGAGGTCATTCCCAGTCAAAAACTTCAATGAACATAGGTCCGATTCTTAACGGTTATGGAGCTATGGATGTTTGAATGTTTAAAAATAAGAATAAGCGAACAAATAGCTGCTAAAATTTTTATTCATGAATTTACAATAACTGTTCAAAATGACTACTCGGCCTCAATACACATCGCGGCTCGTCTGTGAATCGCGTGTGTAGCTCGCATTAGTTTATTACGATTGTCCTTTATGAGGGCTGCAGCATCCAAAATGCGACGGAGCAATGCATCTTGTGTTTCCACTTTTCTCTGGTACACGAGCTCTTTCATGAGCCCCCACAAATAAAAATCCAGAGGGGTTAGGTCCGGAGACCTGGGTGGCCAATTTTGTGCACTATCACGACCGATTCTCACTGCACAGTTAAAATGGGGAGGAGCTCCGTCTTGTTGGAAGTACATACGCAATCGTGTTGCCAAAGGTACATCTTCTAACAGTAGTGGCAGTTCGTCTTGCAGAAATCGTAGATAAAGGTCACCTGTAAGACCACCTTCGAAGATAAATGGACCATTGACATTGGCACTGAACCGATGTTGAAAATTACTTTCCACAATGGCATGAGGATTCATTTCTGACCACACATGTGAATTGCGAGTGTTGTTGACACTGTCACAGGTAAATTGAGCCTCATCACAAAACAAGACGTAGCGATGCAATTGTCGACCGACATTGAGCCAAATGCAAAATTCCAGCCGTTAGGCACGATTCCCATGTTGGAGGTGCTGAACGCCAGAGCTGGGCACTTGCGGCATATTTTGCGGTACTGCGGTACTACCAAACTACCAAACCGGCACCAAACCGGTACGCGGAAATTTGAATGCGGTAGCGGTACTGCGGTACTTTCAGCGATCCTTTGCTGCAGAGCTGGGCATTTGAGGCATATTTTGCGGTACTGCGGTACTGCGGTACTACCAAACTACCAAACCGGCACCAAACCGGTACGCGGAAATTTGAATGCGGTAGCGGTACTGCGGTACTTTCAGCGATCCTTTGCGGTACTGCGTTATGCGGTTCCGGTTTGCGGTTTGCGGTAGTACCGCAGTACCGCAAAATATGCCGCAAATGCCCAGCTCTGTTTGGTAGTACCGCAGTACCGCAGTACCGCAAAATATGCCGCAAGTGCCCAGCTCTGCTGAACGCGCTGTACGTGGTATGGATATATGCCTTCTTCGTGTAACGTTCTACATACTCTCGCTTGAGGAACTCTAAGACATGTGGAAATGATGGAAATCCTTCCCGTACTAACATGAGGACTCCGCTGTACCATCTGAATAATATTTTCTTGTTCAGTCACATCTTGTTGTACCGGACGCTCAGATAAAACAGTAACGCTAGGAAATGAACAGCTCTCTCGCAATCTCCAGAAAACATTGCTAAATACTCGTCGATCCGGAATTCTTCGATTTGGAAAACGTCGCTGGTATTGAGCGACAGCAGCAGTAGTATTTCCATCGCAAAATCCAGAGCTGGGCACTTGCGGCATATTTTGCGGTACTGCGGTACTGCGGTACCACCGCAAACCGCAAACCGGCACCGCATAACGCAGTACCGCAAAGGATCGCTGAAAGTACAGCAGTACCGCTACCGCATTCAAATTTCCGCGTACCGGTTTGGTACCGGTTTGGTAGTGCGGTGGTACCGCAGTACCGCAGTACCGCAAAATATGCCGCAAGTGCCCAGCTCTGGCAAAATCCATAAACATACACCATATCGGCATATTCGGCATCTGAAAACGTAAAAGGCATACTGAACGCACAAAACATCAACTGCACGCTGTGAAACACAACACTCTACTGCGTAGTTAGTTCAGTTCGGCAAGCAACTGTCAATTCAGTTCAAAGTCACCCATGCGCATGCTTGAAATTCAAACATCCATAGCTCCATAACCGTTAAGAATCGGACCTATGTTCATATGAAGTTTTTGACTGGGAATGCCCTCAGCTATAAGCTACCGAACTTATTACATTTCGTCTTGACTCACCCTGTATATACTCCTTGTGATGCTTTCGAACGACGATTTAGGATCGACCTGAGGTTAAACCCCCTACAGCACCCGACCTCATTTGTGGGATTTGGTGAAGGAGCGAATTGGTTTCCGTTTTCCTCCTGCCCTCGTAGCCAGCCACGCGTGGCTGGTCAGAGAATTTTCACAAAAACCTGTCCAGCTGGTTCTACTGCGTAGTTAGTTCGGTTCGGTAAGTAACTGTCAATTCAGTTCAAGGTCACGCATGCGCATGCTTGAAATTCAAACATCCATAGCTCCATAACCGTTAAGAATCGGAACTATGTTCATATGAACTTTTTGACTGGGAATGACCTCAGCTATAAGCTCCCGAAGTCATGACATTTCGTCGTGACTCACTCTGTATTATCCAAGCTAGTGACGTCATTATTATTTTATTTGACTGGTTTTTATGATTCTCAATAGACTGAATTCTTTTGAAAAATACTTAAACAGCATATTGGCAGATCTGATGTTATCTTGATTTGCCGAGTTAACTAAAAATGGGAATTGAAATATGCATTTTATTATGAATTAGAATTAAACATGCATGTGAACCAAAATTAATGACTTCATCTTTTACAACTAAGAGAGAATATATAAGAAAATTAATATTGCAGAATTTAACAAGATTATATGATTAAATGAGAAAAATAATTAGGTAACCATAAAAGAAAAATGAAGTATCAGAAGATATTATTGAACTGGAAATTACTTTAGCAAAAATTAAATGATGAAACAGAAAAAGAAATTAAAAATTAATTTATTCTCCAACCTCTGGCTGAATATCATATACAATAAATAGCATATCATGTGAGTTTGGACCTTATATGCAAAAATGAATGTTAGAATTATTAATTTCTACGGGGCTCTCTTCTCTAGAATGATATGAATACTAATATACAGTAATATAGCATCCTAACTAATCCTAACTAGTATGATAACCAATGATTATTATAATACAGATTTATATAGACAACCTGAGTTGGGGTGGTTAAGTCTATTGCACGTCGTACGAGGACGTACTCTTGGCCATGCATAAGTAATTTCACATAGTACAGTGTCTTTTGGTTTTTGCTGTTGCGAGAATAATCTCTTCATTACTCATATACCGAAGATAATACCGCACACAATAATTATACTGACGGCGGATGTTGAAAAAATCGTTACCGGTTGCAGTATTTGTAAAAGGCTGTTTTGGTTATTATCCGAAATTTTAAAATGACTCAATTGATCATTCCATTCGGGAGCATGAAGTTCGGGCAAGATGATCTCCGGCTTCATGGAGAGATTTAAGATTTCTACAGCAGGTTTGAATATACTTTGAGACGGGAAGGGGTATAAGTTATTAATTGTAATCTTATAGGAGTTGTATACTTGGAAAGTTTTAGATCGTAAGGAACAACCAATCGGTAAGCGGATGATGGCAGGTATATTTATGAGTGAATGGTTTGACAGACACTCAAAAGTTGCGGTAGTCATATTTGCAAAAGAAACCCAGATGTTCGGTCCGATTAGGAGTTGAATGGGTTCAGAAGAATGGAATTTCGTAAAGGAACATGCCGGGACATGACGGTCGCGGATTAAGTCGATGAAGCAAGACCTAGTAGTAGAAAGGGTTACTGGTTTAAGTGGAGGACAAATGAGTTTATTGTTCGTCTGCTGGAATCTACAATGCCGGATGTCGCTCTTTGACATTATAGAATATGTTTGAAGGTTTTTGGCAAGAAAAAGGTAAGGTGGTACTGTGAGTAAATATAATCGATAGATATTAGAGCTATTTTGTTATGGTGTTGGGAAAGGATAAAATTTATATACGTCGTAAGTGGGTTCATCGAAAAATGGTATAATCATGAGGTAAGTGTAGAAGCGTGGTCTAATGGTCCATGTATGGTGAGGTGGGTCGAATTAATGAATTTTGGAATTTTGATTGGCCTGTATCGTAAAAGTTGCATTTTGATGTGGAAAGCGCTCTAAAAATCTTACTGACTCAGACAATATCTTCCACCGCCCCAAGCGAGTAAAAAATTAGCAATTTCCCTATTTTTGGCTATTTTCGTCAAAAATTAATTTGGGATTTTTGATTGGCCTGTCATAAAAGATGCGTTTTGATGAGGAAAACACTGTAACAATCTTACGGACATCAGAAAATATCTTCCACTGGCTTAAGCGAGTGAAAAATTAGAAGTTTCCATATTTTTGGTTATTTTTGTCTAAAAATGAATTTTGGAATTTTGATTGGCTCGTTGCCGTAAAAGTTGCATACTATTACTGATGATGAAAAAAAAACTGTAAAAATATTACTAGCCAGAATAGTCTATTTTATTTATAAAAATATAAATGTAACTCTCGGCTGATAAGTAATTTGAATTTCTTATCACCCAGAACTCACCGAGGAGGTGGTTGCATATCGAGTTCCGCCTGTGCCCGCCCATCCACCCAACCATGCTGGTACTTTCCGCGCGTGTTACGTTTTCACTCTGATCATTGTTCGCTAAGTTTACACTTTATAATCTTTCTTTAAGTCTAATACTCCCATCAGTTTTTGGGATTCCAACTTAGTCCTAATGAAACCATCTCTCCGTAATTCACCACACACAGATAATGATGCCTCAGTTACCAACTTAACACATCTCTCCACAACTTGCGTATGACAACATTTCCCCCGTCTCAAACGTGGAGGGGAGTGTTGTTACGTTCTTGATGTAAAACTGGACCTCGTTATCATCCCATATTTTTGTAAGTGGAGGTTCTGTTATCTCAATTGCCTGCCAATCTATGAGATCAGTATACTTTATGGTCAATGGCATCATAGTTGATGGGTAGAATCCTGAACTGCCTGATTGTAGGTAGGTTCCCTTCTTTCTGTTGTAAACGTGCTGCTAGGATTCTTCTCAGCGCAAGTTCTCGAATGCGACTTCGTACATCTGTTAACATAGTAAGCAATATATTTTCAGAATGTACAAAGTAACTGTTCCTGCCAATGGCATCATATACAATCTGTTTCTCCTTTACCTGCATGTAGCGGGAGCATTTTACTAATTGAAATAAGTGTCGTGTTCCACTATAGCACGATGGAGAAGTCTTGATGCTGAGCCACACCGGTGCGTAAACTCTTATCACGTAAGTTGCCAAAGCGCATAGTTCATCTGAAGGATTACTTGTACTCACATAGGATCTAAGAATTCCGTTTGCATGTTGTAAGCCATCTAGAATGTGACAATAATTGTGACATAGGTTCATGATTACGTTGTGCCAGATCTATTGGGCATTCTCCTGAGGATACTGCTTGACATCTCGAAGAGGTACTTTTGGTCTTTGCTCAAAGCTTTTATATTGTCGATTATTGGCAAAGGCTCTTGAACTTCGATAGGCTCAAACTGTGAAATAGGGTTAAGTTCGCATTTAGCCAGTGCTTTGCCAATGGGACCAGAAAAAGCGTTTGGATCATGAGTCACACCATCAATTTGTAATAGATGTCGTAATGGTAACTCATTAGTATGCAATAAACAAATAATCCACTGTACAGGACGGCCTAAGCGCAGTTCAAGCAAGCGACTCACTCCACCTTTGAAACCGGTATTGACATTAGTACCATCGCATTCTGTTGCTGCAATAGCATCCATTCGAAAATCTTTCTCTTGTAGGCACTCTATGATGCCGGTTTCTATTGCACGTGCAATGATGAACCAGTAATATGAGCAAGGTATTCTGATCTTGGTTCTAAGATGAGAGATACATGTTCTTCGGTGATATTTTCAACATAGTACTTGTCAGTGTTGGGAGTAACGCCGTGACGTAACGGCGTTACTTTTTTAGTAGCTGTAACGAAAATGGTAACGGCACTACTTTTTAGAGCGATTTCAATAGTTACTCGCTACTCGATACTTTCAAATTGATCATTTGACCTGGATCATTTATTAGCTGTTAATTAGCCATTAGCACCTCCAAACGAGGACTATCAGATGTCAATTTCGAAAAACTATGTTCCTGAAATCGAACAACACACTAAAAAATCCGCAAGATTAGGTTTTTTGGACAGGCCATTTTTTTATTTGAGTGTGTCGATTTTTGTCATATAAAGTATAATTTGGTATTATTAAGGCTTTTTTTACCTTTAGTCTTTTCTTAAAAGTAACGGTAGCAGTAGCGGTAACGCGTTACTTTTTCATAGAAGTAACTGAAGCGATAACGACGTTACTTCTTTATCAATGTAACAGTAGCGGTAACGCCGTTACTTATAGAAAGTAACGTGCTCAACTCTGGTACTTGTTTCCTTTTTTAAATTGGCGTTGGTTTTGTCCTTTCTTCCTCAAAGTACAGCCCTCGGATGACATTTGTATTGCCGAAACTTGGCGCTTGCTCTCTTTTCTTCTCTCTTTCTCGCCTTACCTTATTTGTATCAATAATAATTGTTTTATTAGTCTCAGAAATAATGCCAACACCCTGTAGGACAGCTGAAGCTATTGCTGCAGCACTCCTATCTGATATGTTGTGCCGATCGAGAGTTTAACTCTGGGACAGTATCCTGAAGATGATGGCTGGGGAGTTTCAAAACTCATTTCGGCTTCATAGTATAGTCTAGATATGAACGTTTTTGTTGGGAAAAAGCTTCACTTGCATCAGAATCAGTGTCTATGTAACAACCGTTGTTCGGGTAGCTTTTGACATTCTTGAAATTCTTCTCTTCGTTTCAAGCTCTCTCTCATCTGTTGTCTTCTTTTGATCAACATTTCCTATGATCATTTTTCTTGCACTTCACTGATCATTCAGGAATTCGCTCTTCTTTATGCACCTTACGCTCTTTTGGACAATTACAAACTTTACTACATTTGCAAGCGGCAATGTCAAATAGCTTTGAAGCTTCTTTTCTGAAATTGGTCATCCTCAATTTATAAGAATCATTATCTTTTCGCTGCTTGTAGGGTTTCAAAATGTTCCGATATTTAACATGATAAGCTTTGATTTTTGCTACAACTTGTTGGTGTGAAGTAATGGGTATACTTGATGTAGCCCACATTTTTTCCACTTAACTAGCAACATTTTCTACATTTTCTGCCGATAATGTAGGAACGTGAGTGTAAAGGTTTCCTTTGATAGGTGCAGGTTGAAGAGACGAGCTTAAATAATGTGTGTGGAAAAAAAAAAAAAATAATATATAATATATATATATATATGCATTTAACTGCAATGACCACGCAGTATATAAATGAATAGAAACGACGTAAATAAGGAGCGTCTCTGCACACGGGAAGAGAAATAACGAATAAATGAAAAATGAGGCGAACCGCCCGGGAATCGAACCCAGGGCCTTCCAATTGCCGGTTGGATGCGCTACCATTACACTACGGACCTCGATCAATCATAAATCGAAATTCTCCTACATAGGGCAGAAACCAATGCCCTGAGAGGGCACCCTCGCAAATCGTGAATATGTGCATTTAACTGCAATGACCACGCAGTATATAAATGAATAGAAACGACGTAAATAAGGAGCGTCTCTGCAGTGGTTTCTGCCCTATGTAGGAGAATTTCGATTTATGATTGATCGAGGTCCGTAGTGTAATGGTAGCGCATCCAACCGGCAATTGGAAGGCCCTGGGTTCGATTCCCGGGCGGTTCGCCTCATTTTTCATTTATTCGTTATTTCTCTTCCCCGTGTGCAGAGACGCTCCTTATTTACGTCGTTTCTATTCATATATATATATATATATATATATATATACAAAATTATAAAGAAAATTAAATAACTGAAGATTAAGACAAGTGGATTTTCCGAAGTGTAAGGAGTATGCTCCGATAGCTTCGCTGATGTTCCGTGTAAAGTGTCGGCTTGTGCGTTGTCTAATAGTTGCCCAAGGACTTGAATCCAAGTAACCTTTTGGAGCAAGGTGAAACTTGTGTAAAAGATGCATATATTACTATGAACATATGAATGCAAAATTAAGAGTTAATTCACAACATAAAAATCAAAACATGACAATTAGGAAGTATAAGAAAAATACAAAATCAGAAACTTGTAAAATATCGGCTTACCCCTTGAAGACCTCTGAAAGAATGGTTGGCCAGTTTGGCGTGTGGTTGATGATTACAGTTTCGTCTTCATAATTATATGGTTAACTGATCAACCACAGCCAAATGGCCACGCCCACTAATTAAGAGAGTCTACAAGGATCAATGAGATCTTTCCACAGACACTCAATTAATTACTGAGAGATACTGAACACATTGTTAGCATTAGACAGTACTTCATGACTGATTCATAAGTTGGTAAACTATTATGAGACATATAATAAGAGTTCCAAATATAGGCCACTTGGATTGTTCTCTAGTTTGAGCCATTTTTAGTCAATTATTTTCACTTATTATTCATGAATAATAATTTTTCTGCAAACAAAGAATCAATTAGAATGCTATAAAAGACAACCAAAGACAAATAACAAACAGTAAGCTGTTGCTTACTGCTGCATGCTACACCATACAGCAGAGAACAACCACCTTCCACGGATCTTCCAGTAATACGGACAAAGCGTGAGGGCCAGTTGCAGCTGCAGACTGAGAGAGGCATGTCCTTGTATGACCTTGAAGTGTTACCTTGTGGTTAGTCACGTATCGATGTACACAGCTTGGTCTTCCCCTTAGCAATTAAAAGGACAAATAATCGTCTCAGATAGACATTAGACAATTACGTGTCAATAGGAAAGTGCTCATAAAATAATTTCAAATACAGATAGATTGGACGAAAATAGCTAGAAATAGTGCAAGGCATTTGCTAATTTTCACTGGCTTTGGGATATGGAAGATATTGTCTGATGCCACTAAGATTTTCACACAATATTTTATTCATCAATACACAACTTTTACAAGAGGCCAATCAATATTCTAAAATTCATCTTTTGACGAAAATAGCTAAAAAAAAATAGGAAATTGCTCAATTTTTCATTCGCCTGCGGCAGTGGAAAATATTTCCTGAGGCCAGTAATATTTTTACAGTGTGTTTTCCTTATCGGTATGTAAGTTATACGAGAAAAGGCTACTCAAAATTCCAAAATTTGGTTGTTTTTTTATGAAAGTAACCAAAAATAAGAATTTTCTCATTTTTAGCTCGCTTGGGGCAGTAGAAGATATGCACGTTGGAAGTTAATTTGTTTTGTGTCTTTCTCATATCCATACGCAACTTTTGCGATACCAGGCTAATCCTAATTCGAAAAAAAAATCCCATAGGTACAAATTCGACCCACCTTACTGTACAGGTAAGGTGGGTCTTTGGCAGTTCTTTGCTATGTAATATTTGTAAATATATGAAGGTATTACCGTCTCATTGGTCCGAATGACAATGGGCATGTATGTATGTATGTATATATTTACGATATATATGCATGTACCTACATATGTGTGTGTACGTATGTATGGACATATGTATGTATATCTGTGTGTGTGCATGTGTGTGTGTATATATACGCCTCGGTGGAGTAGTGGTTAGCGTCGCTGACTACGAATCCATCGGCCTCGGGATTGAGACCCGGTGACGGCAGCCGGCGCGCAGCAAAACCCAGCTGTTCATCCTTCCACATAATAAAGAAAGTGGTTGGTAGATAAATGGGTACCCTGGATAGCCTAGTGGTTTAGACGCTGGGCTGCTGGTGAGGCGTGGTTCGGATTCCACGTTAAACTGTAGGTCTAAGATGAAGTGAAAAGCTTGACCTTCGTCAGAATGAACAATTCGGGCGGAAGCAAATCAAAGGTGTATGATATATATATATATATATATATATACAGTGGTGTAGTGCTAAATAAAGAAGTGAGGGAACGCATTTTGAAAGTGTTACTCAGATGCGGGGGGGACCAATGGCGAGCGCGGCGAGCCCATACAGCTTGGGGTCCGGAAATCTTTTGAAATCTGACCAATTTCAGGGATATTTTGAGGTCATATGCACTGGATATTAGGATATATTCCAAGGTTGAAGATGCAGTATTTCCAGTGTCATTAGATATACGACATCCAGTACGATCAATAAAAATAGCTAACAACTGGAATGATTAACTAAAAAAAAGTTAACAACTGGTACGCCGTGGTGACTGTTTCATCATCTTTATAGGCTAGCATTGCCTCAGTCGAAGCTAAAAGAAATGAAACAGTTAATGATTCTTTCTCATATTTCTTCTAGGGGTGGGAATTAAAATTTCATGACGTTAGAGATTTGTAAGTTCGGATTTATTTGAAACAGTGAGGGAACGCCGTTCCGTCTACCAAAAAAGTAAGGGAACGCCGTTCCCACGCGTTCCCTCAGCACTACACCACTGTGTATATATATATATATATATATATATCTAGGTATGTGTGTGTATGTATGCTTCCTATAGCAACTGACATGCACCATCAACTCGTATAAAATAATAATAAATTGTAATATTGATATTATATTTTGTTGCTGTTACTATAGTTTTATATTGTCTATTCTACTACGCTACATATACTTAATGCGACAGTTAATGCAGCCCTATCATATTTTTTTTAATGCGGGAAGGAGGGCCAAGGGCGATTGCCCGCAAAAACGCCCCACGAGGGCCAAATTTAAGGTCCAGGGTTTTCGAGATGCCAGGGCACACTGCGTTTGAAAAATTGAAGATCATAAAAAGGGGAAAAGATGGATTGAGGAAGATTGTTCCAGAGTTTACCGGGTGAGTAGATGAAAGGAATGAGAATGTGTAGAAAGTCTGGCTGGTACTGAGTGCTCTCCTTAAAGGAAGAGGTATGCAGTTAGAGTTCAGAAAATCAGTGTCTGTTATGTAGTGTAATAGCGATATTGAAGAGAGAGAGAGGCATCATTGCGGTGAAAAGAGAGGGGTTGAAGACAGTCAGTCAGAGGCGGAGAACTGATAAGACGAAATGCTTTTAATTCCACCCGGTCAAGTAGAGCTATGTGGGTTGAGCCACCCCACACATGAGAAGCGTATTCCATACAGGGGCGGACAAGACCACTGTACAGAGACAGCGAGTGAGGGTGAAGAAACTGCGGAACCGGCACAACACACCTAACCTCTTACAAGTTGTTTTGGAAAGAGAGTATATGTGATCTTTCAAGGAAAGATTACGAGAATAGGATCTAAAGAAGAATATAAAGAATCTAAAGAATACATCTAAAGAAGTAGAATAATGTAGATTTTATTTGATTTTAGTGCCGGTGTAACGTTGAAAAATGAGGTCGTTGAAAATTGAGGTGCACCTCATTGTTCAACGTTGAATAAAGAGGTATAGGGGGCCTACCTCATTTTTCAACGACCTCATTTTCTTTTTTTATCCATTAAGTAATGTACTGCGAGGTGTGAGAGGTTGCACAGACTTTTTTCAAAACGCATGTGTTAAATTGAAGTTTTCCTTGATGGAACAACGGCAAAAGACGGGTTTCAAGGATGAATACGTATTTCCTGGAATTTAAATGTTCATCTACGAATGCTAGGTGCATTTTCTCTGTTCATTTTATTCCTGCAGTCAGTGGCGGATTATCATTGAGACAATTGAGGCTGAAGCCTCAGGCCCCCATGCTTAAGGGGGGAGCCCCAATCAACTGAGTTTCGATGATATAATACGAGATTTCGCAAACTTCTTTGATTAAATATGACAGAGTACACAAACTGACAAATTCCCTGTTTTATTTTATGTTTTATAGGCCCTAAAGTAAAGTTTGTTTAATACTGTTTGGTTTTGGCAAACGGCAAAATACACTGTGTTAAGGTTCTTTTAAGTTTGTTTCTCAATTAGCCTAAGCACCGCACATATAATTCGTGTAAATGTACTATGTACTGTACATGTACAATAATTAGGGTGGATCACTTTTCACTTTTTTTAAAAAATTATAGCTGGTCAAAGTTTTTCCCATGATTTGGTTCAGTGGAAGTACACTGACACCATTTTTACCAAAATCGATCAATATTTAGGGGTCGCGCATCGACCTTGAAAATTTCAATTTTGGAAATTTCGCCAAATTGACAATTTTTTACTGAATAAAGATAAATCATCAAATGACCATATTTTCTGAATCCTCTCAGTGAAAGAAATCCTCTCAGATACTTACCAAGTTGATCGGACAAGTGGTTTAGAAGTTACACTCACCTAGAAATAACATTAAAATTTAAAATATCGTATTTGTCCCCCGTTATGGACGTAATCATAGCATCAGTAGCTGGCGCATCCTAAAATCCCAATTACACACACACGCTATGTCTATGACCAATATTTTTACTAATCACAGTTTGCTTTTTACAGATCAACTGTGTCAACTGATTCTTGTTTGATAAGTCTAGACTTTAGTACAATGGATAAACTGTTAACAACCAGGAGTGGGAAGACTCTGAAAGTTACTTATTCTGGAAAAGAGAAAGCAGCAACAACAGCACCACCTTCTCTAAGGTCAGCCACGGACGTCTTCTTAATTGGTCAGCCATCTTCCTCGATCGGTGGTGCCAAATTGCCAACCACCCATCAAGTTCTCCAGTACTTCTTCTATGCCAAGCAGGAAACTACTGACAGGAAGGCCGCCGTAAAAGACACGGTGGCCAATGTTCTGGCATTTTGGAACATGGCACGTATAAAGACGATCACGAGGCGTAACTGCGAAAGAAAACTGGAGTTACTGTGGGAAGAGTGGCGCTCGCTGCAGAAGAGCAAGATGAGAGACAGTGACGCGGGAAAAGGCAGGGAGAAGTTTTCAGAAAATCTGAACAAGCTCTGGGACATCGGAGCTCCCGATGCTATTGAAGAGATACAGAAAAGTCGACTGCTCTCAGACAACAACAAACAAGAAGATATTAAATTTTATGAGGATCAACGGGGCCTGCGCCAGGCAACAATGAGTGGCAACGGCAACTCTCAAGACAACAATCTCGTGGTGAGCCAGGCACCTCAAAAACGAAATTAGGAACCGAAGCTGAGAGCGACGATGAATCTATAGAAAGCAGATCATCGAGCAACTCCGAATCACAGCTAGAACCACCATACCGACAGCCGAGAGAATCAACTGTATCAATCAGCCTTCCTCACCGCATCCTCAATGCACCGGCTGTTATTGAAGTGGCTGATCGCTTCCGGATGTCCAATAATCAGGTGTGTATATATCAGTAATGATCTTTCCTTGACAAAGATATAATAGACGTAACGACGGAAAATTTAGTGATTATTTTGTCACATAAAAACCATACGCATCCTTGTCAATTTCCTTTCAATTTCGCACATAGGTGGCAAGTGTCGTGGCGGCAGTCCTACGTTCGGCAGATCCGCCCGCAGACCTGGACAAATTCAGTATCTCGAAGGACACGTCTCGCCGTGGAAGAGTGGCACATCGTTGTGAAGTGTCGACAGCTGTGCAGAAATCCTTCGTATCTCCGAGGCATGCTGTCGTCCACTGGGACGGTAAAGTAATCAAGGTCAGTTTTGCCCTCACCGTGGACGACAGTGAATTAACATGTTCCAGTGACGACAGTGGATTGACATATTCCAGTGGACGATAATGGATTGGCATGTATGACATACGTTTCAGGACTCTCTTGGATCATTGGAGCACCGCCAGGCGATTCTCATCTCCGGAGCTCCCCAATGCACAGAAGGAAAGTTGCTGGCCGTTCCGACTGTTGCTGACGGCACCGGTCTGTCCCAGGCGACCTTTCGTGCTCTCAAAGACTGGGGATGCGAGAACAACGTGATTGGACTGTGCTTCGACACAACTTCCTCCAATACGGGGAGGGTGCAGGGTGCGGTGGTCCGGCTGGAGAACATGCTTGGTAAACCGCTCTTCCAGCTGGGCTGTCGCCATCACGTTATGGAGCTCATCGTGGGGGCAGTGGTCATCACCGCGTTTGGAAGAACCACAGCACCAACTGAACCTTTGTTCCAGTATCTGAGGAGAAGGTGAATTTCAAGTCTAAGGCGCATTTGTTTTCTCCAATGATTTTTTGCCTTCAGAGCAATTGAGATATCAGCGTCCTTCTACTAATGATGTTAATAGCAGTCGAAAAGGGAAACTTCAGTCGTTTTCATGCAATATTTTCATAACTCCCCTTTCAGGTGGGACAAGCTCGACCTCTCGACTTATCGCGAGCTGGAGATCGAGCATTTGGCGGAGGTGACGTGGCTGATGGAGCTCCGAGATGAGGCAGTCAAGTTCCTCGGCACCGCTTCTGGTCTTGTCAGAGAAGACTACCGAGAAGTGGCGGAGATTACACTCCTGGTACTCGGGGCCCAGCCACGTCGTGGCACACACTTCATGCGCCCAGGAGCCTACCATCATGCGAGGTGGATGGCCAAGGTTGGTATTTTGAATTAGAAGTTAAATATTGTATTGCCTTCTGCAAACAGCCATTTGAAGTCCCTACCAGAAAAAAAATAAGATAAATAATTTACCATTAAACAAACTTATATGGAGTGGTATCGGTATTTATACATCACAGTGCGTATTCGTTTCAGATCATCTACTACACGAAGCTCCTGATGTTCAGCGGTCAGCTGGAGTTCGACGACGAGCTGGTACAGAAACTTCAGAGAGTGGTACTATTTACTGCACTCCTCTACGCACCTGCCTGGCTGGCGGCTCCTGTCGCAGCTGATGCCCCGCTGAATGACCTTGTGTTGTACCAGCGTCTTCTGCAGTACAGGGCTGTGGATCGCGAGATTGCAGAGGCTTCACTGGCAGTGATCAGGCGGCACTTGTGGTATCTGAGGCCTCAGACCGTCGTTTTCGCCCTCTGCAGTGACAAAGTGGAAGACACTGTGAAGCACGAGATGGCAAAGAAGCTGTGCCGCCTCGCTGTGCCCGAGGACTTCACGTATGACAACGTCTCGGTTGATGACACGACGCGCCTTCCGGACCTGATCGATGAGTCATCGTGGTTCGTGTTCACAGGCCTGCAGGTGTGCGCGTCTACGTGGCTCACTCTGCCGGTGAATAAGTGGGATCAAGATAAGAACTACTGTGATCTGAAGAATGTCATCTCGCATCTGAAAGTTACCAACGACGTGGCAGAGAGAGGGATAAAACTGATAGAAGATTACGCGAACACTGTCACAAAAGACGAGTCACAGCTGCAGGGTCTTCTTCAGCTCGTGGAAAAGAGCCGGAAAGAACTCGGTGACTTCAAGAAGTCGTCACTTGCCAAGATGACGTAGCGCAGAGGGAAAGGGAGTTAGCAGAGAGAGTACATGGCGCACGCCTTAAGATGACGTGTGTTCTAACCACGATTCATACAGTTTTTGAACCTAGTTAGGGGCACCGGAGTAAGTGCCTTTAGTGATATCGGTAAACCGTTTTAATACAAAATACATTTGATCTTTCCTTATTCGTTTTATCTTATCCTAAAAAGCAGACAATGGCAGACAGCATATGGAGGTACGGGGACAAATACGGTATTTTAAATTTTAATGCTATCTCAAGGTGAGTATAACTTCTAAACCACTTGTCCTATCAACTTGGTAAGTATCTGAGAGGATTTCTTTCACTGAGAGGATTCAGAAAATATGGTCATTTGATGATTTATCTTTATTCAGTAAAAAATTGTCAATTTGGCCAAATTTCCAAAATTGAAATTTTCAAGGTCGATGCGCGACCCCTAAATATTGATCGATTTTGGTAAAAATGGTGTCAGTGTACTTCCACTGAACCAAATCATGGGAAAAACTTTGACCAGCTATAATTTTTTAAAAAAAGTGAAAAGTGATCCACCCTAAATTATTGTACATGTACATGTATTGTTAATAAAAATCTATAAAAAAGGGCCCTCAAATAAAATTAGCCTCAAGCCCCAAGTACAGTTAATCCGCCCCTGTCTTCAGTATGTGAAACTCTGTAGACTGTAACTGTACAGTATATAAGTAAAAAGATAGACAGTAATATAACGCTGCAGATGGTGAACAAGGAAACAGATTTACAAACAAACAAACTACCTTTATTTCAGACTCAACAGGTACAGACATTATACAAGTGGTCTAAAAAATTAAATAATAGTTGTTTGGAGCAGTGACCACATAGGCCAATGAAACACTGTAAATAATGAATATACGGTTGCCTACGTCAATGCTTCCAGATTCGATATCTGTAAAATATATCAGTTACCAGTTCACTAACCATAGCTTCTTTTATCTTACCGACTGACTCACCAGGCCTAGTCATAGGTTTATATAAAAAATTGTCTCACACTGCACAGTAGGGTGGAGTGAAAATATTAAACCGTCTTGCCTCACTCATGATTTGGTGTATTGACCCTCTAGAAGTTCTAAAAAGATAATATTTTCTTTTTAGGACCCTCCACCCGCCGCATTTTTGCCGAAAACAAAATGGCGGAAAGCCATATTTTGAAAGACCCCTAGTATAATATCTATCGGTTTTTGAGAGAAGATATCGCGTTATATTGTGCGTTATTTGGTTATAACTATGAAATGAGTAAATATATTCACACAACACAAGCGATACTTACTAATCACCAACTACTTACGAACACACGGACTCTTATCTAAACATCAGTCTTACTCGAGGTCACTGACATCTTGCATATGGCTGATAAGGGATGTCTTTTTTATTGATCGAAGTATGGTGAGAAAAGAGAGACAGAAATTGAGAAAAACATTACAAGTTGAAGCTGCACAAAGTTATGGTGATGTTAAAGCTTTATATTTTGATGGGAGAAAAGACAAGACGTTGGTAAAGACAAATAAAGATGGCAAATGGTACCTTAACCATTTGAGCCCTAAATCTGGAAAAACAAGTGATGTATCTAAAGGTGGGTCTAAAGGTGGCATAATCCATTTCATCGAACAGAAGCTGAACCGACCATTGCAATGGAACATTTGTATGTTACATACAAATGAACTTCCCTTAAGCCATCTGTTCGAGCGATACGACGGGAAAACAACTGGGCCAAGATCATTCAGTGGATCTATTATTGGTAATGCTCTTAAGACTTGCCATGAGATGCCTGTGGTAAAGTTCTCCCCAATTACAGGATGGGGCCGATAGCATCCCAGTTCTCACAGATGAGCTTATAGAAGATTTAAGTAATGATCAACAATACGTGTTCAGAATAATTGGGGCCATAAGAGAAGGATATGTTGACGGAAGCCTAGAGAAACTCAAGCCTGGTCCTCTTAACAGCTCTAGATGGTTATCTCTAGCTAACAGACTATACCGTTATTATGTCTCCCAAAAGAATCCCTCCAGAGAGTTACGTAGCCTTGTTTTGTTCATAGTAACAAACTATGGTCCTAACTGGTTCAGTATAAAATTTAAACCGTATCTGCCTGATGAACCCAAACATATCTTTGATGCGATAAAAAGGTTCAACCTGTTACCCCAAGATATATAAAAAGTTGTTCAACCTTATATATCACGGAATGCCTATTTTGCTCACTCAGAAAATATTTTTCTAGCAATGCTGTCAGATAGTGAGCAAAGTCTGCGCAAAGTTTCAATCGATCGAATAATATAGACAAGAAAGTGTAAGGAAACCAATACAAAGAAAATCAGAGAATTTAGAGTACCAGAATTGAACTTCAAAGCATCACATTGGACAATGGACAGACATCATCTTCTGGGATAGGATTAATATCAGTGAACCACCTCTCACTTCTAAATTGTGTGATGAAGAATTGCTTGTCTACGAAACAAAATGTTTCAAAGTTGAGTAATACCTCATTCACACACAGAACGTCGAAAGAGTCGTGAATTTGTTTACAGATGCATCAGCATCAGTAATATCACAGGAATCAAGAGACGGATTTATTAGGTCAAGAATAAAAAGTCGCTCTCTGCATCCCTCACTTGAAACCAAAAAGGATCTGATGCCTCTCCTGAAAAAAATAATAATATTTGAGATGAGCGGGTTTTATATCGCATTCAAATGTAATTGATTTACGGCATCCAACCAAGTGAGACCAGATACAATTTTATTTCGATACAATATATGCACAATAGTGTTTTTTAAGTATAGTTTTGCATTATAAAGCGTTTTTCTTCAATTATTTTTTTGATAAAACACTTAGTTTTTATGTAATGAGCATATTTTTATTTATGGACAACCGGCTGATGGCCATTTTGCTTTTATGTAAAAATGCGAGAGATGGTTTGAGTTACAGACATTAAATGACTGAATACATCATTTTTACGTTCTAATACACCAAAAAACAAGTGAGGCAAATAAATTTGAAATAAAAAGTTGTTTCACTCCGCCCTACTGCACAGGTACATTATTGACTATAAACAACATCCTGGCACTAAAAGGAACACTGTTTATAAACAGAGGAGTTCTTAAAAGCCTAAATACATTGATAATATTTCGAAATGTGAAATTTAATGGATCACATCACCTCAAATTCTGTTCACACAGATCAATTATCAAACACGATAAGAAAGAGTATTTTAGCACAAATTAACAGAATATGTAATGTTATGTTCTTCTCAGGAGCATTACTGAAATATTTGGAAAAGCCATCCTCAGCAAAGCCTGATGAGCATCATGAACCAACAGCAGGACCATCCTCTATGCAACCTCAAACACCAGTAGAAGTAGAGCCTGATGAACCAACAAGTGGCCCATCTTCTGTTCAGCTTCAAACACCACACACAGGCATTTCTACTGAGCAACAAGAACCAAGATCTGCTCCACCGCTTGATCCGTATGACTGGCCAGTTGTCCTATCAGATGCCTTGAAGACAGATCTGGTGTCTCGAGGACCATTTCAAATCAGTCCAGATTTCACATTCCCTAAAAGAGAGGACGGTAGAAGCTTTAATGACCATTACATGTACAGAACATTAATTAATGGGGGAAAAATAAAGCGAAGCTGACTGATGTACTCTAAAAGGAATGATGCTCTTTATTGCTTCTGCTGCAAGGTGTTTTCAAGGAAGTCGTACAAACTAATTACGGATGGACTTTCAGACTGGATAAACGTTGGTTCGCTTCTGAAAGGTCATGAAAATAGTTCAGAACATGCAGATAACATGGCAACATGGAAGGATCTGGAACTGCGGCTAAAAACTGGGAGGACCATTGACCAAATTGAAATGTCATTAATGGAGGTAGAGCAAAGACGCTGGCGAGATGTTCTCACACGTCTTGTAAGTATAATCCAATCACTGGCAGAGAGAAACCTTGCTTTCAGGGGGTCTTCCTCTACATTGTACAAGCGAGACAATGGCAACTTCTTGAAGGAGGTTGAGCTGCTTGCCAAATTTGATCCAGTGATGAAACAACACATCAGCAGAGTCGAAAGTGGCCAATATAGTCATTCAAGTTACTTAGGAAACATCATTCAAAATGAGCTCATTGGGTCCATTAGTGGGAAGATCTTGGATGCCATTGTTGCAGAAATAAAACAAGCTAAATATTACTCAATAGCCTCAGTGATAATCCGTCACTGCCTGGGGGTCCTGTTCAATCTTACCTTAGGGTAGTGGACTGAAACAGGCCTACTTTATAGGCTTCACTATAAACAAAAACTATTTGTGGCTTTCTTTCTAAGCAGCCCAAACCTTGCATCAACAACACAATCAGACTTGCACCCAACCTACTTGGGAATCTTATCATAAAGTTTCATTTCATTGCTAAATGTTCATACAAAACTTGACTCGCAGCTCCTTCTGAAGTGAGATATACAAAATACGAATCCTATTGACGAAATTGCTGGCCAGTATGCTTCATGTAGTTACTTCGGGTGTTGATGTTGGTTTGAAATGGCTCATAATTTTCTCCTCATATTTTTCAAGTGAAATGTAAATGTAAATAACATCCATATAAAAGGAAATCCGGACAATATAACTTTCCATTGATTCCCACAAGATAAATAATTAATTAATCTTTGATACATAGTAAATAGTTGTAGCAAGTTGTAGATTTCATTTTGTATGACACTTTATGAATGACATGATAAGACTCTGTAGTAGGCTTTGTTTGCACTATTTCACGATGCAACAAATCATGTATCTAGAGTCTAGACTACCAAAAACTGAACTGCAAGAGAGCTCTGTATATAACCACACCCTAACTGTGCCACTTTTATCTAAAGAGCAGAATGGACGCTGCCGGCGTCCAAAATTGATGCCACAAGAGCCTCCAAACTGTTTTCTCTAATATAAATAAAAATTTTACTAACCTTGCAATTATGAGATGGATATATATATATATATATATATATTATATATATATACCGTATATATATATATATATATATATATATATACATATACTGTATATATATATAATGTAAAGAACGACGCTTGTGTAGAAGAGCGTTCCGCACAAGATGAAGAGGGAGAACGAGCAAATGAGGTACCTCCCAGGAATCGAACCCGGGATCATCCAATTGCCAGTCGGATATGCTAACCACTGCACCAATTATGAGATGGATATATATATATATATATATATATATATATATTATATATATATATAACATATATATATATATATATAATGTAAAGAACGACGCTTGTGTAGAAGAGCGTTCCGCACAAGATGAAGAGGGAGAACGAGCAAATGAGGTACCTCCCAGGAATCGAACCCGGGATCATCCAATTGCCAGTCGGATATGCTAACCACTACACCAAGGACCCCGATTAGTCAGTACTCGTAATTCTCCTACATACGAGCGGAATCAAATGCCCTGAGGGGCACCTTCGCATGCCGGACAAATATACATTTTAACCGCAAACAACACACAGTATAATTAATGTAAAGAACGACGCTTGTGTAGAAGAGCGTTCCGCACAAGATGAGGAGGGAGAACGAGCAAATGAAAATGATGTACCGCCCATGAATCGAACCCGGGATCATCCAATTGCCGGTCGGATATTTGTACGGCATGCGAAGGTGCCCCCTCAGGGCATTAGATTCCGCTTGTATGTAGGAGAATTACGAGTACTGACTAATCGGGGTTCTTGGTGCAGTGGTTAGCATATCCGACCGGCAATTGGGTGATCCCGGGTTCGATTCCTGGGAGGTAGCTCATTTTTCATTTGCTCGTTCTCCCTCTTCATCTTGTGCGGAACGCTCTTCTACACAAGCGTCGTTCTTTACATTAATTATACTGTGTGCTATTTGCAATTAAAATATATATTTGTACGGCATGCGAAGGTGCCCCCCTCAGGGCATTTGATTCCGCTCGTATGTAGGAGAATTACGAGTACTGACTAATCGGGGTCCTTGGTGCAGTGGTTAGCATATCCGACCGGCAATTGGGTGATCCCGGGTTCGATTCCTGGGAGGTACCTCATTTTTCATTTGCTCGTTCTCCCTCCTCATCTTGTGCGGAACGCTCTTCTACACAAGCGTCGTTCTTTACATTAATTATACTGTGTGTTGTTTGCAGTTAAAATGTGTATATATATATATATATATATATATATATATAGTATATGATGCAAATCCACAAGGAAAAAGAAAAACGATTCCAAGGCCTTTCGTGTATTCAGAGCTACACCTCGTCAGGGAATGATTCCCTGATAAGGTGTAGCTCTGAATACACGAAAGGCCTTGGAATAATTTTTCTTTTTCCTTGTGGATTTGCATCATTTATTCATTTCACGTTTTTAATTGTGAAATTCATCCTATATAATATATATAATATATATATATCCTATATAATATATATAATATATATATCCTATATAATATATAAATATATATATATCCTATATAATATATATAATATATATATATCCTATATAATATATATAATATATATATCCTATATAATATATATAATATATATATCCTATATAATATATATAATATATATATATCCTATATAATATATATAATATATATATATCCTATATATATATATATATATATCCTATATAATATATATAATATATATATATCCTATATAATATATATATATATATATATATATATATAATATATATATATATCCTATATAATATATATAATATATATATATATCCTATATATATATATAATATATATATATACCTATATAATATTATAATATATATATATATCCTATATATATCCTATATAATATATATATATATATATATATATATATATATATATATATATATATATATATATATATACCTTAACCAAATATATACAAGAATGCTGTATTAGCCCTTTCACTAATGAGAACGTGTATATATACGTTCTCAATAGTGAAAGGGTTAATCAGCCAACTCATCATATCGCTTTGGATAACAATGGCTCTTCCTCTTCTAGATTTTCTCACAAACATCACAGCGTCACATGCATATGATCCTATTAATATATTAACTTGCACTCCTCTTTAATATCATAGATTGAGAAGTTCACAAACGTTTTGGAAAAGCAAGCAGATCTTTCTTAAGTGAGCGATCAGACGGGAGATATTTATGCTATTTTTTCAGCTAAGTGATATACTTGTATTATCGTACATCTGGCTGTTAACATCTACCATACACACGTATTTTGGATAGACCTGTTATTCATTCCAAAACTGTGTAATTTCAAGACCAGTGTTTTCGACTTCATCTAAAATTTTATGTTCATAGTAAATTATAACTTTTAAATTTAAAACTATTATATTATTAATAATAATAATATAATAATATTATCATTATTATTATTTAACTTGTAATTCCTAATTTAATAAATGTTTACGATAAAAAATAGTGAAACTTTTTTTTTATTATTTTACAAATTGAGGTATGTAGCTATTCTTTGCCGTAGAGACCCCATGTAGAGAGCCTCAAATTCGCAGTACAGTATTTGATAGTATTCGTAGCATCGACAGAAGTTAAACAAATTTTTAATCGTCAGAAAAATCTCTTCATGCTGGCAGTGCTAAATTCTGATGTAGGTAAATGCTCTAAGATAAACTCCAGTCTTCCCTGGCAATTAAAAGGTTTGTATGAGCACTCGAAACTGTCCCAAGGTTGACCTTTTGTAATGTCCTTCGATACGATCTTGAGAAAAGTATTAAAGTACTGTACAATCCTAAGAAGTGCATGTATGCCTCTATATGCATGTATGCCCTTGTGCGAAACTTGGTTCTCAATCCATGCGCAAAGTCGTAAGTGTCTAATATTCATCTGCCGGGATAAAGCACTAAGTAATAGAATATATATATATATATATATATTATATATATATGCTGCAAACCCACAAGGAAAAAGAAAAATGATTCCAAGGCCTTTCGTATATTCAAAGCTACACCTCGTCAGGGGATGAAGATAAAGGCGAGATGCCATAAATATATACAACGTACAGGAAAAACAAAACAATTAGCACATACTTAACAAGGGTTAATGAAAGGCAAATAAATTTTAACATGATATCGTCAGTTTTATACGTCCCCGCACTGTTATTGAAATTGTTTTTAAAATGAATAAATGCACATTCTAGAATATTTCTTTCTATTATATCTCTGTTTTTAACAAGCGCTTTAGAACTATCCCACTTGATGCTATGGTTACATCTATACATATGGTTAAATAAAGCATTGGAATTATTAGGTGTTCTACAAGCATATTTATGCTGTTTTACCCTAATATCTAACGTTTTACCGGTTTGGCCTATATATACTGAGTTACATTGTGTACATCACGCCTAATAAAGAATAGCCCTGATAATGTTGTTGGTTGTGTGTATTCGATCGGATGTACAGTACACAATGTAACTCAGTATATATAGGCCAAACCGGTAAAACGTTAGATATTAGGGTAAAACAGCATAAATATGCTTGTAGAACAGCTAATAATTCCAATGCTTTATTTAACCATATGTATAGATGTAACCATAGCATCAAGTGGGATAGTTCTAAAGCGCTTATTAAAAACAGAGATATAATAGAAAGAAATATTCTAGAATGTGCATTTATTCATTTTAAAAACAATTTCAATAACAGTGCGGGGACGTATAAAATTGACGATATCATGTTAAAATTTCTTTTGCCTCTCATTAACCCTTGTTAAGTATGTGCTAATTGTTTTGTTTTTCCTGTACGTTGTATATATTTATGGGCATCTCGCCTTTTATCTTCATTCCCTGACAAGGTGTAGCTTTGAATACACGAAAGGCCTTGGAATCGTTTTTCTTTTTCCTTGTGGGTTTGCGGCATTCATTCATTTCACGTGTTTTATTGTGAAATTCATCCCATATATATATATATATATATATATATATGAAAATTAAAAAGTTTATTGGCAGACCAATAGTCCATATAACAAATAGTAATAACACAAACTGAAAAAATTACAATGAAAATACAAGTAATGAAAAATAGCAATGCCGAAATTAAGTGGAACTACAGACAAACGTTTTCATATTCCACATTATATCTTAAATGATATGTGAAAGGACTGATGAATAGCTTGGATAAATGGGTTGGCTGAGTTTTAATTCTTCGTATTAGACGATACTGAGCACGGCTCGTTACCTCATGGAAGCTCGAGACATTGTGGCTAATAAACATTTGCGAAGCTGAGTATCTCTAACTTGTGTAGGTGTCTGAAAGATCTGTTATGAAGCAAATTTAGTGTTCTGCCAGAACCTTTTTTTATAATTCATACAGAATTGCTGCCACATATATTCGTGCAGAAGGTACGAAAGAGTGTCTTTAGCTTCACTTGTACAGAATCAGAAGTTCCTTATAGTTATATTTGCTTCAGCACAGAAACTTCGATATTGTTTTCTAATATCTTAGTCATCACCCAAGGAGCTGGAGATAATCTGACCCAAATACTTAAATTCTTGTATCTCCTTTAGTGGTTCATCTCTCATTTTGAAACTAACACTGGCTCGCTGATTAAAGCTTTTGCGATGGAAATACATAACCTTAGTTTTTGTAACATTAAAAAGAATATCATGGTTCTGCAAATATAATTCGCTAACTTTTAGAAGTTAACCCAGACCTTTAACAGAAGCAGGGCCGGATTAACCATTAAGCAAAATAAGCCCGTGCTTAGGGCATCAAGGGAAGGGGGGCACCACAGAAATTTTCCATTGTCGGATTTACCATGGATTTATTATACTATTATAATCGCGGCTTATAGCCTATAAGCTGTTGAAAACTGAATTATATATATTCATATATAGTATTTATTTTTTTTCATTGTTTGAATTTGTAGTGAACAACAACCCTTTTGAGAGAATAAATATATTTCGTTGTAATCACACACTTTACGCTTTGCGTTATTATTTTGTTTATATCAAATCTTTGAGCGCCATATTAAAAATACATATAGATTAAATATTTTCGTGTGCTATAGGAAGTTATTCTGAACGTGTGATTTGTGCATATAATATTAAATATATATTTTACATAATCATTTGGTATTGTTTTACAGAAAGATTTAGGTTTATAGAATTGTAATATAAATTAATATTAAAATAAAAGAAACTATAAACTCTCTATATTGATGTTGTATCAAGTGATGTTTATCACGGCCATTATAATAAGATATACTGACCTAAGTTAATTAGCGTTGAAGAAGTTTATCTGTTGCTCTCTCTTCTTCTCTAGGGTAAGTCTATGAAGTGTACTTTATTTGTATATATAACAATATTTTATCATACACGTATCTTTATTTTATAATTTATTTATCTATTGTCATAACAGTATAAAAGAATTTAGATTGTAATATAAATGAAGTGGAAGTATACAAAAATAAACATTATTTTCCATCTTACTGTAAGTTTTGTTTCATTTCAAAAAATAAAATTTTATTTTATGATTTATTTTTGTTTATATTTTGAATTACATATATATGGGGCACCAAAATCTTTTAAGTGCTTAGGGCCTCTAAAGGTCTTAATCCGGCCCTGAACAGAAGGACTTATTAACATCATATCATCGGCATAAACTAAGTTATTTATCCTCGTGTTAAATATATAACATCCAACTTTTGCCTCTTTAAGCAATTAACCCACCAAACAAATAACAATACGACTATACGAGTATACACATTAAACAGCAGAGGAGAGAGCAAGGAGCCTCCTCACTCTGCAGAAGGAACCAAAACATTCGAACAATACATTGTTCAGCCGAACCGTAAAAGATTTGGTGAGTATACCAAAACTTCAATAAATTCAATAGGAACTTTTCTCTCGTCTAATTTTTTTTTTTTTTTTAAATATTGTGGTTCAATCTATCATATGTTTTGCTTATATCCAAGATACAACTATAAATAGCTGAATTACTATCAGTGTATTCAAATACAATTTCCTTCAATACGTAGATACAGAGATCAGTTGAGTGGAACCTCTTAAAACCAAACTGATGAGATATCCATAAATATATGATAATTTAATCGGCGTAGTAGTAGCTCTAGTAGTTTCGAGAAGCAGGAGGTGACAGTAATAGGCCTGTAATTATAGCTGGATAGAATGTTTTCATATTTATTTTTGACAAATAAACTCTGCAGGAATATAACAATGAGAAAGCATGGCTGAGGAAAGCAATGAGATATACAGACTCACCACGTCATTGCCATATTTTAAGTGCTCATTCGATAGATCATCTACCTTTGAGACAGAACCAGTCTTTAATTCTTTAATCAGACTTTATTTCAGGAACTGACGTCCAAGTACTTTCCCTAGTCCCTCCCTCATGCATTTCGCTGCAGCCTGTCTTAAGATTAGCCCTTTCCTCACTATTAAGAATGTTTGAACAGTGGTTTCTTCACAACCTTGCAATTTCTTCCTTCCCCGACACCCCACCAATTGTTCGTAGGAGGGCATTTTTGACACCCGTTTAACAAATCTCCAAAATGTTTTAGCGTCATTATTTGTTAACTTCACAGGCTTTTGATGCTCAAAACAGCCTCAATTAGAATCTTCTACCTGTTTACACCGCCTTGTGGCTGCTTTACTGTGATCCCCATGTTATAGTTAAAGCGTAAGATAAGTTGTAGTATCGACTTTTCCTCCAGGCAATAACAATTCTGTTTAAAGTCCATGCATTATCAACAAATGATTACCCAGAAAAAGGTCTATCTATGAAGAGATAATGATAACATAGTTCAATTTTTTATTACAGAAATAAACATGAATCAAGTAAATTTAGGGATTTTCTTAAGAACATACAAAACATAATGTTCAGATTATAAGAAACTGACAATTGTTCAAGTAAATAAATATATATTTACTGCATCACAACCATAACATTATTATACACAATTACTCAGTACTTGGTCCATCCTCCATTATTATTAATGACATCTCGTAGCCTATTTGGAACAGATGCCACGTGATTGTAGATGACTTGTGGGTTCCTGCGGAAAGTTCCCACTGTGCCATGGTGTGTTCCAGCAGGTGCTGAAATGTCCGCTCCTGCCCAGGCTCCCAAGCATTAACCACATTTGCCCATACATTTTCATTGGGGTTTAGGTCACACCCCCTGGTGGACCAGTTCAGCAGCTCGACATCTCGTTGTTCCTGAAACCACCGTCTGATGATCCTGGCAGTATGAACAGGACAGTTATCCTGTAAAAAGAAATTAGCAAAACTTGAGAGTTCACATTTCATCCATACTTTTTTGAAGTTGCCTTAAGAGGACGCAAAAATAAATAAATAAATAAATACAAATAAAGATACATTTAAAATTGCATTTAAAACTACATTTACTATTCGCCTTGGTGGTGTAGTGGTTAACGTCGCTGACTACGAATCCATCGGCCTCGGGATCGAGACCCGGTGACGGCAGCCGGCGCGCAGCAAAATCCAGTTGTTCATCCTTCCACACAATAAAGAAAGTGGTTGGTAGATAAATGAGTACCCTGGGTGGCCTAGTGGTTAAGACGCTGGACTGCTGGTTGGACGTGGTTCGGATTCCACGTTAAACTGTAGGTCTAAGGTGGAGTGAAAAGCTTGACCTTCGTCAGAATGAACAATTCGGGCGGAAGCAAACCAAAGGTTACCAAAGGGTACTAATGTCCTCCTTTAATTATATTACCTTAAAATATACACTGCTTGACCTTAATTAAGCCATTTCCTTAAAAGCATAATATTCTGTGTAATGGAAATAATCTCGTTGTATTTCTTACCTGCATAAATATAACTAATGCAATAAGTGTCCCTTTCCTTTTCAATATAAATTATAGTCGATTGCAACAATATTACTATTACATACTTTGTATAACAATCGTTAATCATATTACTCTTTTCTCTATTTAAGAATATATCTATTTTATACGTTGCATTGGAAACTAATGGAAAGTATATGTGATAGCGGCATATAGAGCTGTGTTTCAAGGGTAAAAAATAAAGTGTGGGAGTAATTATACTCACACACACACCACACACACACACACACACACGATATCCACCTCTCGCTCTGACCGGATGCTACCCCTGTTCCCCCTCCCCTTCCTCATGCGTTGCTGTCACATCTCGGAGAGGACTATACAGGGTGAAGCGCGACTATTGCAGGGGACCGTACAACAAATTATTTACGGTAGATTACGTTGTAAGGTTGTTAGCAGTGATATAGGACTCCAGACCGGTCTCGAGACCTTTTTTTCTGGTCTCGGTCTCGGGTGTTTAGGTCTCGGTCTCGATCTCGGCCATGATGGTCTCAACTGCATCACTGCTGAGTATGCTGATACTGTTCTTCAAGTTCAACGAACACTTATTTTGTTTTAAGTAGGTAATTAACTGTTGAAAAATTTTCACAACCTATGAATTTGTGAATAAATTATGAGTAAATTTTGCAATCGTCACTTGATAACATCTTTAGAATCTGTATTCCTGAATGTGAAATACAGAGCTTAGGAATTAGGCATTACACAGTAATGAATACATGTAAAATTGCATATGTTCTCGGTCTCGAGACCTATTTTCTGGTCTTGGTCACGGTCTCGGTCTCGGGTTCTTAAGTCTCGGTCTCGATCATGGTGGTTAGTTAGTGAGCTCTTTGGCGTTTCGAATGCTATTTAACCTTTATTTCATAACTATGGTAAATTATTCCAAGTGTATATTTTACTCAAATTATGAAATAAGGGTTAAAAGAGAGCATCTAGAGTTGGTTTCCTTGAACTATTGAAACATTTTTCTGCTATTAAAATTTTTCAGTTAATCATACAAGACTATATAGGCTTCATACATTTAGATAATATTATAGCTGGACCATTAAATCTACGTATAATGAATCAGTCCACCGCATTGTGGTATGATGTGTGGCCCCTAAATTCATACAAAAAATATGTACTGAAATTTTTAATTCAAAGAGTTTTACGAGCTAAAGTAGGCCTTATGGGCCCATTCAGCTAGACCTGCGGTGCTGGGGCCTCCGGACTCAGTAACTGGGGGGCTTCCGGTTCCCCAATTATTGGGGAGTCAATAATTCGGTCAATAAAACTATAGAAAAGAACGCAGCCATAAAAATCTTTAGCGTCAAATCTTGATACAATGGGTTCGGATGTAAAGCCTAAGATAACATAGGCCTGCGATGGTTTTGTTGTCCGAAATATTTTAGCAATTATATAGTAATTTTTGCACGTTGATTCCGAAAATAATATTCATTTTTCGCCATCACGTACAGATTTTTCACAAAATATCATATTTCATATTACATATGCAAGTAATTTTCATTAAAATTGACTCAATTAAATTTTGATTAAAACTACTGCCTATAAATGCTTCCAGATCAGAAGTGACGTCATAGCGTCTTCTAGAACATTCGAGAAACGCACCGCTAGTATATAAGTGACTGACAAGCCACGAGATGAGTCAGTCTGTCTGTGCGTGCGAGGTTATAGTTCTTTATTATTCAAAGGTGCGCGGTGACTATATTTCTCTTTTGAAATTTGTTTATTTGTCGCTATAGCAACCAGAAGGTGTGTAAATAACCCAAACATTTTCTGTTATATTTGTGGAAAATTTACTATGAAAAAAACAGAGGCGAGATATTACAGACTTCGTCAAGAAAACGTACTATGCGTACTTCGGAATGAAACTTGGGGATCAAGACAAATTATGGGCTCCACATAAAGTTTGCAGTGTTTGTGTTGAACAACTTAGACTGTGGAGTAAAGGTAAAAAGAATTCTTTATCTTTTGGGATCCCAGTGGTCTAGCGTGAGCCTAGAAATCACAGCAATGACTGCTATTTTTGTTCATGTAACGTGCAAGACTACAATACTAAAAATAAAAAGGAAATTTCTTATCCAAACTCTCAGTCTGCTGTAAGACCTGTTGCTCATGGACCTGGTATACCTGTACCTACTAAACCAAATACTCTTGATATAACTTCATCTGATTCGGTGTCTGATGACGATGGAAACGATGATATTGATTGTTTTCAAACCGAAACATCTGGTGAACTCCAATTGTTTACACAAAATGAACTTAATGATTTGGTAAGAGATTTGTGTCTCCCGAAGGATTCTTCAGAGATTTGGGGATCCAGACTTTGTGCAAAGAACTTGCTTTCTCCCTGGACGGATGTCTTTTTACTGATACAGAAATCGAGAAAAAGAATTCATCCAATATTTTTCTCATGAAAATTCACTGGTATATTGCAACAATGTTTCTGAACTAATACTTAAGCTAGGCGCTGCAGTCTATGACCCAAATGAGTGGAGACTTTTCATTGATTCCTCCAAAAGAAGTCTAAAAGGCGTCCTCCTTCACAACGGTAACTTGTATGCATCCGTTCCTGTGGCTCATTCGGTTCACTTGAAGGAAACGTACGAAAATCTTGAGCTGCTTCTAGCTAAGGTTAAATACAAAGAACACGGTTGGCTACTTTGTGGAGACTTAAAAGTGATTTGTATGTTGTTAGGTCAACAACCAGGTTATATGAAGTTTCCATGTTTTTTGTGTGAATGGGATAGCCGAGCAAGAATTCAGCTCTGGATAAAAAAGGAATGGCCACGCAGTCAACCTGACACCTGGTTCTAAACATATTCAACGTGAAAGTTTGGTTGACACGAAGAAAGTCCTTTTACCTCCGCTTCACATAAAATTGGGCTTCATGAAGCAATTTCTTAAGGCCCTGGACGAAGACAGAGATTGTTTTAAGTATCTGTGTGGTAAATTCCCAACTCTTTCGGAAGCAAAATTGAAAGAAGGAATTTTCGTTGGTCCCCATATTAGAAAACTGACTTTGTTCATTGTTCTTTCAAAATGTTCATCCAATCTTGAAAAAGAAGCGTGGATTGCTTTAAGGATGTTATCAGCAAATTTTTGGGGAACAACAAGGACCCAAATTACCAGAACATTGTGAAGAACATGCTAAATTAAATAAGTTCAAAGAGTTGGGTTGTAATATGAGTTTAAAACTACTTTTCTTACATTCACACTTGGATTACTTCCCTGAGAATCTCGGAGCACTCAGCGAAGAACAAGGAGAACGGTTTCACCAAGACATCAAAGAAATGGAGAAGAAATATTACGGAAGTGGGACATCAGCACGATGGCTGATTACTGCTGGATGTTGGAACGGGATACTCCAGAATTATTACATAAAAGAAAAGGAACAGCGAGTACATTCGAGACTAAAAGGCATAGATCTCATAAGAAAACTCTGGACAAATAAAGATGAATATGTAATTGACGTTAATAGACTTCTTTGTTTTTAAAGTTGTTTGCATTTGTAATTAGTATAACAAAGCGAAATACTGTAGGTACCTAATGTAAATTGAAATAAATAATATTTATTTATGGTGTTGTTTTTTCCCTTCCAGTTTGCAAAAAATCCTTACGTGAAAGAAAAAAATGGACACCTTATTCGAAATGAGCTTAGTTGAATTACTATATAAAATCAGTTATTAGGTAGTAAGAAAACAACTTACAAAGTTCTCATTCACAGACCTGTGTATAATTATTCGGTTAATAAAACTATAGAAAAGAACGCAGCCATGAAAATCTTAAGCTTCACAAATCTTTTTATAATAAGAATATTTACTTTAAGCTCACTGGGCATTAGTTTTTAAATGTAGCCTCACGAATTTTAACCAACTAGCTTCAAGTATGAAGCTCAGAATTTTAATGGATGTATTATTTTGTACATTTATTTACCAACTGGCTTTCCTGAGCTTCACAAAAAGTGTATGAAATTTTGTAGAACCGTGGAGGAACTTAAATTAATCTTCTCCACCTAAACTAGTCTTCCATCCTAGGTCCAGTTAAGTATACGATATAGTAACCACCTAAATATATTTTAGATAAATTTATAGCTTTTTTAACATTGATGACAAACTTTAAGTATTGCAAACATTTAGCAAACTCGTCTTTGGGCTTCATCAATATTTCTCTAAGATTGGATCTTATTTCCAAATAAATTCTCAGTCTAAAGTCGAAAATATGGTTTGTTTAGTTTAAGGTACTTTCAACCCACAAGAGTTATTCACACCATACACAATAAAATAACCTTGACAAAGTTGCTCAGCTCAAATGTTACCAAAGTTGAGATACAGGATTTAGCATATGTAAGTTTTCATATCTTAAGCCCATTAAAATTTAAACCTTGGAACGATATACTATTACAAGTCACAAATGCAGAATGAAAATATATAGGGTGTCTACAAAGTCCCTTTGCATGAAAAACAAGGGCAACATACAGATATGCTGTAATGTCACTGCAAAGGGACTTTGTGGCCACTCTGTACACTCAAAACAAAAAGCAACAACACATCTTTCCACTGTTTGCTGTGAACAGTTGTTTTTGCATTTTAGGGATTAGAATACTGGGTTACAGAGTTTGGCTGTATGACCAAAACGTCCAAAACCTATCTATGAGACGGTCGGAACCAGAAGAGCGAACTCACCAAAAGTACTTTGACGAGTTCGCCCTTTTGGTTCCGACCGCCTCATATAGTCAGACCACCCTTGTACAAAATTTTATGTTCTTTTGTGAGGCTGATGAAAAGCCTATCAGTCCATAAATTTACGACACAACTATCAAAATTTTCAGCTTCACATCCAAAGCTAGTAAGTCATAATTTGTGAATTTGTCTAAGTGTCTCGTGAGTTTAATTAAAATAAATGTCATGCTCTTACTGGCTTAATTTTTTTTATTCACATCTTTTATACGAAATTATTTGCATGTTATAATTCATTGTCTGTTTGCACTTCGCTAACTAAACTCATGTGTTTGTATTGTGACCTTTTTATCTTTACAAACTTCTGCAAGCCGCTTATTTGTAGTGGAATTAAATTCTAAATTTTTGGAATTATACTGGTGTAGGAATAATGTTGCTTTATTTATTATTTATTTACTTTATACAATAATAACATAATGTTCCTTCACCATTCCCGAGGAAAATATCATGGTTGTGCGCGTGACTCGCACAATGGAATTTCGTGATTATGAATTCGAACGTGTATAAACTTGGGCCATTAATTAATTTTCTTTATTAAAAAATTTTCATGAAACTTAAAATTCTTCCACGCAATTCCCCAGTGATGATTGATTCATCATCGTATAACTTTCCAAAGATACATATCTATAATAGGCTGAGGCATTTGGCCTACAGTATATAAGCAGTAGTTAAAATGAAAAGTGCGGGGCTCGGAAGGGAACAAGATCATAACTATAATATTCACTGAAGAAAGCCCTTCAGTAGTTTTCATGAAACTTAAAATTCTTCCACGCAATTCCCCAGTAATGACTGATTCATCATCGTATAACTTTCCAAAGATACATATCTATAATAGGCTAAGGCATTTGACCTACAGTATATAAGCAGTAGTTAAACTGAAAAGTGCAGGGCTCGGAAGGGAACAAGATCATAACTATAATATTCACTGAAGAAAGCCCTTCAGTAGTCATAGCAGGAGTGGATTTAAGGGGGGGGGGGAGACTCCGCCACTGAGTCATGCATGGTAAGGCGTGTGCTTTCTTTTTATTTATATATTTTAAATATTAAACGGCTAAAATATTGTACTGGAATTTTTCACTTACATAAGAGCAAATATCTTTGTGGGTCTGATGAAACTGTTTACTTGTTATAATGCAAGCGTGGACTGACTATATATTAGCTTTGATGCTACGACATTCTTGGGTGATGTCGTGATGTCATCTGTGCGTGGAACCCGTTTTATTGCTTTGACACGTCAATTCACCAAAATCGATACAATGACATTCACTATATATATATATATATATATATATGCTCTAATCAGTTCAAATATGAAGTCTACCGTAAGCCTGCTAATAATAACTCTTGTGTGCATTTTTATTCTGACCATCATCCTTCGATTAAATCCTCTATTTTCTCTGCTATGTTTCTTCGAGCATTGAGAGTTGTCAGTCCTGAATTTTTAGATTCTGAGTTATGCAATATGATGAATATTGGTACTAATTATGTTATCCTATTTCATTTTTAGATAACTGTCTTAAGAAAGCCAAGAATAGGTATTATAATAATGTAATTGTAAAGGAATTTCAGTGTAAAAATATCCTTAGCCTACCTTACCATGTTAATTTTCAATACCTTCCAACTGTACTTAAAGCAATTGGCATTAATGTAATCTTTAAGTATAATAATATTGTTAAATCACGCCTAATAAAGAATAGCCCTGATAATGTTGTTGGTTGTGTGTATTCGATCGGATGTACACAATGTAACTCAAACGGGTACCCAAACGGGTAAAACGTTAGATATTAGGGTAAAACAGCATAAATATGCTTGTAGAACAGTTAATAATTCCAATGCTTTATTTAACCATATGTATAGATGTAACCATAGCATCAAGTGGGATAGTTCTAAAGCGCTTGTTAAAAACAGAGATATAATAGAAAGAAATATTCTAGAATGTGCATTTATTCATTTTAAAAACAATTTCAATAACAGTGCGGGGATGTATAAAATTGACGATATCATGTTAAAATTTCTTTTGCCTCTCATTAACCCTTGTTAAGTATGTGCTAATTGTTTTGTTTTTCCTGTACGTTGTATATATTTATGGGCATCTCGCCTTTTATCTTCATTCCCTGACGAGGTGTAGCTTTGAATACACGAAAGGCCTTGGAATCGTTTTTCTTTTTCCTTGTGGGATGCAGCATTCATTCATTTCACGTGTTTTTATTGTGAAATTCATCCCATATATATATATATATATATATTATATTATGCCCAGCACTTGCTTGGAGTGGGCTGATCACTAAATGACTATTTTTATTTTTTTCTCTCTTCTCAACTCTCTTCAACAGTCTCTTCCATTCTCACGGCCATTCTAGCCTCTCTATCTTTTTCTCTCCTCAAAGCTCTCTCTTCATCAGTCTCTTCCATTCTCACAGCTATTCTAGCCTCTATATCTTTTTCTCTCTTCAAAGCTCTCTCTTCATCAGTCTCTTCCATTCTCACAGCTATTCTAGCCTCTATATCTTTTTCTCTCTTCAAAGCTCTCTCTTCATCAGTCTCTTCCATTCTCACAGCTATTCTAGCCTCTATATCTTTTTCTCTCTTCAAAGCTCTCTCTTCATCAGCCTCTCTATCGCCTGCTCTTCTAGTCCCTTTTCTTTCATCCTAATAGATGAATTTCAAATTTTATTTTTTCTCGCCTAATTTACGCTTCATCAGAAATTTCAATTAGACGTTTAGCGGTGTAGAGGTTTTTATCATTCTCTTATTAAGGTTTCTTTACGAGTTTCACGAAGCTTAAAGATGAATGACGAGCTGCATCTTGGGATCTCCTCGCAGCTTTTTGATCACGGGTCTCACGTACATAATTTTATTTTATGCTGTAGTATGCTATTACGCACAAGAAACGTACTTTTTGTATAATTCATATATCCATACATACAGGATGTCCACTCATTGTCTTCACTTGAACGAAAGAAGTAAAACCAACCAACTAACCAACCAATTCAGCTCTTTTCAGAGACCCAAAAGTTAACAAAACACACACACACACACAACTTGCTTTTATATAATAGATTATAATTTTAAGTATCCGTCATTTCGCTGTACTGAAATTTAGTCCCTTGCATGTCCTCCATAAATCCTTACGTACCGCCAATTCCAACAAAACTTGGTTGAGTTTGATACTGAAATTTGAAATAAAAAAAAGCCAACTAGCTCTTATTTTCCCTTTCATAGCTAAATGTAATTGAACGATGTTAAGTAAATTAAGGAATTACTCTATAGTTTCCAGTGTAAACCATAAAATTCATCCACGCGTGTTAACCAAAATGGAAAGAGAGTCTCTGGAATTATTAACGACTATAAAAAAAAAAAATCCATATATGAACCAAATAGTAAACTCATCGAGAAGTCCATACATGCTAAAAGGAAATCTTTATTGACTGTACCAAACATTTTACCAAAACTAAACGGTTGAACGTATTGTATACTGTAGGTGGTACAGTGTCACTGAAAACATTGAGAAAGTCATTTACTCGAGCAGTTTCGGGGAAAAAGTACACCTAGAAGCAAAATTTCAAATTGGCCTAAAAATGTACCACTTAGTAATATTGGATCAAATGTAGAATTCGGACCCCAGCCTTCTTTAGTTAGCTTTATAAGGCTAACTAACGAAAATATCATGACCTAACCTAACCAATCGTCAAGGGCGTACAGTTAACCTAACGATTGGTTAGGTTAGGTCGTGATATTTTCGTTAGTTAGCCTTATAAAGCTAACTAAAGAAGGCTGGGGTCCGAATTCTACATTTGATCCGTAATATTTTGCTTCTCTTTGGGTGTTTTATTGTTTTGGTAACTAATAAAGTTTCAGAAACAAATCTCATTCCTTATCGATTAGTGCCAGCGTCCGTAGCTCGGTGGGGAATACAGTTTATTTGTAAACAAAAGGGGTTGGGGCCCGATGGTGTTGGTAATAATACAGGAGTTAGATTAATGGGTCGCATTAGTTGGCCAGTTTCTGGCCCCCACTCGCTACTATTACTAATTTAGTATTTTATATATAGAAATTTACTAGGCGAATATTTTTGCTAAACCATATACTCCTTATGAATCTTTTTAATTTATGAGTTTGTTAAATAGCCTTTTAACTGCTCGTATTATTAAATTATCTGATAATAATAATAATTATTATTATTATTTAGCGTTTTGAGCTTTTAACTATACAGAATTAACAAAAATGCCATTTTGTGTACCGCTCTATGTCAGGTATTTATTTACCCATAAGATTTTTGTCAATATATGAAGAAACTTTGCAAAGACTTTCTTTGTGAGTTTGTGTTCATTTAGACAAACGGTAATTGGTAATTCACCTCTTCCAACTGTAATAAAGCCTACGTATACGTATACAGTCGACCCGGTCAGTCGACTGTTCTATAAATTTCACACGCACTTACAAGAGCCAGAAAGGTCATCCGGTCAAAAATCCACGAAAGAACGCAGTCATCAAGGTTTTTAGCTTCGCATCCAAATCCACTGTGAACATGCGTTTAAAACTTTAAGTGCTTAGTGAGTTAAATAATAAATTTAAGTGTTCAACTCTCTTAAACTTAACATTTCCTTCAAAAATCTTCGTATGGCTTTTTTATATGATTTAATCCTAACAAGTGTTGACAACAAAACTATAGGCTTAATTTAAATAGCAATACATGAAACATCACGGGAGAAAGCTTTCCACGTAAAAGAAGTGTAGGGAGACTTCTTTTTTAGTATATCTCCATTCACCATCATATCACCATTCACTATGCAGTTATATGTACATGGGTGACACAAAAACGAGACAGTTTTTATTAAAAAATTAAATACATTATATGAGGTATACACTATTAATTAGTTCAAGCGAAGCGTCACATTCTCATAGATTTGCAGAGTTATGTTCGATTTTGTGTTTATTGGCAAGTAATCTAATGAAAATATTCTTATCTGAATATGCCATTCGTTGGGAAGCATGAGAGAGAGCTTTTCATGCAAAAACAAACTCAGATAAATGCGTAGCTACATATAAAAAGGGCTCCAAAACATCTTATCCCATATTCGACGTCATTACATCATATAAAGTTCACTCATGTACTAGCATGACGTATGGCGTATGTTATGTTTTAGAAAAAAAAATTGTATTGAGACTGAATACAGTCCACAAACCTTACCTAACTTTTATATTTCGGCCAAACTATATTTAAATAAATAAGCTGCAGTGGAAGCATTAAACTTATGCACGAGGCGATGTAGTTACATTTTCGTTTGATTACAACCTTGGCGTGCGAAAATATTTCATCACTTTTCTGAGCACACGCGTTAATTAACAAACACAGATGCGACATGCACACAGCTGCGTAAAACAATAATACAGTGATTTATTGTGAAAGTCAGATTTATTTTCATATATATATATATATACACCTTTGGTTAGCTTCCACCCGAATTGTTCATTCTGACGAAGGTCAAGCTTTTCACTCTACCTTAGACCTACAGTTTAACGTGGAATCCGAACCGCTGCTGTCGGGTCTCGAACCCGGGACCATTGAATTCGTAGTCAGCGACGCTAACCACTACACCACCGAGGCGCATAAAATATATATATATGTGTGTGTGGTGTGTGTGTACATTTAACTGCAATGACCACGTATAGAGGAGCGTTCTGCACACAAGGAAGAGAAATAACGAACAAATGAAAAATGAGGTGTGTATATTATATATATATATATAGAGTATATGAGAGAGAGAGAGAGAGAGAGAATGTTGATTGATGGAGCTGTTTAACCTGAGGTCATATGATGGAGGGGGCCTACAGCTTTACGTGGAATCCTAACCATGGTTCGCTACATAATAATCTGGACACATAGGACGGTCCCCCTACCCAACTATAACCCAGACTCACTATTGCTCAACTTCACTGATCGACGGGGAGTCGTGTTACCACATTGGCCACGACGTAGCCCAAACAGAGAGAGAGAGAGAGAGAGAGAGAGAGAGAGAGAGTTTGTTCTCATGCACGAAAGCGGTGATAAATCCTATGGAAACAAAGACCAGTAGGCATGCTTCCATTAATATTGCATAAAATGTTTAGAACGTAATAAAGCACTGATCAATATATTTAGTGTTGAAAAACAAATCACGTAAGAATAAATCTATGATTCAGATTGTGAGAATTTTGCCAAATACAAATCGTATTTATTAGTTAGAGTGACTGTTAGACACAGGGTTGCCAGATGATTTTGGATGTTTAAAACCAAATTGGAGAAAAAAAAACAGGCCAAAAAAGAGCCAAACCGCCGATTTATATATAAAAGCACAGTTTTATAATAAACTAAATATATATATATATATATATATAACTGATTTATTATGCATTGAAATGATATAATAAAGTAACTAACCTGGAGGTAAAACGATTTACACCATAACTATTCCAAGAAAATAGTTATGTCGTCTTCTTCATCCTGTCTTTCCACTTCCGTATTTTGCTGGGAATTGGCTGCTATAGCAGTTGTACTGCTATTGGCATAAAGCAAGTCTGTTTTAAATTTCTTTAACATGCTGTCAGAGGCGGTGAATTCCTTGCAACAAATCGAATTTTCGTTTAAATGCGCTCTTATTCTAACAAGTGCATCTAAGAGATTAACTTGTATTCTGTTTCTCGGACGTGTTTTGATCGCCGTTACAAGGGAAAATACTCTTTCAACAGTCGCATTACTTGCTGGTGTAACTAGACAATTTAGGGCATATTCTGCTAAATGCTTAAAATTTTGGTGTTTACTAACACCCAGCCAAAATTGTGATGTATCTTTTGGAATTACATTGTTTTCAAAAATATTATCTGCTCTCCAGTCAGTTAAATTAATTTTCCGGTACTGTTGTTCAATTTCAGCAAAGTTATCTTTAGCTAAATGCAACATCGGTAGATCTGTCTTATACAAGGCCAAGAAAAGGCCAAATGTGTTAAAAAAGCCAAATACAGATTTTCAGGCCAGTGACGTTTGAATGAGGCCAAATTTTACAAATGTGGCCTTAAAAAAGCCAAAATGGCAATCCTGGACTTAGACAGTATAAATACCAGTACACTGAACCAGAATTTCTCAAAGAAAACGTAAATTATTATCATAGTGTATGATGGACTAAACCAAACTTACGGAATTATCTCAAATTAAAATTTTGTATATAGTGTATAATAATATACAGGGGCGTAACTGGAGTAAAAACGTTGCGGGGGAGTGGACGAACACAATCATATTGTTAGAAGCACTCATTATCTATGGGAGTAATTATACAAGTTGGGGGATAACTTTTATAATTACTCCCGTACAAGGGCGTACACAGCATTTCTTAAGAAAGGGGGGGGGGCACACACACACAATATATATATATATATGTTGTGTGTGTGTGTGTCAGCTGAAAATTGATGATGATTGATTTGGAATCAAAATGAATTGCATCTTGGAAGGCTTCAGTTGTATTTTATTTCCAATTTATGGAAAAAGAATCAAATTTACACAAATTAATCGTACGTATAAAGACATATATAAACGTTCCTAAGCCAGCCAAAATTGCTTTTGAGTTTGAGTTAATAACATGTCCTGGTAATCATAAAATAACTGAAATTCCATATGACATCAAGATTTTTTTTGGTCGTGAATGTTGCAACGTTATCGATTTTTTTAAATTTCTTTTTCAAATATCTTTAATGAGAGTAGTAATAATTTTTACAATGGGGGGCCTATGCCCCTATGCCCCCTCTTACGCAATAGGATTGTGTTTAGCCCCCTAACTTTTTATTCCAGTTACGTCCCTGATTGTATATATATATACAGGATAGAGGGCCGCCGAGAGCTACCACGGGCCCCGGGGAAGGATTGGTATATGGGCCCCCCTGTTTACTCAGTATTTTATTATGAATGTTTTTTGTGTAAATAACAAGCAAACTGATTATATGTCCAAGTCACTATTCAAATCATACAGTATAAATAAACAACTCGGAACAACTCTATCACCATATAATTAACAAATGCAGTACCAGTCCATGCAGGCAAGACAATTGTTTACTGCAAGTTTTTCATAATTAGAAGTGTACTTTCTTTGCCTTCTCTCTAGCAAAGTGGTAAGTGATTCTGAAGAAATTTAAAGTACGAGCTAACTGGCTTTCAATTACAATCGTTCCCAGATCTGTCAGTCGGTCTTGGGCGTTAGTGGACAGCAGATAATATTTTATCTGTTTCAATTTGACTATGATAATCTCTGTAAAATGTACGTTCATTAATTATATTTACTTTCTGTTATTTAATCAATTGCTTTATTAATATTTTTAGATTTTATCCCCCCTCTTTTCGGGCCCCCTAGAGGTCTGGGCCCAGGGGATTTTTCCACGGTATCCCCACCCTCTCGGTGGGCCTGTGTGTGTACATATATATAATGTGTGTGTGTGTGTGTGTGAGAGAGAGAGAGAGAGAGAGAGAAGAATTGTGAATTACTTCTTGTAGATGAAATACAACGAAACCCACACGCAAAGGAGTCGTAGGATGAAGAATCATGACAGATCGTATTCTTAGAAATTCAAAACAATGATTTAGGACTAGAGGAAAACAAATATATACGTATATATATATGTGTATATATATATATGTAAAGAACGACGCTTGTGTAGAAGAACGTTCCGCACAAGATGATGAGGGAGAACGAACAAATGAAAAATGAGGTAACCACCCGGGAATCGAACCCGGGATCTTCCGATTGCCGGTCAGATATGCTATCCACTACACCATGGGCCTCGATTAATCAGAAGTCGTAATTCTCCTACATATGGGCAGAAACCAATGCCCTGAGGGGGCACCTTCGCATGCCGTACATATATATACATTTTACATATATACATACATATACATATATATACATATACAAAAATGTGTGTATATATATATATATATGTGTGTGTATATATATGTATGTATGTATGTATACTTTGGGTTTGAACAAATGTTCATTATCGACCCGTGTTCAGCGATGGACAGTATCGATGGTACTGTATCTTAGATACAAATTATATCATATATATATATATATATATATATATATATATATGCTGCAAACCCACAAGGAAAAAGAAAAACGATTCCAAGGCCTTTCGTGTATTCAAAGCTACACCTCGTCAGGGAATGAAGATAAAAGGCGAGATGCCCATAAATATATACAACGTACAGGAAAAACAAAACAATTAGCACATACTTAACAAGGGTTAATGAGAGGCAAAAGAAATTTTAACATGATATTGGCAATTTTATACATTCCTGCACTGTTATTGAAATTGTTTTTAAAATGAATAAATGCACATTCTAGAATATTTCTTTCTATTATATCTCTGTTTTTAACAAGCGCTTTAGAACTATCCCACTTGATGCTATGGTTACATCTATACATATGGTTAAATAAAGCATTGGAATTATTAGCTGTTCCACAAGCATATTTATGCTGTTTTACCCTAATATCTAACGTTTTACCGGTTTGGCCTATATATACTAAGTTACATTGTGAACATCCAATCGAATACACACAACCAACAACATTATCAGGGCTATTCCTATCCATCTCTGTGGAAATTTTTCATTAAGGAATTCTCGAACAACGTTGGCATAGTGCGGAGGAGCACCATCTTGCTGAAAGATGACATTATTGTCAATAAATTGGGGTACTGCAAAATGTTCCAACATAGCGAGGTAGTTGTGTGACGTCACAGTGGGTTCCGCGAAGAAAAATGGGCCAATCACTCGATCTCGTGCTAGAGCACACCACACATTAACTTTCGGGCTATTACGCTCATGTTCAACATAGGCATGTGGACAGCCGAGACTAACTACGAGATAAAGGTTAAGCTTAGCCTAGACTAACTACAGGATACAACTTTGAGAGTTGTTCTTCAATTTGGCATTGTTTCATCTCATTATCATGTTTCGTTGCAATAATATAGCTATTTAAAATCCCACCATGACTTTACGGACACACTGTATATATATATATATATATATATATATATATATATATATATATATATATGGGATGAATTTCACAATAAAACACGTGAAATGAATGAATGCTGCAAATCCACAAGGAAAAAGAAAAACGATTCCAAGGCCTTTCGTGTATTCAAAGCTACACCTCGTCAGGGAATGAAGATAAAAGGCGAGATGCCCATAAATATATACAGCGTGTGTGGCTGAATTGAATCACCGCCTAGATGTCTGCAGGGCTACCGGAGGAGCCCATATCGAACTACGTTAAATAAAGTTATTCTTTTAGAGTTTTTCTTCAATTTGCCTTTTTTTCATCTCATTATCATGTTTCGTTGCAATAATATAGCTATTTAAAATCCCACCATGACTTTACGGACACACTGTGTATGTATATATATATATATATATACAGTGTGTCCGTAAAGTCATGGTGGAATTTTAAATAGCTATATTATTGCAACGAAACATGATAATGAGATGAAACAATGCCAAATTTAAGAACAACTCTCAAAGTTGTATCTTGTAGTTAGTCTAGGCTAAGCTTAACCTTTATCTCGTAGTTAGTCTAGGCTGTCCACATGCCTATGTTGAACATGAGCGTAATAGCCCGAAAGTTAATGTGTGGTGTGCTCTAGCACGAGATCGAGTGATTGGCCCATTTTTCTTCGCGGAACCCACTGTGACGTCACACAACTACCTCGCTATGTTGGAACATTTTGCAGTACCCCAATTTATTGACAATAATGTCATCTTTCAGCAAGATGGTGCTCCTCCGCACTATGCCAACGTTGTTCGAGAATTCCTTAATGAAAAATTTCCACAGAGATGGATAGGAAGAGGAGGATGGAAGCCATGGCCTCCACGCTCTCCGGACCTGACACCTTTGGACTTTTATTTGTGGGGTTACGTCAAGCAAAGCGTGTACAGTGTACCCATTAGGGATATTCATCACTTGCACGAGCGAATCACGGAAGCTATCGCATCCGTCACTCCTGATGTTCTTGGGCGTGTGTCGCTGGAATTGAATCACCGCCTAGATGTCTGCAGGGCTACCAGAGGAGCCCATATCGAACTACGTTAAATAAAGTTATTCTTTTAGAGTTGTTCTTCAATTTGCCTTTTTTTCATCTCATTATCATGTATCGTTGCAATAATATAGCTATTTAAAATCCCACCATGACTTTACGGACACACTGTATATATATTATATATATATATATATATATATATATATAATATTTAGGAGAAATCCAATGACAAGGAGGAATGTAAATGCCATGAAAAGTCTTCTTTAATGCGCAACGTTTCGAGCAATACGCTCATCATCAGGCTAGATAATAACAATATGAAATTAGAATCAATAAATAAATGTGAACAAGACAAAATAATTTCCATAAAACCTATTCAGTAAAAGCAAATTTTAAAAGACTAAAAGAAGAGGGTTAAATTCAAAGTTATAAAAATTTACATATAAAATTAACCAGAAATTTAAAAAGCTATTTTTAAATTACATATAGTAAATTTGAAATTAGTACACTGGAATAATTAACACTAATACAATGGAATAATTAACACTACGAACCTTTCAATGCTGGTTCCGAGGCACGAATAATTTAAAACAAAACAAAACAGGAAACAAGCTATGGGTTGGGCGGTTGGAGTTATAAGTTAGGGGAGGGAGGATTATAAAAAATTGCGCTACAAAAATCGTTGCGCGTGCCCACCACTGCAGATATACATTAAATGCAAAGGTGGGCAGTTGCGCCGAAAAAAGTTGCGGCGCAACATTTTTGGTTGCGCTTGCGCTTGCGGCGCAACTTTTTGAAAAGGGTTGCGCTTGCGCGTGCGGCGCAACTATTTCAGCAGAGTTGCGGTTGCGGTTGCGGCGCTACAAAAATTGTTGCGCGTGCCCACCACTGAATATATGATATGATAGCTAATCTCGGGACGCAGTTATTATTATTTGAGTCGCAATGGCGTTGGCAGGATTACCCATTACCGGAAATCTTGCTGTGGTCAAAACTCTCGTGATTTGCTTACGTAACTGGAGAAAAATACCTAACCGCCTCGGCCGTTGTCTGAAGCTAATTTATTTAAGTGGTGTAGCCAAGGAAGACCTGGGAGGGGAATTGCCCCAAAAATAAGATACTTTTAAAACTAGATGTAATAATAAATTATAGTATACAGAGCTTTAAGCTCGTTACATTTTATTATATTTACAATATTCATATTGCTGGTCAAAAATCCCCCCCCCCCCCTTCAACGATAATTTTCTCGCCCCCTCCAAACTACGCGCATGAAATTAAAAATAATGAATGAGCGTCTGAACATGACGCAACGCACGCCTTTTGAATAAGCTTTTCTCTATTATAAGTTCTGAACAATATTTACTTATTTGAATATGTTATTAGATTTAGAACAGTCACAAAATCAATTCAAGAAATGAAGACTTTCTTTTTCTATCATAAAACAGTCCTGGTAGTCTGGTACCTTATTTAAGGAAACATTTTACGATATCAAAAGCGCAAAACCTGCCAAAACGGCCGATAATTTCAAAATTAAATCGGTGAAGATTACGTTATCAGAACTTTTGTTTACATACCAAAACTAATTTTAGGCATGTCATTTAAAATATAATTATTTAAAAGACTTAAAAGCTCTTTTTTCCCTTATTATTTCTAGTCTCCAAATTTGAACTGATTAGAGAAGTATATTGTATCGAGAAAAGTATCTTAGATATGTATCTTGTATCTATGTATCTTGCTCATTTCTTAAAAAGGGTCTTGTACCTTTGATACGCAATAAGCAAACATCTTGTGTTTTGTATTCAAGATACCGGTATATTTCTTAATGTATCTTGCTATGTCTGCCTGTGTTCGACCTCTCTACAACATCCCGCCTCATATATATATATATATATAATATATATATATGGTGGCCCAAAAGGTACCGAGCAAGTTTAAGCCTTTTTTTCACCAAAACTATTGAGAGTACAAAGATAGTTCAAACGCCATTCAAATCAGCATCTCAAGCCATTTATATGACAATGTGTTCGATGTGCTGTCCCTCCACTTCGACGATTTTTCGCAACCTCATCCTAAAATTCGAGTGGAGAACCTCTGTCGGAATGTCAACGATTTGACGTTCAATCGATGATTTCAGCTCCAAAGTCTTTAGGTTGCTCTGATAAACTCTATCTTTGAGGTATCCACAAAAAGAAGTCACATGGGTTAAGATCAGGCGAATAGGCAAGCCAATCAATGCCGCTTCGATAGTGCTTCCGATGGTCCAAACCAATGACATTCTCTCCAAAATGTTCATTAAACAAATGGCGTGAGTAGTATAGTGTGTCAGCAAATTTTCATCGAATTCTATTCATTCGTTTCGGAGAAAATGTAAGTTAATGTTGGTAGGTACCTTTTGGGCCATTCTGTATATACAGGGTGAGTCAAAAGTAGCGCCCGATTTCTGTTTTTTCGGCTGTCAGATTCTTTCTGGGAAGTCATGTTGTTAATAATTGTCTTGCAGATACAGTTCCGTAATAATTTTCCCCCGAATAAATGGTAAGATAAACATGTCATTCATTTTTTCTACCTTCTTGTACACTGTAATACAAATGACAAACAAACAATCAACTGACAGAAATCGGGCGCTACTTTTGACTCACCCTGTATATATATATATATATATGTGTGTTAAAGAACAGATACTCCAAACTTTCAAAATCAGGATTAAAAGTGCATGATGATTCTCCAGTTGAAACATTTGTCAACAACAAACTGGAACACTGATGAATATTTACAGTCACTTAAGATAATATTCTTCAGGCAAAGGAATACAGACTCACTCCAATGCCAAAATAAACAGATTAACTGTCATAGATTACTGGGAAAAGAGTGGAGAACTGGAGAGGAATTCACTGGTAGGAAGAATAGGGATATATTCTACAAAGAAATATTACGTTGACCCAAAAGTTACCGAAATTTTTACAATTTTTTTAATTACAATGGTAATATTCTATAGGCCTTATCCATTTTTCCGCAAGCAGTTCAATCCCTCTTTGATACTAGGGCTGGTCTTTGGACGCGAAGACACTTTATTTCGATAAAAAAAAAATTATAAAAAACCAGTAAAAAAAAACGATAAAAAAAAACGATGAAAAAATTGCGAACACTTTTGGGCCACCCTAGCTAGTATTTAAAAAAGTGGAGACTGGTACCCGATCTTTTTCTCTCATTATACTCGTAGGTGTTAACTTTTGATTGATTTTAATAACCGTGTGATGAAAAAAGTTGTCTGCTTATCGCTCGTACACCAAGTTCAGTCTGTAATAATAAATTTATTTATACAATTTTTTTTTTAATTTATTCTAGATTTTTATATAAAGTTACGTTTCTAACCCCAGTTTTTACCATTAGATTTACTTATTTACGAAGTAAACCTTTAAATACAGCAATCGGAGTATGAATTTAATTTAGTCATTTAAATTTAATTATATTATTGTAATTTGAAAGTAAGACCTTCAATATAGTACTTATACTGCATTTTGTAGGTTAAAACCTACAAAATTACTTGTTTTATAGACCTTTCACCTTTCTCATGATGATTTGGACTGCAAGTTTCTACGCAGTATAGGCCCTATATTGGAATAAACTGATTTTTGTTAACGAAAATATTAATGGAAATTGCGCAACAAAACAAAATTAAAATGAATGGAACTAAAATATAACAAATTAAATTAATGTTAATTCTATAATAAGAAAATAGACTTCTTTCGCTTGCTTAAAGTCTATCGTGCAAAAAATAAATATTAAAACAATAAGCTTCTCCAGCAAAACATTAAAATAACATATAATTAAAAATTAAGACGAATATTCGCGTATTATTACTAGAAAAAGAGATTGAAATGATGATAAACTGGTATGCAAAATCATTAACAGGAGTAGGAAAGAGTTCTCTGAGAGACAAAATTTGAACTTTGCTGCATTTTGAAAAACCTCTCTTTATCGAAAACACGTTTCGTTATAAGGAGGTGGTTTCGCTAACTCAGCCTGAGCTGCACGTGTTCGTCTCGACCGCCATTTCCTCGATCAAGAAAGTAAGCGGCATGCTGATTGACTGATGCCTAAAAGCTGATGCGTAATTGGCTAGAATGGTTCTCCCTCACGGAGAAATACTTTTAAGTAATAACTTTAATATACTGTGTATATACACACAGTACTATATAGAGTATGTATAAATAACTATGAGGGTTTAAATAGGTCATTATTAAAATATATACTACCATATCGGCACAAGAAAACCTCTTTATAACGAACAATCTCTCTACAACAACATCCATTTGGCTTATATACTTCGTTATAGAGAGGTTTTACTATATATACTAATCCGGGTTTGTGTTAGTAATTTGGTCAGTTCATAGTTTACCCGTTATATAGTGAAGAGACTTCACGCGCTTCCAGGTTTTTCTAATACTTGTCACGTGTATATAAAAAAGACTATGTAAATATAGGCCTTACCTCCTTCAGTAAAAATAGAAACTTTCATGGATTTCCCATGCAGCTGCTTTGTTACTTTTTATTTAACCATAATATCATAATATCTTTCATTATTATTATTATTATTAACAACAATAACCAACAAAATACAATGTCAATAAAACAATGCAGCATTGCAGTGCTGTAACCCTATATGCAATATTTTTTACGTCAGGAAGTCACCACAAACCGGAATAATACCTCATTACCAACAAACTGAAAGTATACTTAGGTCAATAAACAGCAGTGTGGATAGTGAACTAAAACGTGCTTAATGAACATAGGCCTGAGGGGTTGTTTACATATTACTAAATAATTAGGCATGTATCCCAGTTTGTTCGGTAGAATATAATGTATTTAATTTAATTCATATAATGTATGAATTAAATGTTGTGTTCTCGGTAACGAACCAAATATATATAAATATAACCATGGAAGTATAAAAAGTTATAATTATAATAATAAAGATAAATTTCAAAAGCTGTTTCTAATTAAAACCACTTTTTACATGCATGCATAATTATCATGCAAACACTAATATATATGCACAGCACCTTGCAACTTTGCAGATGTTCCGTGCGTCGATCTTTCTTCACACGAAGGTCAAACTGGTAGCCCCACTTCTAGACCTCACTTGATGCAGGAGAGAGTTGCTGTTCTGAGCTCTCCACCTCACATAGCCAGACACACCCGGTTCATCCGGGACCGTCCTGAGCCAGGCATCTAGTCTTCTTTTGGAGACTTCAATTTTGACATCGGTGGAGTTTCTGATGTCTCAGGTCAGCTGATTAAATAGCCTTAGCCCTCTGACAACAAAGCTACGTTCTTTCAAAGTTGAAGATGTCCCTCTCTGGAACACTACACATTCTACCTTTCCTATATTCCAATGTTGTTTGAGTGGTTATGGAGTTCAGTTTAAAGTTAGGTACTAGTTTTTCTGTTATTTCCCATACGTATATTATAGTGTATCTCTCCCTTCTTCTTTCCAAAGAATGTAGATTTAATGTACGTACGTAAATGTTCCCAGTAATCCTTTTATCTCTGTCTTCAGCTCAAATTTCCCTTCTGGCCGATCTATAACCGCGGCTGTAGATGGTCACTGTTCATTTCATAAAGCTGTTAATAGTGGTGTTCCTCAAGGCCTCTGTCCTGTCACCTATTCTCTTACTATTATTTATGAATGATCTTTTAAGTTGCACTTCCTGCCCTATCCACTCCTATGCCAATGATTCCACTCCTGGAAAGTTCACGTATATTCTCGTTCTAAAATAACTTCTAAGAGGTTAGATGTGCTATACCGGCTCCGCAGTTTCTTCACTCCCACTCAGTTGCTGTCTCTGTGCTGGTATCATGTCCGCCCCTGTATAGAGTACGCTCTCATATGTGGGTGGCTCAACTCGCAGAGGTCTACTTCACCAGGCGGAATCAAAGGCTTTCCGTCTTATAAATTCCCCCCTCTTACTGATTGTCTTCAATCCCTCTCTCTTCGACATAGCGTTGCCTCACTCTCTCTTTACTATCGCTATTATAACGGACATTGCTCTTCTGAACTATCTAACTGCATGCTTCCTCCTTTAAGGAGCGCTTGCAGTACCAGACTTTCAACACATTCTCATCCCTTTTCTGTCTGACTCTAACGCAAGAGTTAATTAGTAGTTTCAATCTTTCATCTACTCAACCGGTCAATTCTGGAACAACCTTTTTCACTCTATCGTTACCTATGTCTTTGATCGCCAATCTTTCAAACGCAAAGTGTCCAGGCTTCTCGAAAACTCCTTCTATGTGGTGAGGAGGCAGCATTTTAGAAGGTGTTTGCCCTTGGCCCCCCTCTTTCCTGCGTAAAAAAAAAATTATTTGCAGTCATTGATCATAGCTGAAATTTCTTTGGATTTCTTCTACTTTATTGAGTTCTTTTTTATATAGCGACGTCAAGACTGAGCAGTATTCAAGTTTGCTGACGTTCTCTAAGGAAGTTATAGATCCATTTCTTCGTTAGGCCTGTTATTCCCATATGTTTCATTTTATGATCATACTTGTCGAATACTTTATCAAAATCCGTGTATATTACATCGTAGTTCTCATTGTTTTCAAGTGTATCTGTTATATTGTTATAATGCTCTATTAGTTGTGATAAGCACGATCCTCCTGATCGGAAACCGTGCTGGTTCTCATTAAATGTTTCTTGTGTCTCCAAAAAGGCATAAATTTTCTCCCTAACTATTCTTTCAAATATTTTGGTGAGATGAAATATTAATGACACTGGTCTATAATTTTTGCTTGAGAGCTGTCCTCTCCTTCATATATAAGGACAATGTTCGCCTCTTCAGGATTCCCGGTATTTCAACTGTTCAGGGATCTTCTCCATATCCAATACAGGGGTGTAGCCATTTCATTCTTACAGTTTTAATCATTGCGGCGTCCCATTTGTCCGGACTTGCAACTGAATGCAACTTCATTTGTCGCTATATCTTCTGGTACAGATTCCAAATAATTTATATTATCTCTTTGTAGCTTCTCTTCAGAGACCACTTTGTCAGTTTTGAGGGTACTGAAAACTTAAGGGCCCGATAGTGACGCGAATTCTTGGTTTTTCTCTTCGCAAAGTTATAAAAGTGCTTTAGGTTTTTCTTTATTACTTCTACCATCTTCCTCTTTCCTCTCTGAATGGCCCTTAAGGAAAACATGTATTTCTTCATCGATTCTCTTCAGCTTTTCTTGTGTCAATTTTTTGTCTTCGTTGTCCGTGCAATTTATTAATTTTGTAGCTACTCCCTTTCTTTTGTGGAATATTGCTCGTCACCTTTGCTTCTCGAAATAGTTCCTCTTTCCTTTTCCTGCTTTTTTGGAGCATATTTTTCTACAATTTTCAGCGTCATTTCTTCTAAAATTATTAGCACCTCTTCAGTTGTTTTGTCCTTTAAATACTGTTTTCCAATCTATTTGAGCCATATTTGATCTGATTTCTTCCCAATTTATAGGCCTGGAGCTTATATACTGTATAGATCAGGGTTGGGATAATCAGTAATCGTAACTGTGATCATCTGTAATCGATTACAAATTCTGGAGTAATCGTGTGTAATCAGTAATCATAGACAAAAAAATTTAATCATACTCGTAATCGATCACAGGCAAAATAGGTCATGTAATCATGATATAGGTTCAAAACGTGTCCGAGTGTGTATAAAAACATTTTCACCTCCATGCGGAGAAATAATATGCTTTGAGTCTCGTTGGCCACCTTAAATGCCCTTGCGAGGCGGCCTAGCAAGGGCATTTAAGGGGATTTTGTCAATTAATTTAGTGACATTTAAATTTATGTACTGACAATTTTATCCAGAAAGAAACGTTTAAATTTCAGTGATTTCTTGATCAATTTAGTGAAAAATTTGGTAACTTTTGATCAGCTCGTGTTTGTTTCTGTGTAATTTTTTCTTACTTTTGCCTATTTGATTTGCTATAGGCTACGAAAATTACTGAGTAAATAGACTGTATTAATTTGCGTTAGCCTATTTTTATTATGTAGACTATATGTACGTTGCTAGGATTTTGTCTATTTACTAGACAATTACGAAGTAACAGTTTAAGGCTCTGTAAAGAGCAAGTTACTAATTAAACCGAGTAGTTTGGGAACCATGAATGCTTGTTAATATTAAAGAATTTGATGTGCAAATTATGTGTTCATTCAAATAAAGATTAAAAATAGATATTTTTCTTATTTTTATTTTGTTTCATTCATATTTGTACATGTATTATAATGACGCTAAATAGGATCATAAAAATCACATTATCAAATTTAAGGCTTCATTTTATATAAATTAAATAAAAAGTAATCAGAATTACTTTTCCAAAGTAATCGTTATTGTAAGCATGAAGATGCCAAGTAATCGTAATCGATTATTTTTCAAAGTAATCACCCCAATCCTGATATATACTGTATATATATAATAATAATAATATTTTTTTTTATCCAGTAATAATAAGTTCATACTGACCAGTTAATATTAGATACTATAAATTGCTTTCAAGTTATTGTTAAATAGGAACAATAGGTCTTAATAGGAAGGTACTGTATTCACAGCACAACTTTCGATACTTCGCATATCACCTTTCAGCTGTACAAGTGTCTTTAGCTCTTTCATTGTACAGCTGAAAGATGATATGCGAAGTATTTAAATTTGTACTGTGAATATTAATAAACTCTTCCTTCATATACTGCTTTTATTTTTATCCAGTTATTGAAAATGTGTTTATTACATTAATTCACAATATATATATATATATATATATATATATATATATATATATATATATATATACTCAGTGGCAGAAAAATCGGACCACTTGCAATATCGCGAAAAACAAAAAAGTGGGCAAGCTTCTTTCTGTTTATAAAAGTTTTAAAATTCGAAAATATAGTCTATGAGGCAACCAAATAACGAGACAAAACAACGTCAGCTGCGAACACACTAGCTGTAACGAATTTTCGACTTCTTTTAAGAATTCGACAGTCTGACATTCAGTTGCTCTTAGACTGTTAGTGCTACTTTTTTTTTCCACTAGTGGGAGTAGGCATTTGCGTTTAGTAATTCTTTTGGGTTTCAGAATTGGACATTTACAATATATTTGATTGCCGTGACGATGGTCGGAGCCAGCGTTACTTCGCCGATGCGGTAGGAATTCCAAGAACAACGGTTCGACGTGTCTACCAACGTTATGTGGACAGGAGAGTAGAGTACACCCGAAGACCAGGATCTGGAAGATCGCGCTGCACATCTGCCCATGACGATCGTTTCATGTCTTGAATGTTTTGCGAGATCGTCGCTTGACTGCCACAAACGTCTGCGATGAGCTGGAAAGGTCTCGAGACGTCAGTGTATCGGAGCGAACCGTTAGAAGGAGACTTATAGAAAGTGGCTTACATGCTAGACATGCAGCAATGGGCCCGGAATTGCTCCCACACCACCACAATGCTCGTCTTGCTTTCGCTCGTGAGCATGTCAATTGGACTCCCCGAAAAGCAACCCTCTCCGTAAAAGTGCACGGGAGTAGTATGACCGCAAAATGGGAGAGTGCAATGCAATTGCAAATGTTGAGCAATGTTGCAATGCGTTATGCAACAAATGAGGGGTGTTGCAAAGGGGAGGGGATGTTGCACGTTGTTATGCAGCACCGGGGAATGTTGCAAGTTGTTATGCAACAAAGGGGGAGGGGGAATGTTGTAAGAGCAACAAGGGGTTATGCAACTTGGATACGGAGTTATCCCCCAAGAGAAAGGAAGAGGAGAGGTGTTCGTCTGGCAGGAGCCAAGCGCATATTAATACTTCAGCCGAGCGGCCGTTCTTAATATGTTCCTAATCAGCCAGTTGGCTTATCTGGCTGAGTTGCCAGATTGAGCTATTTATTTAATTAAAGCATATATTCTGGCTTAATCCGCCAGTTGGCTTAGAAGGTTGAGTTGCCAGTTTGCACTATTTATTTAATTAAAGCATATATTCTGGCTTAATCTGCCAGTTGGCTTAGAAGGCTGAGTTGCCAGTTTGCGCTATTTATTTAATTAAAGCATATATTCTGACTTAATCCGCCATTTGGCTTAGAAGGTTGAGTCGCCAGATAACGCTATTTATATAATTAATGCATATATTTTGGTTTACAAATCCAATTTAGAAGCCAGCCAATTGATATAATTAAATACCGTGTACAAACAAAAAGAATTAAATAAAACACCATTACATCATTCTGTTTATTTAGGCGAATTAATGGAAATATGTAGAAAATAAATATACATTGGAATATATTGATCAAAAATAATAATAGCATACGGACGATGAATATATAATAAATATACAATGGAATATATATATGATCAAAAATAATAACAGCATCACGAACGGGAAATATATAATAAAAAATATACAAAACGTTATTATCAATATATTAGTACAGGAAAAAATATGGTTATATTAAATAATTAAATATATAATAAAAAATATACAAAACGTTGTATTATTAATATATTAGTACAGGAAAATATATAGTTATATTAAATAATTAAATATATTGAAAATAATAATATACGAAATGTATAATCAAATGCATATTAGTACAGGAAATATATATACACAATTAAATAATTAAATATACATCCTTTATGTTCTACGGCGCAAAACGCTAAACTCACACGTAATTCACATCGTTATTACTTTGTACTACGTGGTAAAACCGTCCAAGCAACACTTCACCGTTTAACTTATACGGTTGCATATACTCGACATAAATGGCTTTCATATTGTTCAATACTATTTTTGTGCCCACTTTACATTCGGTTGGCAAGTTATCTCTAAACACGGCTAGAATACAATCAAAAGCACGCACAAAGAGGTCATCGTTAACCACATCATTATTAAATACAAATTTATAAACACGCCTTTCCAATCGAGGGTTTTTTCTTACCGTCCTGAGCTTTTCAATCGTGAACTCTTCTTCACTCTGCATAGCGGCAATTGAAATAATCTTCCAAGTCGTAACGACAGCTATTCATTATATAGAGGTACAGCTCTGCAGGGTGAACAGTGTAGTCAAGCTCTGCCCTGTACCGCTGAAGTGCTTTGTACCAAAGTTCAGGATATTTCGAAGAATCTAAACCTTTTAAATATGCATCCAGCTCTAGACCATTCTCGCCTTGTTCATTCCTACATTCGATAAATCCGTCGAGCAGAGCGGTGTATGCGTATTCAAGAACCGTGTCAAAATAAATCATATCCGTAACATGAGCGTCGTCTAATATAGGCTTCAGTTTGCGGAATCCGATGATTTCAAACATTCTGTCGAGGATGAAACGGTTTCGCGTAGGGACAAGAGCGTTATTATCAGATGCGTTCTTCCACATCAGTCGTATATCAATGCATGGCTGTTCGTTATTTATACACAACGTGCAAACAACGGCATATGAGGGGCATCACTAATCTGCTCTCTTCTTGTACCTACACCTGCAGGTATTTTATAACGATCCTCTTTCCACTTCTCAACTATCACGAAGACTCTATTCATCTCCTCAACACTTAAATAAATAACACTACGTTTGCTTGCTTGCCTGCAAATCGTTTCAAGTACATAGTTAATGGTGCCGGTTTCAAGCCTGAACACGCGCAATGACTTCGTCACGGAGACATCGTACGAGGCGTTGAGAATGCTTCTCAAAGGAAGTTCCATCGTATTCGCACGTCCACTCGGTTCAAGCTCTGAGATGACTATGAGCCACAGGTGGACGGATCGGTGTATTTGCGAAGAATGAAATAGTGGAGCTGCCAAGTACGAGAAACTGGTACGGGATTATCGCTAACACCGACATTGTGGGGGGTGAGGGGATTCATTGGTTTGAAATCTATTTTAAAAATAGGGAAAGAATGTACTATTTTGATTCACTCGGATTTCAGCCCTGGAATGATTCGGTAATTGTACAGTTTGTCGCGCAATTACATGTGCCTGAGATTGTTTGGAACCCATATCGCTTTCAAGAATATTATACTGAAACGTGGATTGTATTGCATTTTATTTCTCATGCACATGTCACGTGGGAAGGGATTTATGAATTTTTTTAAATTATTCGATTTGTGCGACACAGAGATGAACGATAAAAGTGTATGCAGACAGATAAAAAAAGGTTTCCATATGTTAGCACCCGCTGTAATGTGTAAAGGTGTATATCTATATTGTGTAAGTTGTATATACATTTGTAACTGTAAAATGTAGCCATTAAGACTTATTTAACGGACACTGGCTCCGCTTTGTACATGTTTTCTGCCATTTAATAAATGAAAATACAATGTGTTTTGTTCTTAACCTCAAAAATACTTACATTACTTCCTCGATAATCTGACACTCGCTTGACCGGATGTGAGCCAATACCTCGACTTCTGTATTCAGGTCACGGGGTTGGCTGTGCGGAGAAGTATCCATATCATTTATTCCCCTTTCATCAAAAGTAGCGATAACACGGCCGAGCTCTACATCGGTCCTATAAGGTTAAGGAAAATAAAGAGCTACAATAAGAGAAATGCCACGAATTTAAATGCAAATAATTCTTAAAAGTTTTGGTAATTTAAAAATCCTACAGCGGTGCTGAATTATCGAGAAAAATATTATTAAAGGTCCACCATATATATATATATATATATATGCCGAAATAATCACGATGGAAACAATAATTAAAAACATGATGGGATTAATTTTTACGTTAGAGTAACAACACATTGTAACCATAGGTAGATATCCTGGCAGTTTTCAAAAGTAAGATTAGCTGGGTGTGCTATGCTCCATCTGCCTGCAACGGGTCTCGAACCCGCAAGCCAAATCTTAATAGTTTGTAATATTTCTATTGTAAGTTTTTAATATTTCTAAAATCGTACCTATTCAAGAAATGTACAAATAAAAACACACCATTATATATATATATATATATATATATATATATATATATACCGAAATAACCCGAAGGAAACAGAATAAAAATATTTTTGAAAACGCGTTTTTTGCGGCCTTTTACGGTTAGGCTATATTGTTATAAACGAGAAAGAGTCCTGGGATTAATTTTTCTTTGTAGGAAAACTCAGAATAAAGCTAGGTTAGACACTTATAAGTTACTTCCGTTCAATGAAGACGCTGTTGAAATGTGACTGATATTTCGTCACAATTTTTCGTAACACCCTGGGTAGATAAAAGCTCCCCCCGATCTATAGCGCTGAAGAGGTGGAGCGTTGCGTGAGCATAAAGGTCTTTATCCTCAATCAATTCCGGAGAATTGTACAACGATAACTGACTCATAGTGTATTAAGCACTAAGCGAAAAAACATACGAACTGAGGCTCTGAGTTGAAATTCTCCCTTTATAAGGGGGCCTGTGACCAACCCACAAAACACAATCGTTAGCTTTCTATTGGCTAGCGGTAAATTTTGAGCGGGCCTTGACGCGTAGGCCTGCATAGCGGCCAAACAAAGGTCCTGGGATCCGCCCACAGGGCTGTGGTTGGTTGCCCCTTGAAATCTGGGGCGTGTCAGATGTCCCCATTCGTGGAGAGACGAGAAACGCTTGTGTTTTTGATCTTGTATTCGAGAAAGAGAGAGAGAGAGAGTTGAGGTTGGAATGTGAAACGTTTTATGGCAGTAGCAGTTTGCCTGTACATTCTCGTTTATCGGGAAAGGATTTCGTGATATTGTAAGTAAGATCTATCCTGTACAATTCGCGTATGCTTGATAAAAAACGCTACCTATGGTTTATGGTGCCTTGAAACATAAAAGTGAGATATTTGAGCGATAGAATGGAAAAATTAAAAAACAAAACAAAGACGTGTGCTGTACTGCCTCATTAAACATGCTCTCGAGCTCAAATAAGATTGACCGATCTGTGTAGTATAATTTAAAATGCGTACCTTATCTCGAATCTTGGAAATCAGAGAATCGCCACTAAAGAAATAAACATATATATATATATATATATATATATATATATATATATATATATATATATGTATGAGAAAAGTTCAGAATGGAAGTGAGAGGGTGTTTATGGCTCGTAATTAATTTTGTTGTTGTTGTAGAAACGTTTCAAATTTTATTTTTAAATGTGAACGAAGATAAATATAACTGTGTGTGATATATATATATATATATATATATATATATATATATATATATATATATGAGAAAAGTTCAGAATGGGAGGGCTTTATAGCCCCGTAATTAAATTTTTTTTTGTTGTAGAAAGACAAGAAAAACCATGATTAGCAGATATATACACTAAACAACGATTCAATTGCTAGTGAAGTTTTAATCTTTATGATCTCCAAATAAACTCCTGCGGAAAGAAGTTCATTTACTGGATTTTTAATTCGAAATTATCTATCGCTTCTGCAAAACTCCGCAATTTTCAGAACGATGTTTACTATATATATATATATATATATATATATATATATATATATATATATATATATATATATATATATAAATTTAGGGTGATTCAAATATGGGGGTAAAAAAATTTTTTTTATATTTTAATGTGTTCAACCCTTTAAATGGTTCATTTCAGCCTAAAAACAACTATCCTAAAATATTTTAGCAAATTTTTAATTTTTAGGGGTTGCTACCAGCAACTAAAAATTGACAGAACGACTCAAATTGTCAAATTTTTCCACACCACCCAGGGGGTACAGTACAAGGCGCATTGCTTTTTTTTAATGTGGAAAGCTCCCCCGTAGGTCCTACCATAACTACAAGCATGCATAATTAAACTAGCATGATATTTGAGACATTAGCTGTCCTTACTTCATCAATGTTTCTTTCTTTCTATCAGGGTAAACAGCCCTGTAGTTTTTCACTACTTGTAGCAAGAATTGTTTTTGATCTTCGTCATGTGTTAGTATTTTATTATATTCATCCATTAATTTTACTCCTCTTTCCGCTATATCATTCACGACTTTCCACTGTTTGATAGATTTCTTAGCGGAGTTATACTCTTCATCATTATGCCATTCTTTAGCATCTTTGAGTAAAAATTTTGAACTAAATTCTGTTATTGTAAAGAATCTTTGAGTATTTGATGACAAAATCTTCTTATTTCTTCGTTGGAATAAGTGCAGGATCTAGAAAAGCCCGTTTTGCAGGAAGAGTTTCTGTTGTATTTTGCAAGGCCTTTACAATTTTGTTTTTCGTTTCAGTAGGCACTTCATCATCATAAAAGGCCAAGGCTACCAGTTCTTTTGATAGGTACCAGAGGTGACCTAACAGTTTTTTAATAGCAACAAATGCAATTGTGTCATTTATTTGTTTGTAGACTACAAGATTCTGTAATAATTCCAGAGCAAGACGAGGAGCGCAAGATGGCACAGGAGCTGTAAACCATGCCTTCACATATAACCGAGTAGCAAATAGACAGACGTCTTTTAGTCCTTTTTTTGTCTTTTACTGAAATTTTGAACTGAGATTTGAACATAAAAATTTTTAATGAATATGTAATTTTGGCCATCCACCTAGCCCGATGAAGTCCCGCTGGATGTTTAAATTTGATTCCACCTTTTGGTTCACCTCCCAAAAAAATAATTGTTAACTGCAACAGTTCTAGGTAATCGTCTCTTGGTTGGAATGTATCTAGTTGATTTGTTGCAAATATAATTATGTCATCTTTGATGTCATGAATATTTTCATAGATATCTGGATCTGATAATGCTGTCTCGTAGTCCTCCTTATTAATGCTTGACCATTTTTCTCTGAACTTCTTAAAAATGACTATATCTGGGCCAGAAGATGGTGATAAAGACTTTGAAACAACAGCTTCCAGCATAATTTCAAATATATGGTGTCGACATGCCAGCCACAATAAATCGTTGTCGAATTTTTGTTCTAGAAGAATAGCTGCACCATTTCTAGGACCAGTATTGGCTGCCGTTGTATTGAAACACATGCATTTTATTTGTTCGCAGATGTCCCATTCAAGCGATGTCTGATTGTTTGCATTAAAAAGAGACGCATTTCTGTCACTCAATTTTGCAACATCAAGACTTCCTAATAATTTATCATCAAACAATTTTCTACGTTTGCCAACCTTACTTTTCCATGTTGAAGGTTGTGCAGCACAGAAACGAGATTCATCACTTTTACTCTCCTCTGATTCTGATTCTGATGATGTACTGGTGAGTATGACAGCCTCTTCACTCTTCTTTCTTTTGATCTCTTCTTCTGCTTTCCTCTTTTCATAACGTTGTTGCTTTTCTGCTGCTCTTTGCTCTTTTTTAGCAACAGCCTTATCAATGGTACCCATTTTTCCATGACGTCCTTTCTCACGTTGCATTTTCAAGAATTTCTTATCATCTTCTATTTTTATAAGCTGCATAGCATTCTCATGAGCAATGTCAAATAAGTTTTCCAGTTTATCTTTCCATTTTTCTTCTTTATTATTTAAATTTTGTGATCTTTTCAATTTGTTTGCTTTGTTTTTCTTAAGCAGCTGTCATTCCTTCAGTATTCCTTGAATTTTATCTACTACATGTATTCTTTGTTTTGCTGGTATTCCTGCTTTTTTCCAAACTGCTAGCACATCATCTGCAGTAGAGCAGCATGATTCTCTAATGTCTTGCTTTTTAATATTCCTGTAGTGCGTGAAGAGGGCCATCATTTCCTTCTCTGATGGTAATACGGATGTTTTTAGTACTGCAGAGGGCTGCCCAATTAGCCATACTTCAGTTTCTTTTCTTGTAGAACTTCTCCCAAATGAGCAACTGGGTGATGGTGAGTTAGGCCTAGCTTCCATAATCGATTAATTGGTATCAAAATTACGAGTTCCAAGCAACAATTAAAAGCAAGCTAGTATATAAACCATTAATTAAAAATTCTGAAATATAAACAATTAAACATAAAATCATAAGTTGTAAAAACAAACACATTGAAAAAGAGGGAAACTTTGACGCCTGGTAGCACATAGTAAATTTTATTTAAAATTCACCAAATTTGGCATACACTACTTTTTTGTCATAGGGAACAAAAATGCAGGTTGAACAATTTAAAAAAAAAAACTTTGATTTTTTGAATCACCCTAAATTATTATATATATATATATATATATATATATATATATATATATATATATATATTATTTTCCATAAATATTTATGCCTTTCTCAGCTTTTAATTAGATGTTTAGGAAGGCGAATTTTTATAGCGCTTTCACCTTTTTCCTTCCTTTACCATATTCCCTTTCTAATTAACCATTTGTGCTGCACATTTTAATGCAACGTGCACCATTTGTCCTGTTTTGTTACAGTTGAAAAAGACCGTAATATTAGACTTAAGTCAGACGGAGAGTGAGATAATTAATCCAGTTTGACAAAAATGCTTACACGAATTTTTAGATGAACTTTTTCCGGAAATGTATATATAAGGCTCGCCTTTGCTTTCCGTACGAATTGTTCATTCTGGTGAAGCTTTACACACCACCTTAGACCTACTTTAGACGGGGAAGTATATATATATATATATATATATATGAGGGAGAAACGTGGAAAGATGTTTACACGAATTTTTAGATGAACTTTTTTCCGGAATTGTACATAATGGGCTCGCCTTTTCTTTCCGTACAAATTGTTCATTCTGGTGAAGCTTTACACTCCACCTTAGATCTACTTTTAAACGGGGAAGTGTGTATATGTATATATATATATATATATATATATATATAATATATATATATGTGTGAGAGAGTGAGAGAAGGAAATAAACATATAAACAACATGATCGAGTGTTGCAATAACGGGATCCTGCCCCTACGAACCGTGGAAGGATGTTTACACTCCACCTTAGACCTACGGTTTAACACAGATCATTAGGGCACCCTGGCTAGCAACCGCGGAAAGACGCGCCGGGTCTCGAGCCCGCCTCCACTCCACCTTAGACTTACAGTTTAACGCGGTCGCCCAACGCATATAAACGTAATGGGCGTATAGACGGGTGTGTACGTGCCAATCGAAGTGTACACTGTGCCAACTGGCTGATGATGCCTGGAGGCACTGGCTGATTAAGCCGACTGGCTGATTAGGGGCCCTATAAGACAACGGTCGCTCGGCTGAAATCTTAATATGCGCTTGGCTCCTGTCAAGCGAACACCTCTCCTCTCTCTTAGGTTAGGTATAACCCTTTGGGGGGGGTGAGACCGTCCCACCTTATCCCCAAAGACGTCTCCCCCAGCGGGAGTTCAGTGCAACTTGGGAGATAACTCCGCCTCCAAGTTGCATAACCCCTTGTTGCTCTTGCAACATTCCCCTCTCCCCCATTTAGGGGGTGCCTTGCAACAAAGGGGTTGGGGTTGGCACTATGGGTGCCTTGCAACAAGGGGGTGGGGGAGTTGGCACTCTTGCAACATCTTGCGACATTTGCAATTGCATTGCACTCTCCCATTTTGCGGTCATACTACTCACGGGGCAAATCTTTCTCCTGTTCTTCATACTCTTTCCCGTCCATCGGATGTTCGAAGATTAAATCTTGATTCGTTCGTGAACAATACTCGTCCCCATTGGACCATAGTTCAATTGACATGCTCATGAGCGAAAGCAAAACGAGCATTGCCGTGGTGTGGGAGCAATTCCGGGCCCATTGCTGCACGTCTAGCATGTAAGCCACTTTCCATAAGTCTCCTTCTAACGGTTCGCTCCGATACACTGACGTCTCGAGACCTTTCCAGCTCATTGCGGACGTTTGTGGCAGTCAAGCGACGATCTCGCAAAACACTCAAGACGATGAAACGATCGTCACGGGCAGATGTGCAACGCGACCTTCCAGATCCTGGTCTTCGAGTGTACTCTCCTGTCTCCACATGACGTTGGTAGACACATCGAACCGTTGTTCTTGGAATTCCTAGAGCATCGGCGAAGTGACGCTGGCTCCGACCATCTTCAATTAGGGCGACGACTCTTGCGACGTTCACGGCAATCAAATCCATTGTAAATGTCCAATTCTGAAACCCAAAAGAATTAGAAGTCTATCTGTTACTAAACGCAAATGCCTACTCCCACTAGTGGAAGAAAAAAGTGGCACTAACAGTCTGAGAGCAACTGAATATCAGACTGTCGAATTCCTAAAAGAAGTCGAAAATTCGTTACAGCTAGCGTGTTCGCAGCTGACGTTTTGTTTCGTTATTTGGTTGCCTCATAGACTATATTTTCGAATTTTAAAACTTTTATAAACAGAAAGAAGCTTGCTCACTTTTTTGTTTTTCGCTCCGCTAGTTTTATTAATTTTGATTGGGTTCAGAATCCCAGCTGAGCCTTGAACGGCCAAGCTGCTCTGAGGGGTTATTTTAACTTATAGCTTACTTCAACTCAGTTTTCAACAAAGTGTCTCATTTTTCAACAATGTGCTTCATTATTCAACGTTGCCAAATGAGGTGCACCTCATTATTCAACGTTGAATAATGAGGGGTATCTCGTTTTTCAACGACCTCATTTTTCAACGTTACACCGGCCTTATTATATGCTAAAGGGAAATTACTTTGTAATGTATGTTGGGAATTCTTTTTTTAATTATTATTAAGTAATAGTGATTCCTACAATTTGAATTTAGACATTTATTAATATAGACGAGTCATCAATGGCATTATATTAATTTTAAAAACTTTTATTGCAAATACTGTATAAATTTTTCCATCCTAAAAAATTTTTAAAACAAGAATTGTACATTATTGGAACAAAGGTTTAATATTCTTTGATTAGTTGTTTTCATCCGAAAACATTATTTTTTCTAAAAAATTTAACCTTGTATGGAATGCTGCTACGAAATGTTATTGATTAAATGTAAACAAACATTCATAACCTGATTGTCTAAGGGGTTCCAAAAAACCTTAGCCCCACCGTTTGCAGCTTACATGTTTACTTATATCGAAATAGTTTTTAGTGATTATAAAAATATATAAAATTCTTTATTTATTGCAGTTATTAAAATTACTCTAGCTGATAAAGTGATAATATAATGGCTTCTCAATTAATTGGTGATTCGGAGAGGCAACGTGTGATAGATCGCATACGAGCAATAACATTTCAGGAAGCTCGTGATGCTGGAGCCACCTTTATAACACGTTCATGGGTTGCCAAAAAGTTGCGAAGAAGTGAGGACTTCGTCAAAAGAAATTGAAATAAAACTTTGGATGAATGTGAAATGGATACAACCAAATCTGGGCGCCCAAATTTGCCACTCTCTCAGGAAACAAAGGACATCATTGAAAGCGGTACGCGTAAGCGGAAAAACAGCTGTGCTAAACTTTCTAGAGAGATCGAAGTGTTGAGAGAAAAGATCGTTAGTGGTGAGATCATTCGACTGAACCGTCATAGACAAGGTTTAAAGCCTTGGCATGAACTTCCAAAGCCAAGAAAAACTCAACTTAACATCGATGCCAGAATGTGGTTTGCTCATTATCTTGAAGATTGGGATGTGGATGATTTCATGCATTTAGCTGTCTCCGATGAATTTTTTGTTTACGTAGAACGTCGGCCTAACTACCAAAATGATCAAGTGTGGGCCACAACACCAGATGAAATCGATGGCAACGAACATTATCGCGAATTATTAAAAAGTCCAGACTGTGTTGGTGTGTTTGTTTTATTCACTGCAAAGAAGCTCATGTGGGTGCTGAAGCCAAATGGTCAGAGTTGGGATGGACAGTATTTTCGTGATATTATTCTATTCCAGCATGTCATTCCTTTTCTAAGAAACCCAAACAATGTTATGGATGTCGATTAGGTCACACTTCTGTATGATAAGACTCCCTGCTTTAAGGCATTAGCCACTCAACAGTTGTTGCAGAACCATGAGATCGATTTCTTTGGAAATGAAGAATGTCCAGGAAATTCTCCTGACCTGAACGTCTGTAAACACATTGGATCAGTTATAAAGGACAAGGTTGAATGTCTCTTGTTTCAAGAACCTGCAGCAAATCGATTTTCGAAGGATACAATGACACAACACATTGAAACTGTTTTAGTAAATTTGCGTAACGATCAAAATCTATTGACGTCACTTTTGGCAAGCTACCCAAAGCGAATTCAGGCTGTCTTGGAAGCCAATGGCGGGAACACCAAGTTTTAATTGTTTCTCATTAAATGCAGAATTAAATTCTCTTTTGTAAGGTATGTTTAGTTTTACTGTACCTCTAATGGTTTAGGCCATGGGCGGGGGGGGGGGGCTAAGGTTTATTGGAGCCCCGTAGAAAAGGTTAATATTAGATTTTGTTTAAAAAAAGTGCAGCTTTTAATTTTCTTCAAAATATAAAGTTTTTAAATGCAAATGTAAGGTTTCTACCTAAAAAACGTTTACTATATCTGAAGCGTAGAACAAAATTGAACATATTCAATTTAAATTTATGGAACACACCTGTAACTCCAGGTGTAATGACAATTCATCATTCAGGAGGGCTAGAAACTGGCACATATGTCAGGAACTAATGAGGCAGATAGCTCTAACTCCTGGATTATTATTACCAGCATCATCAGGAGTCGAACCCCTGACCTCGGGGTCGCCACTTTGCTTATAGAGGAACAGTGTTACCCACTCAGCTACGGGCGCTGATTAATTGAATATATAAGAGCTTAGAGTTAAATAAAGAAATTCTTATATAAAAGTAAAATTTCAGAAAATTTAGTTAGATATTTGGGGAATTTGAACGTGGATGATTTCCAAATAAGCATAATTTACATTGAATTTAAACAACTATTTTTTTTGTCTAAATTACTATTCCAAAATATTATCTATCCACTCTCCCACCCCTCCAAAAAGAAAGTACCGTAATCAATTTTTTATTTGATCTGTAAAAAAATGTATTTGTAAATTATTCAGATATGAGTTTCTTTAAAACAAAAACAATTACTCCAAACAAAATTTGTGTGCATCATAGGTACAGTGAAGAGGTACAGTGTAAACAAAGTTCCTGAAGCGTTCAAATCGAAATACAGTACCTAAATTTGTTTTGTGTAATCTTACTGTTTCAAGATAATAAATGGTTCCTAACATTGACCGTATAGATTTTTTTGTTGTATATATAGATAGGGTCATAGGTCCAGGATCAAAAACACCATAAAAAAAAAAAACTTTACTAATATTTACGTGGCATCTCATCTGCCACCTAATTAACGTATACTGTAGTTATTTCTTTGATATCATACGAAAATATTACACTCCTGATGACATAAATTGAATTAATTTTTTATGGGAAAAAGGAACTGATTGATGCGTAAGTTCCCTCTTTACTCGAAAAGGAAATTTAATCTACCTCCGTCAGAAGTGTGATATTTTCGTACGCTATCAAAGAAATAACTACACCATAATTTGGTGGCAAGAAAACATCTTTGATTTTTACCGTGAAGAAAGTCAATAAGTTGCTAGTCAGTGTCTATGCGGTCGACAATTTGGACCCTAATTCCGAGATTCTTTCCTTAACCTATTTTGACACGTAATCCAGAACCAAATGATATTAGATTTTCGTCATACGGAACTTTAGTATTACACTGTATATTTTGTAGTGAGAGTAATCTAATCTAAATCTAATAGATTGTAGGCATTAAATGTTTTAGCAGTTGTATATTGCCGCCTGCTTGTGTAGAAAAACTAATATAGGGTGTCCATAAATGAATACCCTGATTAAAGCATGCTATAACTTTTAAATAAACACTCGTATTCAAACACAGTTTTAATCATAAGTAGATAAACATACAAAGTTTTGATACATAGTTAATGAACTTAATAAGCTTCCACATGTGCACCCTTAGTGGCACGTAAAATGTCTAAACGGTATTCACACTCACGCCACACATTTTCCAACATTTGTTACCTTGTAGGCGTGTAACTTCAAACGTTTGTGTAACACCTTGTGCACCGTAGACTTCGGTATCTTTAGTTGGCATGAAGCTTGTCTCACCGATTTCCTTGGTGACCGTGTGAAAGCAGTTTGAATGTTTTCCACCGTCCCATCGGAAACTGATGGTCTACCACTGCTCTTTCCCTTTTCCACATTTCCAGTTTCCAAGAATTTTTTCATCCACGACTTAATTAACTTCACATCAGGTGGATTCTTTCCATACTTTGTTCTGAACTTTCGCTGAACACTGACAGGAGCAGGGCTGTGGAGTCGGTGATAAAATTTGCCGACTCCAACTCCAACTCCGACTCCGACTCCAAAAATTTTAACATTCCGACTCCGACTCCGACTCCAGAAATCTGACTTGTATAATTACGACTCCGACTCCGATGGAATGTTAAGGCCAAATTGATTACGATTAGCTTTATTAGGCCAATGGAGATTCATAAACAAGGCATTTCGTCACCACCACATGACTCATCAGGTTACTTAGTGGCTGTAACTATGCCTTAATGGCTTTTTTTCTCTTTATTAAAAAATTACAATAAATCCCAAGATACAAACTGATTGAAACTTAAACAAAATAAGATTATTATTGGTTTAGCAAATTAATAAGATGTTTTTGTATTATTATAAACATCCGTAACAAAATGTACTAACCTAAACTGAATTTGTTCTTAAAAAAAGGATCGCTTCCATTAAATCTTCTTTCAGTGATGCTTATCAAAATTATCAAATTGAAATCTAAAAATCTGAAAAAGATTTAGGGTTGCTAGTACAAAATTTTTAAATTTCCTTATTATTAATTATGTTAATTAATTAATTATAATCCTTATTAATTATAAGCAACTATATTTATATATTATTTATATTTATATATTTATATGTTATATATTATATATTATTTATATATTATATTATATATTAAAACATTAAGTTAAATCTATTTTATTCATAAAATTGAGCTAGGCCTAGGCCTAGGCTGCTATGGTTATAATTGAAGGATTTGCACCGACTCGGACTCCGACTCCATCCAACTATGCACTTCCGGCTCCGACTCCACTCAAAATTGACCGACTCCACGACTCCGACTCCTGACTCCGACTCCGACTCCACAGCCCTGGACAGGAGATTTTGTTTCTGCAAGCTACACAACACATTGTGCCTTCTCTGTCACAGACGCCATCTTAACTGAACAGCTACTACAGCGCTCCTAGCGGCGAATGCGGTAGACGAAACACACCAGCACAGAAACTCTATGCGTGTACGAGATCACCTGTAAAAAGAAAACGGATGTAAGATTCGTCATTAAAACATGAGAGCATATTGTTTTCAGGGTAAACATTTATGGACACCCTATATATATATATATATATATATATATATATATATATATATATATATATATATATATATATATACACTTCTTAATGCAACTCGCATTCCTACATGTATTCATAAATAGAAGGTTAGAAATTGTAATGTTTTGAATTCTTGGTTCAGTTGTTTGTGATACGGCCGGCAGAGAGAGAGAGAGAGATAGAGAGAGAGAAGTTCCGGTACATCTCACTCCTGATGATTAAGCACTTGCTTAAACCTACTATATATATATATATATATATATATATATATATATATATATATATATATATATCCAAAAGAAATGAGCGCCCTTCACTGTCTTTTACTTGAATTTTGTCCTGAGGCATAACAATCTTATACTACAGTTTGAATGTTTATTATGTAAAATAGAACACAATCAATCCAGTTTTTTTATTTTATAATAAAACTTAATAAATAATAACAGATTTATTGAATCAATATATTTAGAATCGTGTTGATTTCCCATTTGTATTATGTAAAGCTGACACACGTTCTGGCATTCTATTGAAGTCTGTCATTTGTTCTTGAGGGTAGTCACTGTGATGCTTTTGTCAACCCTATATATATATATATATATATATATATATATATATATATATATATATATGATGTAAAATAACGCACTGTCGCGACGAAATATGAAGAAGGTAACCACTCTTCAAAGAGACGTAAATTTTTATTTCTTAACACCAATATACAGGGTGGCGCAAAAATAGTGCATCATAGGCATTTTCAGTGTTAATTATAATATTTTTTTTTCTTTTTGGTAGGGGATGGCTGCGAAATTAACAATAGACGAGAGGATGAGCTTGGTTTTAATCTATGGAATACCAGGTAGAACAAATCGATGAATCGGTGCAGAATTTAAATTCTGTACCGATTCATCGATTTGTTCTACCTGGTATTCACTATTCCATACATTAAAACCAAGCTCACCCTCTCGTCTATTGTTAATTTCGCAGCCATCCTCTATCCAAAAGAAAAAAATAATATATTATAGTCAACACTGAAAATTCCTATGATGCACGACTTTTGCGCCATCCTGTATATATATATATATATATATATATATATATGAAAATTATTTCACGAAAGTAACACGTGAAAAATATTTATGATGAATAAAACCACGAAGGAAAGGAAACACAAAATGGTGCTCAAGCGCTTTCGTCTAATGACATCCTCAGGAACACTGAAGTACATAAAAGGGTTACAGCCTATATATAGGTTACAGAAAGAAAAAAAAAGAAAAATAAATAACATATATATGCAATAAACGGAGAAGTAAAAATAAAAATTAAAAATTAAAGGATTATCAGATTTGTAAGGAAAAATATCGATTTTTAGCACAAGATCAAATTAATTATAAAAATACAAATTTATACTGGAAATCTGCCCGGGTTTTAACACTTTGCCTTTTATGGTCAAGTTTCGATATATATAAAAATAAAATGAAAATTAAAAGTTAATAAAGTAGCATACAAGTTTACCAAAGATTTAGCGTTCTACCCTTCTTATCTAAATCTGTTTTGAAGGAATTCAAAACAACAGGATCGAGTTGAAAAAGACCTTTGCTTATGTTGAAGTTATTTGAAAGTTGGATAATGGCAGACTCAAGAATATTTCTATTAACAATGTTGCTAGAGTGGAATAAAACTGAAGCATTATTCCAATCAATACAGTGGGATAACTCTGACAAATGGACAAAAAGGGCACTGGACAACTGTCCTGTTCTAACGGAATATTGATGCTGTTTTATACGTGTGTGCAAATCCTTTCCCGTCTGACCTATGTAAAAGGAATCACATTGTTTACAACCAATTTTATAGATAATGCCTGAATTATTGGTAGGGCTATTTTTACTATGATATTTTTCACAATATTGTTATATGAAAATACTACATTAATATCCAAAAGTTTAAGTACATTAGCAATGCCTAAAAAGCCCGGGAAAAATGGAAGTACTAAAATATTTTTTGACAAAGTACGAGTGTTATTATTGGCACGATTGAAAGTTCGTTTTGCCTTGTTGAGACAAGATTCCATAAACGCAGATGGATAACACAGATCACTTCCAATACCGTTGATTTTTTCCAATTCGGCATCGATGTATTCCGGACTGGCCCATGAATCGTGACCTGGATAACTTCCTCCTTCAGTTAAATGATCAAGTCCCCTCCATTAAGTTTACTTTAGAAGTGGAACAAGACAATTCAATCCCATTTTTGGATGTGCGTGTACATAGGGAAAGCCCAGGTTTTAAGTTTAGTATCTATTGGAAAACAACAAACAATTTGTCCTACGTACACTTTTACTCGGGACATGACACCCCCACTAAGAAGGCCATTTTTTCATCAATGTTTCTCCGCGCCCTTAGGATCGCCAGTCCGGAATACATCGATGCCGAATTGGAAAAAATCAACGGTATTGGAAGTGATCTGTGTTATCCATCTGCGTTTATGGAATCTTGTCTCAACAAGGCAAAACGAACTTTCAATCGTGTCAATAATAACACTCGTACTTTGTCAAAAAATATTTTAGCACTTCCATTTTCCCCGGGCTTTTTAGGCATTGCTAATGTACTTAAACTTTTGGATATTAATGTAGTATTTTCATATAACAATATTGTGAAAAATATCATAGTAAAAAATAGCCCTACCAATAATTCAGGCATTATCTATAAAATTGGTTGAAAACAATGTGATTCCTTTTACATAGGTCAGACGGGAAAGGATTTGCACACACGTATAAAACAGCATCAATATTCCATTAGAACAGGACAGTTGTCCAGTGCCCTTTTTGTCCATTTGTCATAGTTATCCCACTGTATTGATTGGAATAATGCTTCAGTTTTATTCCACTCTAGCAACATTGTTAATAGAAATATTCTTGAGTCTGCCATTATCCAACTTTCAAATAACTTCAACATAAGCAAAGGTCTTTTTCAACTCGATCCTGTTGTTTTGAATTCCTTCAAAACAGATTTAGATAAGAAGGGTAGAACGCTAAATCTTTGGTAAACTTGTATGCTACTTTATTAACTTTTAATTTTCATTTTATTTATATATATATCGAAACTTGACCATAAAAGGCAAAGTGTTAAAACCCGGGCAGATTTCCAGTATAAATTTGTATTTTTATAATTAATTTGATCTTGTGCTAAAAATCGATATTTTTCCTTACAAATCTGATAATCTTTTAATTTTTATTTTTACTTCTCCGTTTATTGCATATATATATATATATATATATATGTTATTTATTTTTTTTTCTTTCTGTAACCTATATATAGGCTACTGTAACCCTTTTATGTACTTCAGTGTTCCTGAGGATGTCATTAGACGAAAGCGCTTGAGCACTATTTTGTGTTTCCTTTCCTTCGTGGTTTTATTCATCATATATATATATATATATATATATATATATATATATACACACACAGTGACGTGCACAGACTTTCAGAAGGGCAGGGGCTCAGTTGAAAAAAGGGCACTCCCCTAACATTTTTAAAAATGAAATCCGCAATGCCATATAGGCTATATATATGTATACACACACAAAGAAAAATAATAAATAATCTAGGTATTTTTATTCACTTTTAATGAAAATTGTATTGTTTTTAAAAATCAATTTCATATTAAAAATGAAAAGGTTATGATATGTTGTTTAATAAATCATTTATTAATTTAATGAAATTCATGCCAGTACTAAAACCCAAAATCCATCGTTTGACACACTGGTGTATTGATGGGCCTAGCCTAGTAGGCCTAAGACTAAGTAGGGGACGTGGACGTTTTTACCAACTTTACGAGTAATGTCATACAATATTTTTTGGAGTAATGTCACACTGCTTTGGATTCCAACTTACCATAATTATCAGTGAGAAATCACTAGTTAGCTTAGGTTAACGTAAAATAAATAAACAGTAAACAATACACCCACATACCCGAGAGACGCAATCAACAGTGAACAGCTGCAGTCAGTGTTACCACTAGGGACGCCCTCCCTGGTTGACAAAATAATAGTAACGGTATGTTAAGTTTATTATTCTAATAAAAAAATCATAGATCAAAGTAATTCCAGTTTTGAAAATCTGTTGAAGTAGCAGTAACTAAATAAAAATATAACTAATTAATTCAAATTTATGTCGAATCAATATATTTATGAATTTTGACTAAAAGGGCACTTTTGATATGAAGAAGAAAAAGGGCAGGGGCTCAAGCCCCCCCCCCTGTGCACGTGCCTGTGTATATATATATATATATATATACAGGGTGGGCCGTAAGTTTCCATACATAGGAAAAATAAACATTTTTTTATGGACAACCATTTGTATTTATATAATATGCTCTACATGGTTGCCATTGTTTTGAAAACACATTTCAATACGTGTTCCCCACTGTTGATGAACACGCATTAGCACAGTTGACGTTATGCTTGTAATGGCGTTGGTGATACGTTCCTTTAGATGATTTATGTCTCGTATCTTTTCCTGATACACCATGGCCTTCAAGTGCCCCCAAAGATAGAAATCAAGGGGGGTGAGATCTGGGGATCTGGGAGGCCACTCCACAGGACCACGCCGACCAATCCAAGCATCCGGAAACTGCTGATCCAAATACCGACGCACGTGAAGACCATAATTTAAATTTTCCTATGTATGGAAACTTACGGCCCACCCTGTATATATATATGATACACACGGACCGTGCATGGAACAAAGGAAAATTAAATCCACTATAGTCCGAATAAGTAATGGTAAATGACAAACACTATAGTTTTTCAGAGCAATTATAGTTTACGTCCCCCTGTGGTAACTAGTGTAGTTTACGTTCCCCTACCTTATCCTAGTGTAGTTTGCGTTCCCCAACTTTGTCCGCGTATACCTAATCAAATAAAATGTTAAAACTAACGAAAATAGTACGACTTAACCTAACCAATCATCAATTTATTTATATATATAATATATTGACGATTGGTTAGGTTAAGACTTAAGTAGTAATATTTTCGTTAGTTTTAACGTTTTATTTGATGGATTCATTTAAAAAATGTCTTCTAAAGATCCTAGTGTAGTTTACGTTCCCCAACTTTGACCTAGTATAGTTTGTGTCCCCCTTTTGCGTAAGGTGGACGTAAACTACACTTGCTCCGTTTTTTCTTTTCCATGATGTTAGCCCGACGTGGGCAACGGGTCACTCGCAAAGAGTAATTTACCGTTACTTATTCGGACTTAGTGGATTTAATTTTTCCAGAAGAGTTTCTTGTTCCATGCACGGTCTGTGTATCATGAAAGAGCCTCAGGGGTACCATTCTGAGTTAAATCCCATATATATATATATATATATATATATATATATATATAAAGTGTATGCGACACTCGTTATAATACCCGCATACTGTACTATTTTCACATCACAGTTTCGAATAAGAATGAGCAACTGTAAGAAATTCTTACACGTTGTCTACATTTAAGTTCCGTCATATCATACCCTTTTTGCTAATGCAACTGAAAAGAACATTCTTTTCATGGTGGGTTGGTTTGCATAAAATTTCCACGTTGGTTAAAAAGTTTGGACGGCAGATCTACCATGATTTTTATATGACTGAAGCCTTCCGTAACACTCAGTAATTAAATATATATGTTGATGCTTTGGTAATTATAGAACCTAGCAAAAAAAACCGGCTACACTACTACACTAGCAAGAAAACGTACACTATTATAATATCTATTCTTTAAAAGGTAAGAATAGATATTATAATAATGTAACTGCAAATGAATTTGAGCGTAAAAATATAAATGTAAATTTTAAATATCTTCCGACCTTACTTAAAACAATTGTTATGAACGTAATCTTTCAGTATAATAATAAGAATAGCCCAGATAATGCGGTTGGTTGTGTGCATCCGATCAGATGTACACAATGCAACTGCATCTGTAGGTCAAACGGGAAAAACTTTAGTTATCAGGGTAAAACAGCATAATTATGCGTGTAGAACACCAAATAATTCTAATGTAGTGTTTAACCACATGTATAGATGTAATCATAGTATCAAGGGGATAGTTCTAAAGCGCTCGTTAAAAACATATAATTGAAAGGAATATTCTAGAATGTCCATTCATCTTCATTCATTTTAAAAATAATTTCAATAACAGTGCGAGAATGTATAAAATTGACAATATCTTGTCAAAATGTCTTTTGCCTTTAATCAACGCTTGTTAACCATGTATTAATCTCTTTTATTTCTCTGTTCCGTTGTACATATGTATATATATTTTCGTCATCTCACCTTCTCCCTTAATTCCCTGACGAGGTGTACTGCTGAATACACGAAAATTGGGAATAATTTGTATATATATATATATATATATATAAAAGATTCTCTTCATACTACTTAAACATAATGGTTCCATCCTAAATTTGTTAAGTTGATAAGAGAACCATTCCTTTGAACGCAAGTGTATTTAGAACGAGAACTTTTGTCTCTCAAACCCAACCATGAGTCTCCCTAGCACTCCCACATTTTCTTAAAGATACCCTTTTACCCGGTTGGAATTAGGGTTGCCAGCTATCCAGTTTTTGTTGTCAGTCTTTGGTTTTATTTCCAAGTTAAAGCCGGAGATTTCATTTAGTATTTAGTTGGGAAGTTATTCAGGAACCAAAATTACGGCTTATAAATAAACGTCTGCAAATAATCAACAAACACATCTACCAAGGTAAGTTAGTAACAGTGCTACTTCAAATGACACCATTTAATTGTTACTGGCCACATGGTGTCGACTCAGCGGTCAAGCCGTGAGCGTATTTTCGTCCGACTTGAAATCAAACCAATTCAAGTTGCCACGTTCTTTTCATCAAAACGAGTTAGACTTGACTTGAGTCTTGCCAAGCCAACTCGGGAGGTGGCTACAAAAAATAGAGTTTCTTTTTAAACAATTTTTCTTCTGCAGAATCAAAGGTATTTCAAGGAGTCATTGCATTATTTAGTCCCATATATGTAAGAAAATACAGTTTATTAATGTCAGAAGACTCTGCTAGATTAAATTCACTCATTTGTAAACCTTAAGTAAGGAATTGGCCATATATAATTTCAGTTTTGAGTCTATATTGACCTAGACCAATTCAATTGTTGGCGAGCGCAAATCTAGGTCGCGATATAGTCCTTATTCAGTCTTATTGTGGGTTGGATTCATGATAGAAGCCTGAAATTAGGACCCTGTTGTGTTGCCCTGTATGAAAATCCAGACTGATGGTGAACCCTTTAACCCAGGAACTACGAAGTAGGCCTAACTGAGTTTTATTTACATTTGAAATTTTGACGTGACAAACTCCAGTTGTCAGTTCTTCTCTACAAACCTGACTTCAAGTCAAGTTTTGGACGAAAAAAAAACTGCTTACATTTCCATTGGTATTTTGGATGAAATTTAAAAGTTGGCAACTCTAGTTGGAATACATATAGTATTATATGACCAATGGGAATCTAGCCTCGTAACAGTCGCACCAATGACGCTGAATTTCTTTTGAAAATAATGGTACATCAGTTCTCTATAGTTTTAACCAGCATAAAAATGTTATGCGAACCAGCTTATCATGAAAAGAAAGTTCTGTTTGTCATGCCGTATGCCTACATACTTTTGACTGAAGGCTTATATGCACCATAATAGTTTTCACTTTTACTGGGTTTTTCGTAACATTAATGTAAATTAACAAGCACTCTAGACTGAGACCAATAACAATTCAAACTATTATTCGCTTTAATATGAGAAATATACTTGCCATGAAAAGGCTGCCCTTGATTGTGTGCTGCCGTATGTTTTCAGCTTTAAAATATGAGCCCTACATGCATATTATTCTTGGCTTCAATATGTAACATAAGTTTACATGGGGGTCACCCAAATTCTATGACGTAAGATATATATATATATATATATATATATATATATATATATATATGAAGAATAAAAATTCAAACAAAACGAAGCGTTGCTCAGTCAGCCGTTAAAAATATGTATACTATACATATGTAAAATTTCTCATCACACAACTATTCTTTCAAATACACACTAATAATATATTCAAACATTTGATGATTCGCTCAGTCATCTACAATACATTACAATAACCTAAAATTTCTAAAATAAAAAATGTACCGTTATATTGTATTTATTTTAAAAATACACTACTTTCCTGTCTAAAAACTCTCTTCATAATTTAAAGTTCAATTTACACAGAACTATCATGAATTATTACAGGCAATCGTGCAATCCCGAGACGTCTGTTTTTTTTATCTTATGCGTCAAGCGAGCCATTTCTAAAGATGAAATACAGGCCTGTGTGCGCATATACAGATAAAGAGAGCGTTCAATATACAGGGATTTAGAGGCTACACAGCTTTGCTCTCTCAGTTTAGATTAGTATGAGGAAAGTTTTGGAGACAATAAATTTTCGCGAAACATTGGATTTTTATTTCTTCCATATATATTTCTCTATTTCACAAACGCTTTTATTTTAGCCCACCTTAAATGTGTACATTTATATAGTAAAAGTTATGTTACAACTGTTTCCATTGATAAAAACAAAAAAAATTAGAAAAGTTAAATTAAATACCCGCAGAAATTTACTTCATACGTATCGATTCCTTGAACGTTTGTGATTGGTTGATTTAATGAGCCCAAAAGCCAAATGTACGACGAACTGAACAAAGTTTGAATAAATTAATTACATAGTTCTTGAAATGTTTTAATAAAAATATAATTGTATCCACATAAATTGGATTAATCATGGGGATTTGTATGAGCATACAGATCAGTCTTAAATTAAAATTTTCTGAATTTCATCTAGTTTTTTAGGCATTCACGAGTGTATTTGCGTATTTGTGTTATTGTCGACCTTAACACAGAATAATAAATAAAAGCTTTTGACTACAGCTACAATAGTAAGACAAACATTATAGGCAGACGTACACTATATATACTGGGCAATTTAAAAACCTACAATTCTCCAATTACTAAAAGACAGTTAATGGATAATGTTATTGTTGTATTCAGGAAATGAAAATTTTTTTTTGTTTAAAGTTAGGCTACACCCAACCTATTTTTACGACGAATGTGTAGTCGTACAAGGACCCTGTGCGAGGCTATATCTAAGAAAATCAGCTTGACTCATTTTTTCCTTCACTCATACAGATTTCACACAAGTACACAAGACCTATTATTGTGTTATTGTACAAAGATTAAAAAGCTTTACCTTGAGTGTTTAGGTTATATTAATAATTATATATATATATTTATATATATATATATATATGTATTATATATATATATATATATATATATATATATATATATATATATATAAAGTAATGCGCAAGCAATATAATCTAGAAACAATATAAATAGCCTTGAACAGAAACAGCATATTTTTATGCTGAATACAATATTTCATGAAGTCGTAAACAATGATTTAGAAACGTATAAGCCATTTCTTACAGTTTCACCAAAATAGAAATGTAATGGATTTTTAATGTTGCAGATGGTATTTACACTTTTATTGTTTCGTTGCGATGAAAGTTGGCTTGGTTAGATTAACCTCAACCATGTATTTCCAACATTTCCTCAGCACCATTTTTCCTCTTCTCTGATAGGCTGGCGTGCGAGACTACTTGCATATGATTGGTGCAGCAGCTGCGTGAAAGGACTCGGATTGGTCTATGTTTGTGATGAGAGGCGTTGGTTGGTGATGCAGCTGGTTTTACTGGGGATTGGGGGAGAGACTGAAAATAGTGGTGTTAGTCTGCACCATTCTCATCCAAAACAACCCGGTACCAACCTAGACAACACTAGACTTAACTTTGACGTTGTTCAGGGAGCATTCGGTTCTTTTGTTCTGACATCAACATAGGCTAGCGAAAGTGATTAACCAGACTATTTTAGGCCTAATCTTGGCATTATTAACCGATATATTGGACTACCAAACTTGCTAATATTTTATTTAAATTAACAACTTTCGGCCTATATAAATTCAAACGGGCAACACTAACTTATTCTCAAGTTGGCTTACATCAATAAGCTATTTAGGCCTCTAGTGCTATACTACGGTAATCTTTAAGAAATAAGTGATTATATGTACATAGGATTATGATATGTATATAAACTAAAGTTGCTGTTTAACTAGCCCTACTCGCCCGGATAAATTAGTGTAGGCCTATTAAACATTAATTTAACCTGGCCTACATTTAATATCACTTAGGCTCATCGCGCACAGGCATCTCGTAGGCTTAGACTAATATTAATCTTGGGTTATAATTAATTAAATTATCGTTGTGGTAGGCCTAATAGCGTAACTTAGTCTAGTAAATTATACTTTTCTAGAATAACTTTAGGCTAGGCCTATTTATGATTGTCCAATAGTAGATTAGACCTATTAGTCTAGGCTACGTTAAACTATTCTTTGAACTAACCTTGGCTAATTTTACGTTGAATTAGGATAATCTAGGATCGCTATCCATACCATATCTAAGTTAGGGTCTATGTATGTAGGCCCTTTAAAAAGCCTGTATTGGGGTTACTGACTTATGTTTTGTGACTTCATGATAAAGCTTAGAGAGGCTATATTGAAGTAAGTTGGAGTATGGTGTATTATACATAATTAGAATAACAAACTACAGTTGGCTAACTTAGGACAAATTACCCATAGGCCCACAACTTTGACTAAGCCTAGGTAGCTCGTCCTAGTCTAGGGTCCTCAGGTTATTGTGAATACTAGACCAAAAGATTTAAGAGTAGACCAGTACGCATGTAGCATAGGTCCTAAAGTATAGGCCTGTGACTGATAATTAGGGTATCGTGTACTATTTCTTGGTCAGACCTTAGTTTATCTAGACCTATTATGACATACCTACAGTATCGTTAGGCCAGGCTGTAGCCTAGGCCCTGAGGGATAATTTGTGCTTATCGTAGGCTACTTTAAGTTAAGCCCTAGCCTAGTATGTAGCCTTGGCCTACTGAGCAGTTGTCAGTCTACAGTCGGTGTATGATTGTAATGGGTGGAACTAGGCCTAGGGCCCTATGTAATGGGTGGAACTAGGCCTAGGGCCCTAGTTAACGGTTAGTTGGGCTTAACCTATTTCTTTTTTTGCAAGACCAATATGTCAAACCACACATAGGTCAGGTTTAAAACTCTTGGCATTGTGCTTTTCATTGGTAGCCTAGGTTAACCAAGGCACTGCTTGACTGACTCGAACTGGGTTCAAGGCCTACCATGTTTAATTAGGCTCTACAAGGTAAGGTCCTAGGCTAAGTAAGTTGTATTTTTGGAGCAACATAGGCCTAGCCAAATTAGACACTACTATAAGTTCCAAGTAGAGCACAACTTGCTATATGAGAAGCCTACAGATAATTAACAGCTCCTTAGTTAAAATACCAAAAGAAAAATTGGATGCTTTTATGGATGTGTGTGTGTGTGTGTGTAAGTAATGTACATTTTAGTTCATTAGGTTTGAGGTTATTTTGGTACCATAGCTCTGTAAATAGTTTTGTTAGGCATAGGCTTAATTAGCACACTTGAAATTGACATTTTGCAAAATTTTATTATAAAATATAGCTCTAGGTCATTTATGATTTAGATAACCTCAAGTAGGCCTGAGTGGACTTGTTTTCATAATGTACAGTAATAGTAAAAATGTGATTTTAAGATTTGAGAGATGTCTTGTTTTAATTTAGGCTATTCCATAGCCCAGAACTGAGTTTGGACTATAATCCTTTTTGGCCTAGCCTAATTGGATAACAAAACTAGTGCCCAAAGACCAAAGCGAGTGGTTTGGTAGAAATTTAATAGAATTAATATCAATTCAAGCTAAAACATTTTGTAAAATTCCTGAATCCAGACACAATTTGGAAAGTCTATAATTGCTAATTAAACCGCAAACCTTACCAATCTAACCTAACCTTGCAAACCAAACCAAACTTAACCTAATCTAACTTTATGTATTACTGAGTTGTTTTGAACTCTGCTTCTGAACTGTCTAGATTATTTTATTATAATAAAATATATAGGTATAGCTCATAACTTGGATAACCTCAACAGGCCCCAGTGGCTTCATGTTTTCCAGATGAAATGTAATTTAATCCTATGCCTATCAGTTTTATATCTAGAGAAATTGCTTTTGATAAAAGACTGGATAGATTAGTTGCTTCCCTTGTATAGCTAAATAACTTTTACTCAAGTCTGACAGGAAAATTTAAGGGTATAATCAGTGTTGTATTAAGAATTTTTGGGCCCTGGGGCCAAAATATTCTTGGTCTCTCAAGACAAATCTTCAAGTCATGTAAATTAATAAAACTATTTATTTGTAAATCAAATAATGCAAGTTTTACACAAATACCAAGCTGCTACAATTACCCTAAACCAATTACACAACTACAAGTCCACTACTAAAAGTCCACTACTAATCTACCAAAGTTGGTCACAAAATCATCTACCACCATCCAAACAGCCTTTAATTTGTGAATTTCCTGTAGTACTCCTAATGGGCGAGTGTCAGTTAAAGCATTTTGTTTGACAAATGGTACAAAATGCTGAAACTCAAATGGGAAATTGTTCTCAAAATCATTTGGGTAATGGACTAGCCACATTTTTTGTTGCTTTTGATGCTTCCTCTGAAGTTAGTTGAGAGATGTTGAGCATTCCAAATTTAGCATTATCATTATAAATATTGGGCCTTAAAATAGCTGGGCCCTGTGGCCTGGCCCCCCCCTTGGCCCCCTTAATATGCTACTGGGTAATAAGAAAACAGATGGGAAGATTAGATCTACAAAAATACTCTTAGGTTTTGAAATTGGCAAATGTAACCAACTGTTTTCTTTTCTTTCATAAAGCAGCTGCTGGATCATAGTTACAGTGGTGCTGCCAAGTGTCTGAAGTATGCTGCTGGTTAGTGACAAAATTATGCTATTGACTAAGGTTTACAAAATTAAGGAGCATTTTTTTAAAATGCCAGTTTCTAAAGAATTCTGGTTTGTAAAGTTCTGGATAATACAGAGTTTATTGTAGTAGCTACTGGGGGCAATATATAAGACTACAAGAAATGGGCTTTGTCCCAATAATGGGAAAAGCTAATGTTCACTATAGTTTCAGGATATTTGACTTGATAATACTAAAGATTAGCCTACAAGTGTTTTCCCTTAAAATTGTTTGGAAGAATATATAATAGGTATTAGTTATCATTAATGTAACAAATTAATTTTTTTTAACTTTTTAAAAATTTTATGTGGAACATCAGTTTGTATGTCACTATTTGAATAATAAAGTAGGCTTTTCATTAAATTCCTAGTCTGCTGCAAAAATTCATCTGGAAAAAATCAATGCCATAATATATTTACTGGGCTTAGAGATCTATCTATGTAAATAGTTAACATATGGTACCGTATCTATGGAAGAAAAAATGGTATTGGTTGATGCATCAATATCAGGAATCATGAAGTTCTGGTATCAGTATATCTGACATATTCTTTAAAAAAAAAAAAAAAAAAAAAAATGGAAATGATTCAAGATTACTGTAAAGTTATATCAAATCTTATAGAAAATAACTAAAAGTGATGCAAGTGCCTCGTGTAACAGTATAATAATCTAAAAAGTGACTGCTAGATGTGAAACTAATATTTTGGCTTGAAAAGTGATGTAACAGACCTGGTAAATTTTAGTTAAACTTTTCAATTTGGGTGGTGAGAGTATACATTAATTTTGGCCCAAGAATCTCAGTGCATTCCATAAATAACATATAGCAGTGGTTCTGTACCAGTATCCCTTGAAATCCTTGAACTAGGGTATTTCAAGGGAATTTTTGGTTTTTTGAGAGGCATATTGAGGATTTTTACTTTCTTTACAACCATGTGACTTGTTGAAATGGGGGGGGATGCTAGCAAGTGTTTCTTGTAAGAATGCATTTGTGTTACTCACCTACTGGATACTTTGTTAGTGGAGTTGTAGCAGCTGCTTTTGGTTGCTGAGATGGGAGATTGAGCTGCCAGTGAGGACCACCCAGAGGGTCTTCAATTGAGTAAAAATAAATCCTTTGACTTCAGCACTACCCACTGCTAAGAATGAGAGAATCAGGGTTTCCAATTTTAGTGTGGTTGAGATTGTCAGATAGGTGGCTCCTCTCAATTTGAAACTGGGTTCTCACCTTTAAGATCTCTGGAGCATAGCCATTCTGCCTCTCTTAAAGACTTACTACTCTGCTTATGGTGGGAGGATTTAAGAAAAGTACAGCCTCCTTTGGCCTTTGCTCAATTTAATAACAAAAGACAAAAATAACACTTGTAAGGTTGATTGCATCAGCAGGTAAGTTTTTATGGGTAACTAAAGAAAATATGAATAGTTTTATTGATCATACACCAATGTGCAATCAGAACCAACTAAGCATTTGAGAAAAAAAAAAAAATTACTACAAATCAAAAGAAACAAACGATAGTAGCCCCATATGGTACCACACACAAAATTGTCAACATAAAATAAAACCATTAAATTATTGACCATCACCAGCCCATTACCACACAAAAGAGAGAAGACTTACAGAATAAAAGGAACTTGCATAACTAATAAAAAAAAACAAAGAATATTAGTTACTATGGCAAGGTCAATGAGTGTTTACCTAAATTGTGTAAACATAAGTCCCAGATGTGTCATTTTATACTTCAAACACACTATCCTTCATATCACAATCATTAAAGGTATTCTTGGCTCAATCAGTGCAAACAAAAACAATGTTTATAACAAAAAAAAAAAAAGTGAGAACTCTGGCTTCAGCATGTGTGTAAATATTGGGGGAGAAAAAGCTTTGTCCAAATTCACTTTAATAAGCAAATGTCCCAGCCAAAAAACAAATCCCTGATAAAGAGAAAAAACAACAACAAACATTTAAAGATATCCCTCCAGCACTGGCATCAGTGGACCCACAGGAATCCATGAGTGCAATGATGTCAGAAAAGGGAGCAAAATTAATAATAATGATAATAATAATAATTAAGGTTCTAAAATTTTGGGATAAGTGTTTGCATTAATATGTTGCTCATAAGGCAGTTAAAGGTACAATTTTAGTTTACAGCCTGAGAAAGCTCAAAATCTATTGTGATGCATATTGATAACTGAAGTTAAGTTTTTCAACAAGGTTTTTATAAAGAAAATCAGGCATTCAAAAATGATTGCTATTTACATGATAATTTTAAGTAATCAAAATATGTTAGACATGGTCCTTACTCCTTATAGCTAATGGTTGAGCAATACAGAACACCAATGGTAAAAATAGACTATAGGGTCACCTACCACACCATCAAGGAGAAGTGAGATTCTTTCCTGTGTCCAGAAAGGGGCATATGATTGCCTCAAAAGTTCTGATTATTCTCTATACTGAGAGAATTTAAAATCTGTTATAATCAATTAAAGAAGAAAAATATTTTTAGTAACTGAATTTCCGAAGGCCTGGCTTTCCAAGAAAGCTCTGGCTCCATGGGGATTACTGAAACCTCCCAGGCCTTACTGAGGGGTTGGGAACTCTCAGGAATCCTTCCTAACTGTGGAATGCCACATTTAAGCTGCTAAATAACTTTCGTTAATTTCCACCACTTTTGAGGCACCTTCCCTTATTTCACCTTCAGATATTGAATATGCATGAATACAGATCTCGTGACAAAAGTTGAAATATTTGTCAACAGTATCTATGTCTTGAAATATTGAAGTTAAGTGCACAAGGGTGTTTGCACAAATCCATGTTTATGTACAGTAATAAGTGGCACTACTATAACTTAGTGTTCTCAAACTGTCTTTCTTGATGATAAATATTATAAACTACTGTACTACCACTGGCTACATTGGAATCCAAAATTTTCACCAGTTTTATGTATTTTACACTTAATAGAACACCACATACGTTAATTCATTATTTACCAAGTTCTTAAGCTGTAAATAGGCCCAGTATATAGTCATCTAGTAGTTTAAACAAGTCTTTTAACATTGACACATCTTTGGACTTACACTTTAAAATTAAATATGTGAAAGTGAAAAATATTAATGCTGTTTTACATTTAATTATTAAAATAAGGTCCTGTAGGTTATGAGTACAAGCTCATCTTTGGAAGAAACTTTGATGCATGGGTAGGGTGTATCGAATTTTTCAACTTTCAAATTCCAAATATGAGGGGTGCTAAAAAGTTGCAGCATGACTTAGGAATTCTAAAGATATTTTTTTTAATTTAATATAATTTAGTTTTGCTTGGGAAGAAGCTACATAAAAATAGTGACTTTTTTGACTTTTTTGTGGAATTATATAATAATTATTATATTAATAATTATATATGCTGTATATATAATGCACTGCTGTTTTTGCTTATTTCACAGGTTGAAACATATTCATCAGTGTGCTGAAGATTACTTGTCTGTCAGTGCTACCATCCTAACCAGTGGGAATTGACCTACAATGGCTTCTAAAAGGAGGACAAGACTGGGGACATTCACACACATGAGCAACCTAATTGGAACTGGTAGAGAGTTGTTGCCCTCTGAACTCCCAACTCTGCGAGACGTTCTGAAATATGGGCTACTGCTAAGAGAACAAAGTGGTGAGGATGTGAGAAACTACCCAGCAGCCAGTCTTGCAAAGGACATTTACCCTAAAGTGCTTGAAAAGTGGGAATGAGCAAACAGTTCTTTTGTAGCCCCTGTTGTAAATTCACGAGTCACAATCTTAAACAAGATCCAAGAGAGCTGGGAGCAGGCCAAAAACATATCTCTTGGCCCCTTGGGAGAGGAAAGCTACATGTCAGAGACTTTCATTGCAAAACTTGACAAGCTTTTTGACATCCTCAGTTGCAAGTGTAAAATTGTTCTCTGCTCTGAATTTGGCTGCCTTGCAGATGCTGGTTGCAAAAACGAAACTCGCATTAACTGTACATGCCCTAGGGAGATGAAGATCCCTGTGAAGGAACTTGCTTTCATTAAAGGTCAGAGAGACAAGTCTGGTTCTATTGGACCACATCAACCTGAGCACAACAGACAAGTCAAAAAGCAGAAGCAGCAAGAAGACGAAAGAAGAAGGCTTGCTGAATATAAGCAGACAAGTAAGCAGGATGTTTCAATGCCATCAAATGAAATAATTTTCTCTGATGATGAAAATGAAGAACAAATAGCTGATGCTCAAGATGGAAAGGATGGAAGTTATGAAGTGACATTAGAAATACCAAGCACGTCTTCAACTTCCAATAAAAAGCCAGAGTACAACACATTAGAAATACCTAATGTTGCTATGCATAGTATCAGATATGGTGTTGGCCTGCGTGCCACAGCTGCCATCACCACTGCTGCCTTTATGGATGCTGGCTTGATCACTGAAGAAGACAAGAGACTTGTAGTTGATCACAATAAAGTCAAGAGGGCCCAAGAAAAAGTTGAGATCCCTGGATCAGGAATTTGATGATCTTTGTAAGAAGGGTGAAATTGACTGCATCTTCTTTGACGGCCATCAAGATACAACTAAAGTTATGCTGAAATCAGACAATTCAGATCGTCAGTTCCCCAGCATCATCAAAGAAGAGCATTATTCTGTGTGCAGTGAGCCAGGTGGAAGATATCTCTACCACTTCACTCCTGAGAAAGGCTCAATGAGAAAAAAACCTGCTGAAGTTATTGCTGATAATCTTGTAGATTTCATGAAGAAGGGCATTGATAAAAGCCTGCAGGCCATTGGAGGTGATTCTACAAATGTTAACACTGGCTGGGAGGGTGGTTCCATGCATTGGGTAGAGGTCAAGCTTTGCCGTAAGCTGATCTGGTTGGTTTGTGCCCTCCACACTAATGAGTTACCCCTGCGACACTTGATCACAGCACTGGATGGGAAGACCTTGTCTAACAACAAGTGGACAGGTAACATTGGCAAGATGCTAGACACTGCAACCGAACTTGAAATTGATCCTTCATTCACCAAACTCTCAATTGGAGAGCCTCTTACTTCACTGAGAGCCTCTTACTTCTACTGATCAAGCATATGGGTATAGGATCACACAGGCCATAAGGACAGGAGAACTTCCCCCTTCTTGAAATTGGTCCAGTGAGCCATTCAAGGTGGTTGACAACAGCAAACAGGCTTTGTCGCATATGGGTTTCAAAACATGGCCTTAAAGGCAAAACCCTCAACAACTTAAGACTGATAGTGAAATATATTGTTGGTGTGTACTACCCCTGTTGGTTCAACATCAAAGTAAAACACACTTGGGTGGAAGGCCCATGCCACATCTTGTTTCAGCTGCGGCTAGTTAGGCTGCAAAAGAAGGCTGTAGTGGATGCTGTTTTGCCAACCATCAAGCGCTCAGCATGGTATGCATTCAGCGAAATGATAATCCAGACACTCTTGTGCTCAGATGACAGTGAGGAGAGGAGAGCTGGTGTCCAAAAGATTGTTGACATGAGGGGTGGAGATGATGACACTTGGAGATCTTTCTGTACGTCCCAGGAAGACACCTTCCATCAACCCCAGTGCTTCTTCTGTGTTGGAGCTGATGGGGTATTTGAACCTCCTTTGACATGTAAACTGACTACAGCGGAAGTAAAGAAGTTCTTTGACAAGCCTATGCAAGTTCCACAGTGGCCCTGTCATGCTCAGTCAATAGAGAGGTGTGTGAAACAAGTCACAGAGGCAGCAGGTAGGGTGTATACACATGAGAAACGTGAGGGCTATATTAGAGGCCAAGAAGCAAGTTGGCGGCTGATGTCCAAGAACGAATCAAAGCAAGACTTGATGAAACTTGTTTAAATATTTTTTTTTTTTTACTGATGTCATTACTTTCTAATGTTTTATGATTACTAGGATATGTTTTATGCAGAGAAACTAAAATTTTTATAGCATTACTTGACATTTTGAGAAGCTAAAATTAATAAATGTTGTTTTCCGAGAGCAATTTGTGTGCTTTTTAATCAAACGTAGATTTACCAAGCTAAGTGTTGAGCAATCACAAAAATAATAGCAGATTTGAATTCTTCACATCCAAAAACACATTTTTAAAACTGCTCAGAGAAGGAATTGGCAAAAATTAATTTTCACCTCCCAAATTGACACACCCTAATGCATGGGTGTGGCTTTTGACTGTCAAACTGTCTAGACTCTTTAAAGTTCCCCTCAGGCCAATTTTGCTATAGTTTTACATAATTTTTGTAAACTGTTAATTGAAGTTTATAAAGGCTACAGTAATAGGACTGTGTTCAACTTGAAATTTCTTAGTATAGGTTCATTGTTCCTGACCAAATAAATTTGCAGTACCCATAATGGATTGCACTTGTCTGTCCATTTATTCATCACAATTTTGTCTGTGCCATAACTTTAATTTGACATAAATGTGAAATTTCATAACCACATTTATCATCATCAATGATGTCATGAACAAGAAACAGGTCCTTGTATTGAAGATGAAGGTCCATGCCAAAGCTTCTGAACACAAGTTGGTGACACCTTACCCCCAACACAGATCATCACAAGATATGCTTTCAGCAAGACTTGGGGTCCCTGCATCAAAGGTCAGGGTCACAACTAGAGGTTAAAAGTCAAATGGAGCCTTTTCATGTCTGTGTGATAACTTTTGAACTGTCAGCATAATTCATGGAACTTCATATATGTATTATCACAAGATGTCACAAGCAACAATAAAGTTCATGCACCAAAGGTCAAGGTCAAATATAGGCATTAACATCATTGCAACATAGTTCTCAGTAAAATATAGTATTTTACTAAAATTTGTTTTCAAAAGTAAGTACTGTACTTTTGAATTCAAAATTATAGGTCTAATTGAATAAACCTGAGTGAATATTGAGTTTTAAGGGCACCAGGTTTTTGATAGTCTAAATTTCATATCTAGATCATGATTGGCTGTAAGTTGTCAACATAACTTGCCAATTGTTGGAAAATCTAGAAGAAGAGCCATTGTTGTCCCAAGGCGATATGATGACTAAGCTGATTGATGCAGCATTGCTTGTATGTATTAAGTTGTATTGCTTGTATATATTATCTCATAATTGTAAGGTTAGTGAAAAATTCACTTAATTTAGAGCAAATTCACTTAATTTAGAGCAAATTCACTTAATTTAGAGCAAATTCACTTAATTTAGAGCAAATTCACTTAATTTAGAGCAAATTCACTTAATTTAGAGCAAATTCACTTAATTTAGAGCAAATTCACTTAATTTAGAGCAAATTCACTTAATTTAGAGCAAATTCACTTAATTTAGAGCAAATTCACTTAATTTAGAGCAAATTCACTTAATTTAGAGCAAATTCACTTAATTTAGAGCAAATTCACTTAATTTAGAGCAAATTCACTTAATTTAGAGCAAATTCACTTAATTTAGAGCAAATTCACTTAATTTAGAGCAAATTCACTTAATTTAGAGCAAATTCACTTAATTTAGAGCAAATTCACTTAATTTAGAGCAAATTCACTTAATTTAGAGCAAATTCACTTAATTTAGAGCAAATTCACTTAATTTAGAGCAAATTCACTTAATTTAGAGCAAATTCACTTAATTTAGAGCAAATTCACTTAATTTAGAGCAAATTCACTTAATTTAGAGCAAATTCACTTAATTTAGAGCAAATTCACTTAATTTAGAGCAAATTCACTTAATTTAGAGCAAATTCACTTAATTTAGAGCAAATTCACTTAATTTAGAGCAAATTCACTTAATTTAGAGCAAATTCACTTAATTTAGAGCAAATTCACTTAATTTAGAGCAAATTCACTTAATTTAGAGCAAATTCACTTAATTTAGAGCAAATTCACTTAATTTAGAGCAAATTCACTTAATTTAGAGCAAATTCACTTAATTTAGAGCAAATTCACTTAATTTAGAGCAAATTCACTTAATTTAGAGCAAATTCACTTAATTTAGAGCAAATTCACTTAATTTAGAGCAAATTCACTTAATTTAGAGCAAATTCACTTAATTTAGAGCAAATTCACTTAATTTAGAGCAAATTCACTTAATTTAGAGCAAATTCACTTAATTTAGAGCAAATTCACTTAATTTAGAGCAAATTCACTTAATTTAGAGCAAATTCACTTAATTTAGAGCAAATTCACTTAATTTAGAGCAAATTCACTTAATTTAGAGCAAATTCACTTAATTTAGAGCAAATTCACTTAATTTAGAGCAAATTCACTTAATTTAGAGCAAATTCACTTAATTTAGAGCAAATTCACTTAATTTAGAGCAAATTCACTTAATTTAGAGCAAATTCACTTAATTTAGAGCAAATTCACTTAATTTAGAGCAAATTCACTTAATTTAGAGCAAATTCACTTAATTTAGAGCAAATTCACTTAATTTAGAGCAAATTCACTTAATTTAGAGCAAATTCACTTAATTTAGAGCAAATTCACTTAATTTAGAGCAAATTCACTTAATTTAGAGCAAATTCACTTAATTTAGAGCAAATTCACTTAATTTAGAGCAAATTCACTTAATTTAGAGCAAATTCACTTAATTTAGAGCAAATTCACTTAATTTAGAGCAAATTCACTTAATTTAGAGCAAATTCACTTAATTTAGAGCAAATTCACTTAATTTAGAGCAAATTCACTTAATTTAGAGCAAATTCACTTAATTTAGAGCAAATTCACTTAATTTAGAGCAAATTCACTTAATTTAGAGCAAATTCACTTAATTTAGAGCAAATTCACTTAATTTAGAGCAAATTCACTTAATTTAGAGCAAATTCACTTAATTTAGAGCAAATTCACTTAATTTAGAGCAAATTCACTTAATTTAGAGCAAATTCACTTAATTTAGAGCAAATTCACTTAATTTAGAGCAAATTCACTTAATTTAGAGCAAATTCACTTAATTTAGAGCAAATTCACTTAATTTAGAGCAAATTCACTTAATTTAGAGCAAATTCACTTAATTTAGAGCAAATTCACTTAATTTAGAGCAAATTCACTTAATTTAGAGCAAATTCACTTAATTTAGAGCAAATTCACTTAATTTAGAGCAAATTCACTTAATTTAGAGCAAATTCACTTAATTTAGAGCAAATTCACTTAATTTAGAGCAAATTCACTTAATTTAGAGCAAATTCACTTAATTTAGAGCAAATTCACTTAATTTAGAGCAAATTCACTTAATTTAGAGCAAATTCACTTAATTTAGAGCAAATTCACTTAATTTAGAGCAAATTCACTTAATTTAGAGCAAATTCACTTAATTTAGAGCAAATTCACTTAATTTAGAGCAAATTCACTTAATTTAGAGCAAATTCACTTAATTTAGAGCAAATTCACTTAATTTAGAGCAAATTCACTTAATTTAGAGCAAATTCACTTAATTTAGAGCAAATTCACTTAATTTAGAGCAAATTCACTTAATTTAGAGCAAATTCACTTAATTTAGAGCAAATTCACTTAATTTAGAGCAAATTCACTTAATTTAGAGCAAATTCACTTAATTTAGAGCAAATTCACTTAATTTAGAGCAAATTCACTTAATTTAGAGCAAATTCACTTAATTTAGAGCAAATTCACTTAATTTAGAGCAAATTCACTTAATTTAGAGCAAATTCACTTAATTTAGAGCAAATTCACTAATTTAGAGCAAATTCACTTAATTTAGAGCAAATTCACTTAATTTAGAGCAAATTCACTTAATTTAGAGCAAATTCACTTAATTTAGAGCAAATTCACTTAATTTAGAGCAAATTCACTTAATTTAGAGCAAATTCACTTAATTTAGAGCAAATTCACTTAATTTAGAGCAAATTCACTTAATTTAGAGCAAATTCACTTAATTTAGAGCAAATTCACTTAATTTAGAGCAAATTCACTTAATTTAGAGCAAATTCACTTAATTTAGAGCAAATTCACTTAATTTAGAGCAAATTCACTTAATTTAGAGCAAATTCACTTAATTTAGAGCAAATTCACTTAATTTAGAGCAAATTCACTTAATTTAGAGCAAATTCACTTAATTTAGAGCAAATTCACTTAATTTAGAGCAAATTCACTTAATTTAGAGCAAATTCACTTAATTTAGAGCAAATTCACTTAATTTAGAGCAAATTCACTTAATTTAGAGCAAATTCACTTAATTTAGAGCAAATTCACTTAATTTAGAGCAAATTCACTTAATTTAGAGCAAATTCACTTAATTTAGAGCTAGCATTTTTGGGCTCTTGTGGCATCATTTTTTTTGGGTGCTGCACGTCCTTCCTACTCATTTGTTGAATGCGGAACTTACAGGGTGTGGTCTTATAGAGCTCTCTCTTGCAATTCAGTTTGGTGGTTTAGATACAAGATTGTTGCATCGTGCAATAGTGCAGGTTGTTGTTGTTGCAAGGTTTAGAAAGAAGACCATAAATAGTGCCCCTTTTGTTTTTTATCTTAATTTTATGCAACTAAGGCCTAAGGTAGGCTCACATCGAGTCAGCAACTCTGAGGTAGGACCTAATAGGCCCTCCAAGTCCATAAGTTTTTAGTCTAGCTTAACTTGGGCTGTAGGTTAAACTGGCCCTTCAGAGCTTGACTGTTCATGGCTCAGCTGGGATTCTGAACCTAATAAAATAAAAAAATAACACCAATCATGTCAAATCCAGTTTGATATGATCAATTTCTGGCTACTTAGGATCCATGTACAAAATATATGGGTATGTGGGGGATAAATTTCACACTTAAACATGTGAATTGAATGAATGATGCAAACCCACAATGATATATATATATATATATTATATAATATATATTATATATATATATATGCATATATAACTGCAATGACCGTGCAGTATATAAATGAATAGAAATGACATAAGTGTTAAGGAACGTTTCTGCACACGAGGAGGAGAGATAACGAATAAATGAAAAATGAGGCGAACCGCCCAGGAATCGAACCCAGGGCCTTCCAATTGCCGGTGGACGCGCTACCATTATGCTACAGCAATTGGAAGGCCCTGGGTTCGATTCCCGGGTGGTTTGCCATTTTTCATTTATTCGTTATATCTCCTCCTCGTGTGCAGAAACGTTCCTTAACACTTATGTCGTTTCTATTCATTTATATACTGCGCGGTCATGGCAGTTATATGCGCATATTCACGATTTGTGAGGGTGCCCTCTCAGGGCATTGGTTTCTGCCCTATGTGGGAGAATTTCAATTTGTGATTAAGTGAGGTCCGTAGCATAATGGTAGCGCGTCCAACCGGCAATTGGAAGGCCCTGGGTTCGATTCCTGGGTGGTTCGCCTCATTTTTCATTTATTCGTTATCTCTCCTCCTTGTATGCAGAAATGTTCCTTAACACTTATGTCATTTCTATTCATATATATATATATATATGCAAGTTGAATGGTGGTTCAGGATTGACCTGTCTCTAGTGAAAATGGGGAAGAAATTATATGCAAATATTATGTGAAAGGAAGTAGATAAAATGGGAGTACATTGAAAAATGAACACCCTCCTTTGCACAATTTCTTCTACTAAAAAGGTCACTATAAATTTGGTGACAACTGCAGATTCTACCATCTGGAAATTTGCAAGACTTGTGTGACGTATGGAACCTGCCAATTTGGGAAAAACTGCTACCATCATCATCATCTCGACAAATTCACTTTAGGACAACTGGAAAAATGTAAAGAAAATATTTAGCTACACCGAGTGAACAAAATTTTTTTCAACATCATAGAAATAATATAGCTGCTAAGTCTCATACAGCACATGCAGCTAACACAGATGGGAACCCCTGAGCTGGATCACTTCCTGGCAAGAAGCTACCAGAACAGGTAGGTGGAAACAGATTTCTCTTGGAGGACCACAGGATTACTAAACATGTGATGAGGCATTCCATGTCAAGTGTACCTACACACCTTATGTCAGGTCATCTCACTGATTTTAATGATTTTTGGTGTGGTAGTTGGGTATGAGGAGTAATGAAGCGTGATCAAATTTTAGCCACTTGGGTAAAATTACTCAAGTAGTTTGGGAGTAATGACCTCCCCCAAATTTGGGGTCAGCAGTGTAACCTTGTGATTTTGAAAGGTCATAACTCAGGATCTAATGGATGGATTTTAATGATTTTGGTGTCAAAATGCTCAGAAAAGAGCAGAATAACTAATTTTATGCACAGAGTGCGTACATTCCATTAAAAAAAAAAGTTGTTTATATTTCACCTTTGACCTTGGCCTCCGGTCAGAATTCAAAATTCAAGGTCATGAAAATTGGCATAAGTAAAGACCTTTTAGATGAAGCATATTCAAGCAAAAAATTGGAGTGGGATCTCTATGGGTTTGCTTTCCACAAGCATTTGAAATTGTGCATGTTGAAAATTTTGATCATTTTATTTAAGAACTTCACAAATAGTTCATATATGTATAAATATAGCTACATTTATGGTTTGATAAATAAACTATATATATTAAGATTTTTTGCAAATATTAAGGTATTTGCTGCTCTAAAAGAACAATAATTTTCATCATAGTACCTATATAATTTGTATATTTAATCATGTTAAATTTGTGTGTTCAGGTTTTGACTGTATGCTGGTAAAATGTCATCAAAATATTGTTGTGATCCATTCAATTCCCACAATAAATTAAAATCTTCTGATCTTAGGCCTGCTTCACAATCACTGATAGAAAAATTTCCAAATTATTTGAAGCCAGGCCAAAAGTTATGTTCATCATGCAGAAAAAAAATTTTCTTAACCTATTTTACAAGTTCAAAATATAGCAGAACCAGAAATATTATCATCAAGCCCGTCTGATACCATACTACCATGGAAACCTTGTCATCAGATGTTTTTGTTGACAAGGAGGTTGAATTGTCAGCAATGAATGAGACAATCGCCATGATTGGGGAAAGTCTGATTGTCAAGCGCAAGATTCAAAGAAATGAAGCATACCTCCCAACAAAAATAGCCAAAATACAAAGTTCAGTAAGAAGACACTTAGATATGGTAGGTGAAATTCCTCAAGAGCCAGGTCCATCAAATGTAGACAAACTGTCCTAGCCAGAAGTAGTTGTTGAAACATTGAAAGATAAATATCAAAACTCAGATAAACATGACCAAATTATGATTCTAACTGTTTTTGCACTATCAATGAGTGTAAGAAAACTAATTGAAGAATTTAACTGTTCACAAAGAAGGGCTGTTCAGGCTCAGCAGCATGCAAGAGAAAAGGAGTATTGTCATCACTGAATCCAAAGATGGGGAAGGAATTGCCACTGGAAGTAACTAACACTGTTAAGAGTTTTTTAGAAATGATGAAATAAGTAGACAAATGGTACGCAAGAAAGACTGCGTAACAATAAAAGAAAATGGTGAATGAAAAAAATATCAAGATAGGTTAGTTTTATGTAATCTAAAAGAAGCGCATCAACAATTTAAGTTTGTTTCCAGCTTTCTCTAGGATTTTTGAAATTTGCGATGCTACGCCCCAAAGAATGTGTTTTGACAGGAGCAAGTGGGACGCATAGTGTGTGTGTCTGCACAATTCATTAGAATGTCAAGTTAATGATGACAGGTTCTAGAATGGCAGAAATTACCAATGAGGAAGAAACTCCATTGAGTAGTTACCACTGCGCTTTAGCCAAAATCATTTGTGACAAAAGTCAACCTTCTTGCTATTTAGGATGTGTGATCAATGCCCTCGACCTGATTCGCTAAGGAAACTCTTCTTACATGTTACAAAGAAAAAGGTATTGATGAAATCCAGTACAAACAGTGGATAACAACAGATTTATCTCAGCTGGACTATTATTCAAAATTTAGATTTCCAGATACCTTTATTTCTCAACTAATTTGACTAAGGCATCATGATGTCATTGCCAAACAACAAGCCAAGTATTTAGAAAAAAGAAAAAATGAACTGGATGAAGGTGATTTTTTGGTGATTGGGGACTTTTCCAAAAACTATTCGTTTGTAGTACAAGATTGTGCTCAAGGATTTCACTGGAATAATTGCCAGTGACACTTCATCCATGGGTTTATTATTACAAAGAGTAAGAAAAAGTAAATCACAGCTCTAACTATTATCTCAGAGTGTAATACACATGATACTGTTGCAATGCATCTATTCATAAAAGTTTTTATAAATCATCTTAAGTCAAATTTTCAGCTACTAAACAGAGTTATCTATTTTACTGATGGATGCGCAAGTCAATATAAAAATTGCAAAAACTTTTTAAATTTACAGGTAGTTCCCGCCTTTACGAATTAATTCATTCCGATCCCTCTTTCGTAAAGTGAGAACTCATTTCCCATAGACGCAATGTAATAAACATGTGTTCCGTTCCTGACAATTAATTTTTCCCATTGAAAACCTTAATAATGTTAAATAAAGGATAATAAAACAATAACTAATGTATAAGCAATGATTTATTTACAATACAAAATGAAAACATAGCAAAGAAATATACATTGTAGGTACAGTAATACATATTTAAAACTTGTTTCATCATCATCCTCAATGACTAAATATGCTGCACTCATTGAAGGTTTCACCACACAGTCCACCCTCGATGGTCCAGCGCTTGTTGAAGGCTGCGCCGCACTCGATGCTTCAGTAATCATATAATGAATTAATTAAGGGGGGCATATAAATTTGAAATATTATGTAACAATATTTCAAAGGAAAGACAAAGCAATGCAATCACTCTTAACAGCGTCAGCGTGGCAACTAACTGCGTACTGGAAATTGGAATCTGTCTGCCTGAATGCATAAACGCATGCACAGAAGTACAGCTTGGCGCGATGTTTGAAATAACTCTCATAGTCCAGATAGATTTTTTTGATATTATATCATTTAAAAAAAATTTGTAAAGCCGGGGAATTCGTAAAACGGGAATCCGTAAAGTGGGAACTACCTGTATGCTGCCACCATGAAGAATTTGGAATTAAGGCTGAGTGGCATTTTTTTGCTACCAGCCATGGCAAGGGACCATTGGATGGTGTCGGAGGAACCATCAAAAGAAAGTCTCTGTAGGCCATATGAAAATCAAATTTTGTCTGCAAAAGATCTTTTTGATTTCTGTTCCTTAAAATTGACCCAAATGTCTTTTAGCTTTGCAACACAAGAACAATACTCAAATGAGAGAATTTTTAGATCCAATTTTATCAAAAGCGAGAACCATACTAGGAACTAAAAAATTACATTCATTCATACCACTGACAAAAAATTGTTTAGAAGTACAAATGTACAGCGCCTAAGTCGAAAGGAATTTGCTTCCCCCCCAACAAGCCACTCACTTAATTGAAAATGTCACAGGATATGTAACAGTGGAGTATGATAACCACTGGTGGATTGAGTGTGTGATGGAAACATATCCTGGTGAGGGTGAAGTGAAAGTAAACTTCCTTCACCCTTGTGGCCCAAACAAGTCATTTACTTATCCTGAAAATCCTGATATACTTACAGTAGATTTGTCCAACATCTTCAATCATAAACCCAATGACAGCTACTGGAAGAACATATACAATCACAAAAAAAGAAACCAATAAAGCCAATATGATCCTGAAAAAGCATCTTAAAGAGTAATCAAGAAACTGGATACAAACTTATTGTCAAAAACATATAATCAAAAACTTACAATCAAAAACTTACAACTGCATGGAAAATGTGAGTATTGCTATTTAAATTGCTTATTGACATGTATGCCTATGTACTATAACTATATTTTAATAATTACACTTAGACTAATACTTAGAACTGTATTCTATCTTAAATTGTACAGCTTCCTAATATTAAATTATTATTAAATAGCAGAAATCCCTCTAACCCTCTAGTTGTTAGAGCCTGTGACTGTGAATAAAGGGTCCTGGGTTAGAATCCTAGTAGCTTAGAGGTTAGAAAATTTATTTCCTCCACAAGCGTGTGCCTGATGCCTATGCTTGTTTCTGCCATACAGTAGAATATATAAGATCTCTAAACTAATACAGAATGAAAAAAAACCTGTTTTGGTACCCAACATAGTATCTAGGCCTAGGTCCTTCAGAAGTTGGAACAAGGTACACACCTAGGCCTTGGGAGGTAACAGGGGTTTAACTACCTACCTTGCTAATTAATTTTTTAAACAAAAACTTATAATAATTTTACTTAAATTTTTAATAGATATAAAATTTATATTTTTCAGGTTCAGCACAGCAATATGAAGTGTTAATTCATCAGAAATACCTGTACAAGTTAGTCATTGTTCACTGTTCAAACTTCAAACACCTAAATTTCAAGTTATTTTTAACTGCAAAAATTATATAGAATTTGTGATGATAATTATTGATACTTTTAGAGAACCAAATAATTTGTTTGTAAAAATCTTGATGCTTACCTATAGGTATATAGTATCAAATCATGTATGTAGCTATATTATAATATGTATAGTCATCTGGGGTGAAAAAAAAATTTGCCTTAACTTAGGCCTACAGACTTTATTATTAGGGATGGACACAAACCTGTATGTTCACATTATAAAGGCCAGGTGTCATAATAATATGGCAATAGAATTTTTTTTCTTGCAAAATATTTAATTGGTAAAAAAAAAAAAAAAAAAATTTTTTCACCCCATGGAAAGGGGTGAAAAAAATATAGCATGAACTCTGGTATATGGTCTTCAAAACATACAATATTGGTGTCTGGAATTACAGATATAATAACCCTTTGTTGCATAACCACTTTGCAACACTGAACAACATTTGCAATTGCATTTCAACATTCCTGCAATCTCCCATTTTGCGCCCATACTAATACATAAAACATATGTTCTTTTTAACACACACCCTCTTTGCAGCATTGATTTGTCGCACAACCCTCCCCCTTTGCAACATTGATGTTACATACCCCATACCCTTGTTGCACAACCTTTGCAACATTTGCAATTGCATTTCAACATTCCTGCACTCCCATTTTGTGCCCATACTACTACATAAAACATAGGTTCTTTTTAACCCCAAAGAGGCTTCACCTGCATGGGGTTAAAAAAAACGGCTTCACAAGGCTTATGCCAGTTTTATTTCTCCTCATGCATTACAAGATACACATCTTCACACTTTTCAACCTAAGTATAAATATTCTACAGTGAAAAATAATTCAGTGCCAAGCAAATAAAAAATAAAATGCAAAAAAGTTTTCTTTATATATTTTTGACACTTTTTTTTCCAGTGCTCATATCTTGGAAATGAACAAACATAAAGACATCATTTTACCAATACTTTTAAAGGATATAGTGGGCTACCTGAAAAAAATTTCTTAAATTTTCTTTATATTAAAAATTATTTTAATGGTCCTGTTTGTTTTCACCCCAACATACCCTACCCTTTTTTTTTCACCCCAGATGATATATATATATATATATATATATATATATATATGAATATTTGTGGAGTTATCTTAAATAAAATGCTCAAAATTTTCAACATGCACAATTTCAAATGCTTGTGGAAAGCAAACCCACTCAAATTTTTTGCTTGAATATGCTTCATCTAAAGGTCTTTACTTATGCTAATTTTCATGACCTTGAATTTTGAACTCTGACCTAAGGTCAAAGGTGAAATATAAATGCAACTTTTTTTAATGTAATGTATGCACACTGTGCATAAAAAGTTATTCTGCTGTCTTTTCTGAGCATTTTGACACCAAAATCATTAAAATCCATCCATTAGATCCTGAGTTATGACCTTTCAAAATCACGAGGTTACGCTGCTGACCCCAAATTTGGGAGGGTCATTACTCCCGAACTATTTGACCCAAGTGGCTAAAATTTGGTCATGCTTCATTACTTATCATACCCAACTACCACACCAAAAATCATTAATCAGTGAGATGAGTAGCAGAAATTGTCAAAAAGTGTGTACACTTGACATGGAATGCCTCTGATACCAAAGGAAAATGAACTGGAAATGAACAAGCAGCAATGCAAAATGAGGGGGACAAATGCAAAAAACTTTTTTTTCTGTGTGAAGGTCAAAATATGATGATAAAAACCCACTCTAATAGACAGAGTTTATTTCCACAACAGTTTTGATGCCCACTGGCATCCTCTTCGGGTGGATACAGAAAAACGTTTTTCTGTATCCACCCAAAGAGGATGCCAGTGGGCATCAAAACTGTTGTGGAAATAAACTCTGTCTATTAGAGTGGGTTTTTATCATCATATGAGGGACACAAATATTGTCCTGGCTAATATTCAAGGAATAAAACCAAACCACTCACTAAAAGTTTTGTACCCGAAAGGATTTATGGATGAAACAATGCTGGACATAGCATGCCTCACAGAAATGCATCTTAAAGATTGCCAAGGAAACTGCGAATATTGTATTGATAAGAAAGAGTTGCATATCATTGGTTTCAACCTGAGAGTGGATAGAACAGCAACACCTAAAGGTGGCCCACTGTGCTATTTATGTACACGAGTAATATGATAGTAATAAGTAAATCAAACGGTTTGGTGGAGCTCCTAACAATGAAAATAGAAAAACTAAACATGGTACTGATAGTTGTCTATAGACCTCCAAACACCACCTGAAAAATTCTTGGATGACATTGATGATGACTTGGAGAAACTGGGAAGATTCAACAAAAATCAGCATGGATTCCAATCAGGAAGATCATGCCCATCACAACTAAAGAGTACTATAACAAACAATGTCAAAGATGCACTTGATGAAGGCAATGAAAACTATGTCATCATATACACAGATTTTGTTAATTGTGATCATGGTATAATAGCGCATAAAATGAAACGTATGGGAATAACAGGCAAAGTTGGAAAATGGATCTATAACTTTCTTAGAGAAATCTACAGGTCATTAAAATGCAAGTTATAACTTCAAAATTGGAAGAATGCAGCTCAGTACCACAAGGAATGGTATTGGCCCTGCTCCTTTTCATTACCATGTTGACAGACATAGACAAAGAAGTATACAGCAATAGTACAGTGACATCTAGGGGCTGACCGATAGTATTCCCAAAGTATTGGTACCAATACCGATAGCTAGAGCAAAGTATTGGCTGATACAGATACTAATACTTGTCCAAAATATCAAAATATGATTCAAAGAATGTAATTCGACACAATGTACTGTAATTTGAAACATATATTTGAAGAAATGGAATTCACAAAATAAAAGTCCTGTAATGGAAACAATGTGTAATTAAAAAAGTGTAACTCAATATAACAGTTCACTCAATAATCAAAATTGAGGAACTTCAGATTTTTGGAGAGGCTGTTTTGTTCCTCAGTGTTGATTAGGGTGATGTTGGCACATTTTGCATTGATAACATCTCCAGCCATTGAGAAAAGCCATTCAGAGTCAACTGATCCAGAGGGGCAGCTCATGCATTTCTCAGCAATTTTGGCAATCTCCAGGAAATCAGCAGAATGTTCTTGCCTGAAAATGAATGGATCCCTATCCCCAGTGATCTGAGGTTGCAACTAATAGGCATCTAGGGCTGCTTCCACTTGTGCATCTGGGACAGTAAGCCTCATGTCCATATCCCTTGTTTGGGGTTCTTCAACTAAAATTGGACAAATGTGATTGTTGAGATCGCTACCTTCTGAATCAGAAAGGTTTTCCCAATGAGTGATTTTCTTGGATGGAGAAACCAGACCACTTTGGCGGTGTTTCATGGCAATTGGACCTTCAATATGCTTTCATTGGGCCCCCTCCATGTGACTGTGTATCTCTTGTCTCAACAATTCCTTGGCTTTTTCTCGCATGTCATTGTCTATCAGCCCAGCTCCTTTGAATCGGGACCAACTGCTGTGGCTAGCAGCAGTTTCTCATTTGAATTGTGCTCTCGAAATCTCTGTTTGAGAGAATTGCCTAGCTGGCTCTTCAGAATCTTGACCCCAGCATCATTCACTGAGCACGCTGCACAAATTTCTTTTGACAGATTTGATTGTAGGTAAAACTTGATTGGTACTCACTGATTTTGAGCGTTGCAGTTTTGAAGACAGCAAACACATCAATAAGCTTGACCATAAGCTTCCATTGCATTGATGTCAACATATTTTCCAGGGGCCATTCAATGATAGCTTGCTTTTGGGAAAGGAGTTGCTGCAACATTTTCAGCATGTAATTCCATCTGGTTGACACATCTTGAATCCGCTTCAGTTGAGGCAAGTTAAGTTGTCTTTGAATTTGATGTAGGTGCTGCGTCGCTTGTGGAGAGTGGCAAAAATGACCAACGATTTTCCGAGCCATTGTCAAAAGATTAGCCACACTTGGGGAGGTTCAAGCAGCCATCCTTGGAGTGTATGAGCCAAACAACCAAAACTATCCATTCCTGTTTGTCTGAAAGCAGCTCGCATGTTAGCTGCATTATCTCCCATGATCATAAAAGTGTCTTCTTCAGACAATCCCCAACTTTGAATCATTTCTTGAACTTTGGTGGAAATTTTTTCTACTGTATGATCCTCGTTGAAGAGAGACATTCAACATGATGTTTTTGTGCACGAAGTTTGGGCTGATGAAGTGACAGGTCAAGCTTATATACGAGTCACTTGCTTGACTGCTCCATATGTCTGTGGTGAAGGAGAATTTCCTCTTCTCTTCCTTCATTTGTGACATCAATTCCTTGATCTTGCCCTTCACCTTGTCTGCCATGTCTGGAATAAGGTTTGCCCTGAAAGACTTCTCAGAAGGAATTGTGTACTTTGGATTGGCAGCCTGAAGTAGTTGCCTAAATCCTACTCATTTGACACATGCAAAGGGCTGATGGTTGATGCAGATCATCTCTGCCACCGTCTGGTCAAGATCAATCTTCTTTTGTTCATTATGAGCATATGGAATGGATTTGGAAAAATGTCTCCTAGGGAGAGAAAATAAATTTTATATATATATATAAGAAAATAATTTTAATACAGAAATATTTATATGTAAAGTTCTATATATTTAATATTTTTTAATAAATAGGAGCTAAGTAAGTTAACAAAGAGAATTAAATTTACTTTAATTGTATCTTAATTCAGGTTGGGGGAAATTATAAACAAATAGAAAATGGCAATTTCAGGGAGACTTTGATATTACAATAAATTTGTAAGTCATGTTGAAACTTGAAATGAAACTTTATATATAGAGCAACATCTTAACTTTTTTGGGCCCTGTGCAGGCTAAAATTTAGGGACCTGAAACATACATTAAAAACAACAAATATTTAGACTTCCTAAATTTTTATTGAATTCATCATTTGTGGGGCCACTAGGATGTTGGGGCTTTGAGCAACTGTGAATTCTCTCTCGAGAATGTTTGAAGAATCACTTTACAGATTTTCATGAATTTACTCGCCAGAATTAGTGGCAAAAGTTGTACATTGACTCTTATTGGCTTCATCAAACTCAGTCTTGTGCTTGTTGATAAGGTGACTTAGGTTTGATGTAGAGAAGGTACTTGCGCTTGTTCCTTCATGAGAGATAGACACACTGCACAAATTGCAGATCGCCTGTTTTCCATTAGTGCTTGAAGCAGTGAAGAACTTCCACACAATGCTTGGCATTGTCACTCTCACTAAAGCAAAAGTGAATAAATAAAAAAAAAAATTATTACACATTGTTGAACTGATTCACAACTTGCGAACTGAGGAAATGATGCCGTGATGGTTACAGGCTTGCTTTATATAGAGTGGTAATGAGTCTTGGAAATTTCTAGAAACATTGGGATAAATCTCGAACACACACACGTAACTTCTCGAGTAGCTGGGAAGTTTCTATTTGGAAAACACCCATTTTTTTTTCTTAGAAACAAAAAACTATCGGTATCGGTAGTTACTAATCATCGGTACTGATACGGATACAACCACCGGTCGATGCTTAGTAACATCCTTTGTAGATGATACAAAGATCAGCAGAAAAAGCACCAATGTGAAAGAGGTGGAGGCCTTGCAGAGGGACACAAGCAGAATACACAAATTGTCAGAAGAAAACATGACATTTAACACAGAAATTCCAGTTCTTCAGATATGGTAGAAATGAGGAACTTAAATAGACAAGAACTCTGGAGAAGCATGAGAGTGATAGATTTAGGGGTTATAATGACTGATGTAAAATTTGAGACACAAAATCAGATAGTGATAAAGAAAGCAAAAAGAGTTGTGGGACAGGTACTAAGAACCTTTAAAAGAATGGACAAGAGAGTAATGATTCCCTTGTTGAAAACACTGATCATACCAAAACTTGAATACTGCTGAGTCTTGATGTCCCCATACAAGAAGGAAGAAATTAATAAGCAAAGATATTCAGACATTTCACAGCCAAGATCAGTGGCTGCAAAGAACTCAACTACTAGGAAAGACTACATAAACTAAATTTGTACTCTCTGAAAAGAAAAGTAGTACACTATAATATATATATATATATATATATATATATATATGTATATATATATGGAAAATGATTGAAAAACTGGTACCAAACCTTAAACTAAACCCAATTACCATCCAAACAACACTAGAAAATAGGAAAGGCAGAATTTGTAGTATTCCCAAATTAAAGGCCTGACTGACAAGGGACTGCCTCAACACTGAAGGAACTCACACCTCCACCAAGCCAGGCCTAGAGGCAAGCCCACCAGCTTGACCTTTTTGTGAAGAGAGACCAATAAACAGAACTGCTATGAGGTTACACAGGTACATGACTCCAGATTTGAAAAAATTTACTGGAGCACAGCTCTGAATTTACTTTTTTTCCCCTTACACCACTAGATAGGTTAATGATAGTAAACTCTTGAATTGACGACATACCAATTACAAATTGTTTTAGCTAAACATCATAATACAATAATGTACAGTTTATAACTCGCCTTAAGTTTATTTATTCATTGCAGCAGCAACAGTGGACGATGTTAGACCTTGCATGTAGGCATTTGTTATGAATTTACCGCCATGTATGCTTGGCCACTGATCAATGGCTTTCTGTGTGATCATTACAGCAGATCTAGTGCCTGTTGCTTTTTGCTTTATTAGATTTGGATGCAACACTTGAACTTGAAGGCATATTTTGACACTTCTCTTTATTAACCACAACAGCTTGGTGAGTTTCTTTTGTTAGGCGCAAAATTGCATTCAATGTCTTCTGGATTTGGGAATTTTCAAATTCCTCTAAAGCAGTTTTGTTAGTCTGATGCGCAGATTCCTCACTTACCTTTTGTTTCTTAGGTGGAGGAGAAGCACTTTCTTCAGTCTGTGAAACATCTAGTGAAAGTGTTTCATTTTCTAGATTAGCAGTTGATGAAGTTGGTTCATTTTTCTGAGGTCTAGCACTAGCACATTTTGTGAACAAACTAAATGACTGCTTTGCGTATCTCTTTGCTGCACTTCATCCTGGTATTTCTTTACTGCAATATCTAAGCTGTGGGCCCAAACTCTGGGACCTCTTGTATTGTAACAAATATTTTTTTTGGAATTAAAATGTTCCTCCCAGTTTTGCTTCTTTGAATATTTGTTCTTGCATTGACCACAAAAGTAACCCCTTTTAACACCCTCACTTTTCTCTCCAACTTCATCAATATTAGGATCTATTATTGATTATTGACTACCTGAAAAAATACAAAATAAGTAAAAGTTAGTAAATATAGTACAATGAAAGTAAGTAAAAGTAAGTGCTTTAAACTTAGTAAAAGTAAGGAAGAGTAAGTAAAAGTAGGTAAGTTAAAGTAAGTTTAAACTTAACTAAACTTTTCAATTCTAGAGTCATGGTGGATTACTTAAAACCGCACAAGTAATTATCTGGCCAATTTATCAAACCTGGCCGAGATCAATGGAACATAGTCCAATCCTGATAATTTTATATTAAAAAAATATACGTTTTAATAAAATTTTAATTATCAAAACATTGAAGCTTAACAAAAAATAAAAATAATTGTTAAATATGGAATTACCAACTAAACTTAAAATAACTAAATTTGTAATTTAAAAAAATTGGTTTGTACAAGAACGTATACGCAAAAAAATTGCATAATGTCTAGCGGATGAACAAAACCCAAACCCAAATTTACTTTTTCTCATGGTCAAATTTACTGGAGCAATGCTCCCAAGATCCCAGGAATCTGGAGTCATGCACAGGTATACAGTACTTTGGTACCCTGGTAAAAGTTTCATGCATCAATTTCTCTACTTGGAGGTCAAGCTAGTGGCCTCTAGACTTGGCCTGATGGAGGAGTACCTTGCAATCTCCATTGTACAAAGCCAGGCATCTAGTCTTGAAGATTTCAACTTTGAACCCTGTGACATTCCTAAGGTCCTTTGGAATCTGGTTAAAAAGTCTTGGCCCCTTGACAACCAAGCTATTTTCCTTGTGTCCCTCATTGGGCCTTTAGTTTGGGAACACCACACATCCTACCTTTCTTATTTTCTAGTGTTTGGATATAAATTGGGTTTAGTTTGAGGGTAGATAGCAGTTTGTTTATCATTTTCCATATGTAAATTAGGGTGTACCAGTATCATCTTTCCAGGAGTACAGATTTAATTTACATAATCTTTCCCAATACAGTAGTAAAGTTCTTTGCAGCCATCAATCTTGGCTATGAAATTCCTCTGGATTCCATATACAGTAGTTTATTAATTTGTTTTTTTTTGTATGGAGATGTCAAGACTGAGTAGTACAGTATTTAAATTTTGGTATGATCAGTGTTTCCAGCAAGGGAACCATTACCTTCTCATCCCTTCTTTTGGAGGTTCTCGTAGCTGTCCCATAATTCTTTTTGCTTTATCACTGTTTCCAATTTTTGTATCTGGTCATTATTACCCCTAAATCTTTTGCTTTCACACTTCTCTGAATTTCTTGTGTAATGGGCACAGTATGCTAAGTTCATTTCTTCCATATCTTAAGAGCTGAAATTTCTTGGTGTTAAAATTTGCATGTTCTGACCATATGTATGAGGGCCACTCAATATATTCCCCCCCAAGTTTCCTTGTAAGTTCCAGAAATTTTGTACATAAGTAGTTGCATACTTTTTTTAAGTTTTTATTTTTCCACATTTTCCATCCTTTTCTACGGCTTTCCTCCACCTTGAAACAAGGGCCTTTATTCTTTGCTGGTAAAAATCTGCTGGGTTCTGCTGGAGGCACTTCTTAACCTCCTCAACAACATTGTTACTCTGAAACTTTCTTCCACGAATAGCATCCTTCATTGGCTCAAACAAATGGAATTCTGAAGGTGCCAGATCTGGGCTGTATGGAGGGTGAGGTAACAGTCTAGTGCATTTTTGTGATGGCCTCTCTCGTTTGCAAACTGTTGTGTGGTCTTGCATTATCATGCAAAAGAGGGATGTCTTCCAGTTTTCTCTTCAGTTAAACTCGCTTTATACGTCTCTGGAGTCTCTGTAGGGTAGAAATATATGCCTCTGAGTTGATTGTTTGACCTTTCTTCATAATGTCCACCAGAATCACCCCTTTCATGTCCCAGAAGATGGTGGCCATAATCTTTCCTGCAGAGGGAGCCATTTTGAGCTTTTTCTTGTGTGGTGAGTGTGTGATGCCACTCCATGGATTGACGTTTTGTTTCAGGTTCAAAGTGGTGTACCCAAGTCTCATCCTGTTACAGTTCGTGAAAGAAAGTCATCCCCTTCTGTCTCGTATCAAACCAATGACTTGGAAGCAATTTCTTTTCTTTGGGCTTTGTGATCGTCAGTAAGTTTGTGAGGAACAAACCATGAACATACTTTTGAGTATCCCAGTTGCTGAATTATCATATTCACACTTCCTTCACTATTTCCTAGCTCCAGTGATAGCTCCTTGTATGTGATGTGCTGATTTGATTGAATGATGCTGTTAGCATGTTGCACAATGTGAGATGTCACAGCTGATGCTGTGTAATTGCTGCATGGCTCATCATTGAGGTTGGTTCTCCTTCTTTCTGATGATCTCTCACGTTTAGACCATCATCCAACTGTGTGCTTCGAACAGCAGCAGCATCTTTGTAAATGTTTTGTAGACATTTGTGAATATTTCCAACTGTTTCCTTCTCTGCGATTAAGAACTTGATAACAACTCTGTTTATGACACACATCACTGTCAGATGCCATTTTTGAAAATGTTAACCATCAGTTTTATACAAGGGTGTTTGAAAGCAGTTTTATACAAGGAGGGGATGTTCAAACTGGAAAAATCCGGTTATGTGAAGTGCAGAAAGCTGAAATTTATGGCCCAAAAGACATTTCAGCACCATGCCTATTATTTAGCTAAAAAAAAAGGGTGGGGCAAAATATATTGAGTGCCCCTAGTATATTCTGTTTGTGTCCCTCTGTAGGGCTTCCACCTCTTCTGCATTGCCAATTTTTCTGCTGATCTTTATATTGTCAGCAAAGGATGCTACTACAGTATGCTGCTGTTGTCTACTTCATTGACTGTATGTCAGCATGATAATGAATAGGAGCGGGGCTAATACTGTTCCTTGTGCAATTGAGCTGCATACTTCTGATTCTGATGATATACCTTGGGTTTTTACTGCTTGTTGCCATTTCCTGAAGAAGTTGTAGATCTGTTTGCCCACTTCACCTGTTATTCCTGTGTGTTTAATTTTGTGCTATTATGTCATGATCACCCTTATTAAATGCTTTAGCAAAATCCATGTATATTGCCTTGTAGTTATCATTGTTCTCAAATGCATCTCTGATATTGTTATAGTGCTCTATTAATTGTAGGAATGATCTTCCTGATTGGAATATGTGCTGGTTCTCATTGAATCTTTCCTGTCTCCCAAAACATCATCATTTTCCCCCCATAACTATTTTTTAAAATATTTTGGCGAGATGTGATGTCAGTGGCACTAGTACTATATATAGTGCTTTGCTTGAGACCTATCCCCCACCAATGGTGGGCATTGTTAACCAAAAAGTTAACTTCGTTAACCGTTAATCCGTTAATTCGTTAAACATGTAATGGAAGTTACCGATAAACTGTTAACGTTAACTTTTATTATAAAAAAATGAAAAACACAATATATATATAATTTAATTTTCCCTCTTCTTCTCGTTCTCCATTTTGTCCATGAGATGCATGTTGCCCTTCATGAAAATTAGCATATCAAAGTTTTCATCAGACAGGGATGATCTCTTGGCCCTCAGGATGTCCTTGCCCATAGAGAACAAATGCTCCACTGCAGCACTGGAGGGGATGGCTGTGTTGAACTTGATGAACAAGTCCACCAACACTTGCTCACCCAAGAAGGCAGCATCTGTCAGCAAGTCCTTGGAGTTGGTCTCCAGCCAGGTCTTGACCAAGTTCTGGGCCTTGCCCTTGAGTGACCTGTGGCTTCTGCTGCTCTCTTTTGTCTGGATGACAGCACTGAAGAAGTCATCCTCCTCCTCCTGCTCGTTGTTGCTGCCTCCACTGTTGCTGCCCACTTCGTTGGACTGCTGCTTCATGGCCTCCTCGAACCAATGCCATAAATAACTACCATATTTGGTAAGACACAAATTGTGGCAATGGAAACAAATATATCGCTGTTTGCTGGAGTGGGAAGTTCGCTTGTCAGCTTCCAGAAGTAGTAGTCCAAAGAACTTTTTTTTGGCCTTGTTTCTCCTCTCTCTCAAAATCTTCTTATAGCATGCAATGTTATTGTGAACTTCATTGGCAATTTTGCTGCTCCTTTCAAAGTTGGATTTGTAATTGAGGATTTTCATAAAGCAAATATTTGTAAAGTGGTCATTGGTGTAAATTAGGGTCATTTGTAATTGTGGATTTTCATAAAGCGAATGTTTGTCTTTGAGCATCTGATTAAACAGTTTTGGTCCTCTCACAACAAAACTATTTTCTTTCAGAGTTAAGGATGTTCCCTGTCTTGCCTTTAATTTGGGAACATGATTCTTCCTTTTCTACTTTCCACTATTGTTTGGGGAGTTACAGAGTTCAGAGTAAGATTAGGGACTAGTTTCTCCATTATTTTCCAAGTGTAAATAATGGTGCATATATCTCTCTCTCTCTCCTTTCCAGTGAATATAGGTTTAGTTTGTGTAACCTTTCCCAGTAATTTAGTTCTTTGCACCCCTTGATCTTGGCTGTGAATTCCTTCTAGCTGTCTGTGTGTCTCTTTTTTATATGGGGATGTTAGGACCGAGTAGCATTCGAATTTAGGTGTGATCAGTGTTTTCAGTAGAGGAATCATTATATTCCTATCCCTTCATTTAAAAGTTTAGTATCTGCCCAATTATTCTCTCTGCTCTGTTTACTGCTATCTTATTTTGTGTTTCAAATTCCACATCATCAGTCATTACAACCCCTAAATCTTTTGCTTTAGAATTTTTTTGAATTTCCTGTCCATTTGGGGTATAATATTCCATGGTATTTTAGTCTTCTCTTTTTCCATACCATACTGTAACAGCTGAAATTTCTGTTAAACTTCATATTATTGTCTTCCATCCACTTGTAGATTCTATTCATGTCAGTTTGTAGAGATTGTATATTTTCTGGGTTTCATATTTTTCTACTGATCTTTTTCATTGACAAAGGATGTTACTGTGCTGTCTCTGGTAATGTCCTCATCTATGTCAGTTAGAATGATTATGAAGAGTAGTGGAGCTAATACTGTTCCTTGTGGTACTGAGCTGAGGACCTCTGATTCTGATGAAGATACTGCTTGTACTGTAATGACTTGCCACCACTCACTAAGGAAATTATATATCCATTTCCCTACTTTTCCTGTTATTCCCATATATTTCAGTTTGTATTATGCTTCCATGGTCATACTTGTCAAATGCTTTGGCAAAGTCTGTGTATATTAATTACATCATAGTTTTCATTACTTTCAAGTGCATCAATAATGTAGTGTTCCATTAGTTGTGATAGGCATGATCTGCCTTACCGAAACCCATGTTGGTTATCATTTAATTTTGTCCGAGTTTCCAAAAAGTCATAGATTTTCTGTCTAATTATTCTTTCAAATAAGTGATATATATATTAGTGATGGATCGAGTGGTCGGTTTTTCACAACCGCGGTTGCGGTTGTCGAATTTTTTCCAACCGCGGTTGCGGTTGCGGTTATCATATACTAGGAAAAATGCGTAATTATTAACTGGATTTAGCCACTATAGTGCGATGTAGCCACACTTGGTACATAATATATACTAAATAGTATTTATTTAGTAAATACCTTATGTTGAACACAAGTTTTGCAATACACCACTACCGCTATTTGTGTGTTGCAAAACTTGTGTTCAACATAAGGTATTTACTAAATAAATACTATTTAAATGAAGTATATTCTAAACTTATATAGCTATTATGAAAGAATAGGTCAAATTAATTAAAACCATATTTTGCACTAAGTGTGTTACCAGGATGAGGGATGAGGACCCATCGCACTGTTCATCCCACCTACCACTTTCCCCAGCCTCCACCCATTGGAAAGTTATGAATTATTATTCATTTGAAAAACTGATGTCAAACTTAATGACAGGCAGTGTGAATTTCAAGAATAATATTTTTGCTGCATTTTCACCTTTCAAGTGGCAACGCCTCTCATCGTACAACGTTCCCGCTCCACGCATAAGGAGACCCATCATTTTCTTTTTAAAAAAAGAAATAATTCTAATTAACCTAAAATTAAAATTAACTAAGCTTTTACAACCGCAACCGCACTTATGGAACGGCAGTTGCGGTTACGGTTGCGGTTGTGAATTTTTGTGCGGTTGCGGTTATTCGATCCATCACTAATATATACAGGTTACAGGGTGGGCCGTAAGTTTCCATACGTAGGAAAATTTAAATTATGGTCTTCACGTGCGTCGGTATTTGGATCAGCAGTTTCCGGATGCTTGGATTGGTCAGCGTGGTCCTGTGGAGTGGCCTCCCAGATCCCCAGATCTCACCCCCCTTGATTTCTATCTTTGGGGGCACTTGAAGGCCATGGTGTATCAGGAAAAGATACGAGACATAAATCATCTAAAGGAACGTATCACCAATGCCATTACAAGCATAATGTCAACTGTGCTAATGCGTGTTCATCAACAGTGGGGAACACGTATTGAAATGTTTTCAAAACAATGGCAACCATGTAGAGCATATTATATAAATAAAAATGGTTGTCCATAAAAAAATGTTTATTTTTCCTATGTATGGAAACTTACGGCCCACCCTGTATATAATATATATATTATATATATAATATATATATATATATATATATATATAAAAAGTAAATGTTGCCAAATTCAGGATTCCAAAGGTGGAGTTTCTCCAGATTTTAGAAATTATCACTGAATGTCTAAACGTTATGGTAGTCAAACTTTTTGAACATTTTTCAAGCTTTAGTTCGCTATTTGAATGTACTGCACATACAGTATATTGTTGCATCAATTTACACGATTCTTTTCTAAGTTTTATGAAACTGTCACAGGACTTGCTGTAGGTAAAGTATGAGTATATACGGTACTGAATTTTATATCTGTGAATGCTAATTACCCAAAGTAAGGCCATTAATTATTCACCCAACTTGAACCATCAGGTCCCCTTTTCAAAGTCATTACTTTCTTACTAATTAACCTAGAAAAATGGTTTTGGTATTATTTTGAAGCTCCTCAATAGAAGTATTTTTCATTTTCATGAAGTTTTTGAGGGATTTTTTTTTTTTTTTTTTTTTTTTTTTTTTTTTTTTTTGGTCTGACCTTCACTTGTCCTTAATCATTAGTCAGGTCAAGACTTGCACCAGACATTGGTCACTGTATGGTATATAAACCCTGTAGATTTCATGAGATATTGTAGTCTCTGAGAAATGTCCTTTTTCATTAGATTACTTGGTCTGATAAGTGTTTCCATGCCACCTTGCTGTACCTTACCAGTGCATTTTTTATTTTCAGTGGCATCAGTATTATTAGTCAATGCAGTGGATTAGTTTATTGATTTTGCCTCTAAGTAGAAAAAAAATTGTGGCTATATTGTAGATCTAAATAATTTTTATCTTCCATGACTTTTCCAGCTCTTCTGCGATAGGTGATATCCTAACTACTCCAGTTTGTATATACTTAAACTATCTCCATTGTTAGTTATTGGACTGGGGAGGGGAAGGTCCTTAAGGATAGAGGAAAATCACTAACAGTTATCCAAGTTTAATATACTTTGAGAATTTTTTTTTTATCATTATTTTAAACGTGTTACACATGAATAACACTGCCCAACACAAATTTTGCTGATTTAATTCTAACACCTGTTTTTAGGTAACTTTGGTGTGCTGATTTAAAAAATCACCTTAGTTTTTGCCTATCACGTCAGGTTTTCGAGCAATCCAATACAGATATTTTGGAGATATCGCATTTTGGCAGGGTTATGCCCAATTTTTTTTCTTTTCAAAAAATAAGTTTTTACATACTCAGAATCAGCATGGAAAAGTAAACAATTGTGCAGGGAGTAAACTTTAATATACAATGGTAATATTAACACATGAAGTGATTAAAAGTGTTTAAATAAGCAAAAAATGAATCCATATTAAAGCAAGCACGGGACCAGTTTTCTTAACATTGTCTTTTTCTTGTTTTCTTACTTTTCAGTGCTGATAAATTTTCTCTTATAGGACTTCATAGAATGAGAGATGTCAAGACAATCTCTTTGCAGGCTCCAGCAGTAGTCAGCCATCATATGGGTATCCCATCTTCCTTGGTATCGTTCTTCCATCACTTTGATATCTTGGTGGAACCTTTCACCTTGCTCTTCACTAACATCACCAAGATTTTCTGGAAATTTATCCAGATGACTGTTGAGATAGTGAACTTTAATGCTCATGTTGCAACCCAACTGCTGAAAGTTTACAAGTAACGTCACTAGCTGCTCTCACTCCGCCAGTGGGAAATCTCTCAGATCATGTCATGCTCACACCTGGGGAAATCACAGATACCCAAGATTTTAATATGTTGTACATGACCTTTAGATTTAATGCACAGATTTGCGTATTCCACAGATAAAATTTTAACAGCAAAATGGCTGTTAACAGGTCTCAAAAATCATCAATTTTGATAAGCGCCCTTCATGGATCACCCAAAATAGGCATATTGCATTGCACGAAAACCTGATGTGATGGACAAAATCTAAGGTGATTTTTGAAATCAGCACATCAATATTATCCAGAAACAGGTCTTAGAATTAAATCAGCAGAAATTTTTTTTTTTTTTGTTGGGCAGTGTAATTTTCATTTTTGGCTAGGAATCATTGTTGTTTGTAATTGTTTTGCCTGTCTTTATGGCCTTCTAATTATTTATTCTGTTAATGTTTAGTTTCATAGACAAAATACCTTTTGATAATGGTAATATTGTGGTTAGTGAAAGGGAGGTAATGCTCTACATTGATAAAATGAAAATGCGTAAAAATCACCGGGGCTAGATTCCATATATCCCACTAAAGAATTAAAAGATAGCATTGTTGTGCCGCTAACAAAGATTTTTAATGCGTCTATTTCTGAGGGGTGCGGACCAGATAATTTCAAGTTAGCAAATGTAACACCTATCTTTAAGAAAGGCGATAAAGGTGTGGCGGGAAATTATAGGCCAATCAGTTTAATGTCTGTTGTAGGTAAGCTACTAGAATCAATAATTAGGGATCATATAGTGAAACACTTAGAATTGCATAACTTAGTTAGAAATACGCAGCACGGTTTTAGGCAAGACAAATCTTGCTTAACTAATCTTTTAGAATTTTTTCAAAGCATGGTTGACGTTTACGATAGTCATTGGGTGTATTTAGGTTTTCAAAAAGCGTTTGACACTGTACCGCACAAAAAACTCATTGAAAAAACTAAGGTTCATGGAATCAGGGGTGTAGTAATAAATTGGATAGAAGAGTGGTTGCGAGGTAGGAAACAGAGGGTGGTCATTGATGGAGCGGAGTAGTGTTGGGCTAATGTAGCGAGTGGCGTTCCTCAGGGTTCTGTATTGGGCCCCTTGCTTTTTCTTATATATATTAACGATTTAGATGTCGGCCTAGTCAGTACATTTTCAAAGTTTGCGGATGATACGAAGCTGGGTGGTAGGGCGATTAATGACGAAGATAGAGGTAAAATCCGGGAAGATCTGAATAAAATTGTTGATTGGTCAGTCACATGGCAAATGAGATTTAACGTTGATAAGTGCAAAATTTTACATATAGGTTCACGTAACAGTAATTTTTCGTATAGTATGTCAGGGAAGGAGTTAACAAGTGTAGAGCAGGAAAAACATTTAGGAGTTATAGTCACCGGTGATTTAAAAGTAAAAGTAGTGAAACAAAGTACAGCAGTGGTCAATAAAGCAAACAAAGTGTTAGGTTTTATAGCTTGGAATTTTGAGTACAAATCGCGCGATATTATAGTTCCTCTTTATAAATCATTAGTTAGACCCCATTTGGAGTACGCGATCCAATTTTGGAATCTGCATATGTGCAAAGATAGAGACAAAATCGAAAGAGTTCAAAGATGAGCAACTAAGATGATTCCATCGCTTAGGTCAAAGTCGTACGAGGATAGGCTCAAGAAGTTAAAATTGACTACACTCGAGACTAGGAGGCTAAGGGGTGATCTAATCCAGGTTTTCAAAATTATGAATGGGTTTGATAACGTAGATAGAGGTAGCTTTTTCGAAATATCTCAATATAATAAGACTAGAAATAACAGGTAGAAGGTTCGAGACAGCAGTTGCTAAAAACTTTTTTACGCATAGAATAGTAAATAGCTGGAATAGTTTGCTGGTAGAAGTAATTAGTAGCATGTCTATAAACATGTTTAAAAATTGATTAGACGCATATATTGATAGATTGGGCATAGTTAAAGGTAGTAAAATTAAGGCTTTGTGGTTCGGAACCCACGTAAAATTGTAGGTTCCCTCCGCCACCACGGAGGACATGCATAATACACAATTAAGAAGACAGGTAGACCAGCCATGAGTGGATCCTAGGGTCTTTGTTGGTCTGAAACATTATATCATATCATATATATATATATTATATCAAATCAGTATGGTACCAGTATCATTTCAGCAGATATGCAGCTGTGGCCAAGAGAGTTGAAACCAGGGCTGGGAACCAGTACTAGTATCAGCACCAAATACCAGTAACTACCACTTAGATTTTGGTACCAGTACCACCTGTTTAAAGTTTCAAATACCAGTGCCAGTTACTCATAAAAGCAGCTGGTATAGGTACCACATAATCTGGTGGTATTTTGTTGGTATTTCCATTTAAAACACCAACCATATCCTGATCCTTTTTGAGTAACCTTCAAGTTCCTTGATGCTCTAGCCCAGGGGTTCCCAAACTTCTGAGCTTGTCAACCCTTTGAGCTTATAAAGTTATCATCGACTCTTAACCCAAGTTCTCGGTATTTAAAATAATTTTAAATGAAATGAAGTCAAGAAACCTCAAAATATAATCAATATTTATGAATCATTATAGCTATACAATTATTAGTAATTAAATGAAAATTATTAAGTGCTAAATACTTTTACAATTAAATCTTCTCTAATGAGATGGATGGGTCTGAATCCGCCTGATGGGCATTAACAAATCACCGCGCTCATCAATGTTAAGTCTAGAACTTAAGCCTAGACCCCATAGATCTTTATGGACCCCCTCCCCCTATCTACCCCCCATAGATCTTTATGGACCCCTCCCCTATCGACCCCCCATAGATCTTTATGGACCCCCTCCCCCTATCGACCCCCATAGATCTTTATGGACCCCCTCCCCCTATCGACCCCCCATAGATCTTTATGGACCCCCTCCCCCCTATCGACCCCCCATAGATCTTTATGGACCCCCTCCCCTATCGACCCCCCATAGATCTTTATGGACCCCCTCCCCCTATCGACCCCCCATAGATCTTTATGGACCCCCTCCCCCTATCGACCCCCCATAGATCTTTATGGACCCCCTCCCCCTATCGACCCCCCATAGATCTTTATGGACCCCTCCCCCTATCGACCCCCCATAGATCTTTATGGACCCCCTCCCCCTATCGACCCCCCATAGATCTTTATGGACCCCCTCCCCCTATCGACCCCCCATAGATCTTTATGGACCCCCTCCCCCTATCGACCCCCCATAGATCTTTATGGACCCCCCCCCCCTATCGACCCCCATAGATCTTTATGGACCCCCTCCCCCTATCGACCCCCCATAGATCTTTATGGACCCCCTCCCCCTATCGACCCCCATAGATCTTTATGGACCCCTCCCCCTATCGACCCCCCCTATATCTTTATGGACCCCCCCCTATCGACCCCCCATAGATCTTTATGGACCCCCCCCTATCGACCCCCATAGATCTTTATGGACCCCCCCCCTATCGACCCCCATAGATCTTTATGGACCCCCCCCTATCGACCCCATAGATCTTTATGGACCCCCCCTATCGACCCCATAGATCTTTATGGACCCCCTCCCTATCGACCCAGGTCTTTAGGACCCCCTCCTATCGACCCCATAGATCTTTATGGACCCCCCTCCCTATCGACCCCATAGATCTTTATGGACCCCCTCCCTATCGACCCCATAGATCTTTATGGACCCCCCTCCCTATCGACCCCATAGATCTTTATGGACCCCCCTCCCTATCGACCCCATAGATCTTTATGGACCCCCCTCCCTATCGACCCCCATAGATCTTTATGGACCCCCCTCCCTATCGACCCCCATAGATCTTATGGACCCCCCTCCCTATCGACCCCCATAGTCTTTATGGACCCCCCTCCCTATCGACCCCATAGGTCTTTATGGACCCCCTCCCTATCGACCCCATAGGTCTTTATGGACCCCCCTCCCTATCGACCCCATAGGTCTTTATGGACCCCCCCCTTATCGACCCCATAGGTCTTTATGGACCCCCCCTCCTATCGACCCCATAGGTCTTTATGGACCCCCTCCCTATCGACCCCCATAGGTCTTTATGGACCCCCTCCCTATCGACCCCCATAGGTCTTTATGGACCCCCTCCCTATCGACCCCATAGGTCTTATTGACCTCCTCCCTATCGACCCCCATAGGTCTTTATTGACCCCTCCCTATCGACCCCATAGGTCTTTATTGACCCCTCCCTATCGACCCCCATAGGTCTTTATTGACCCCCTCCCCTATCGACCCCCATAGGTCTTTATATTGACCACTTCGGGAACCCCTGCTCTTGCCCCTATAAGAACTATTCTAACTTTATTTTTATTACTGAAGTTATAAAACCTGAAGCCAAATGACCAAATCCTTTAGTAGAAGCTGCTCAAATAGTTTCTGTCCTTCCTCCAACTCGAGTCAGTGTGGAGAGGCTCTTTTCATCTATGCACTTCATTCTCAATGATTTGAGGTCATCTTTGTCAGCTAAACCACCTTAAATAACATTTTTTTTGAAGTCTAATCGACTTAATTGAAGTGGACGATTGTTTTTCTAATTTCAGTTAAATGATTTAAACTTTCTTTTTTAACAAACTTGTAATGAACAGGGTTATAAGTTTTATTTAGTACTTACTGTATGCATATATGAGAAATAGCTAGTATTTCATTTTGGCAATATTAAAGATAGATTGTACAGTGATCGGAAGGTTAAAAGTTTTCTTTAGTTATACATACCGTATATAAAAATAGTATTTAATTTTTGTAATATCAAAAGTAGATTCTAGATGTATAAAATGTTTGTAGGCCCTAGAACTATTAGCCAATACCACAACTAGTACCAGTACCATTTCGGAAAGTTGGTAATATCAGTGCCACTTAATCTCAAATACCAGTACCAGTTGAGTTAAAAAAAATTATCGTACCAGTATCATTTATATTGCGGGTACAGTTACCTTTAACAGCACTGATGTATTTTGAGTAATTCGTAATAAAATTAGTAACACGTCAAAATTTGAGAACTTCTTCAGAAAGATTAGAAGTAATTATTATTTGCTACAGGTACAGTATTAGTTTTAATGTCACATTTTTTTAATTTTTGCAGTTTTTTGGAAAGTATATTTCAACTATAAAGTAGTATAAAATTCATCCCATCAATGACGCATGACCGATGAGCCAAATTTAAAAAAGTTCTCGGGGGATTCTTTCAGAATGCAAAAATCCACTTGATTGCTTCCAAATTTCACTATATATATACACGAGGAATTCGTACAGTAACTAAAAAAAAGTAATGTCGCGCTAATGTTTCAAAATTATTTAATACCAGTACCATAGTTTTCATATTGGCCATCTCGCTTTACTACTGTACATTAGCCTATCGTGCGTAATATTTAACCTTAATAAGATAGCATTATAGGAGGTATGAAATATTCGTGTTAGGGTATAGATCATACAGGCAAAATGTCGGTAGTAGAATATGGCAATAAAATGTACAGTCAAGTTTTAAGATGTTTGTTTTGTAATGTACGTTGCCGAGTGATCTGATAAAAATAGTATTAAACACCGAGTTAACCATTAAAAATTGGAAGAATAAAAAGAAAGTAGCGTTTTTCAGTTTTTATTGTAAGACACTTAGGTTTTTTGGTCCGTTAATTTAGGCTGTCAAAATCATCATTCGACCTTGGTCTATACTAGGGATAGGCCGGATAGCAGATTTCCGGATATCCTTCGCGACTGTATACCGGATATCCGGCCGGATATCTAGCCATATAGTTGCTGAAAAAACTAATCTATATCTGAAAGTAGAGTAAGTTTTTCAAATTGGTATTAAGATAATACATTCAAAGGTGAAAAGTCGCCAACATCCCATCAAATGTTGGCGACAGTGTTGTCGCAATAAAATATGCAAATAAAAAATAGTATGGAAGATAAAAAATTAAATAAATTAATAATTATACTTGTAAATATAAACAGGATTTTATTCTTATTGCTCTTGATTATTACAAATCCTCATTTCTTATCTGTCGCCGATGTTTATACTTTGAATTGTTTTCTACAATAAATCTAAAAAATAAAAATAAAATCACATCCTACAGGATAAATCAGTCAGTGAAAAAACATTAAAATTTCTATACACAAGTTACTGAAGAATACGACGAGGCGCGATCATTTATTTAACTCGTTTTGTTTTTGCACTAATACTCTGTATCATCTGCTGAATTTTCTTCAGTCAATCGCGAACACTCGCTCTTTTTCAGCCAAATTCTGTTTTTGTGCCTTGTTCAGCGACTCTAGTGCGTTAATTTGATCTCGGAGACCGCCGCATTCACGCTGACGGGTACTAAGAGCAGCTTCAGCCGTACGCAACGGTTCAGAGAGCCGCTGCTATCTATCTCTCTTCATTTTCGCAAATACTCGTACACAATTCTAGCGCACAACAGACAGACATATACGCGATAAATCTCGAAAAGTAAAATTTAGTTAAAATTTTACGCGAATATTTTCAATTAAAAAACGCATGAACCTTCTACGGTTTTATTGAGATGCTGTCATTGCTTATGAGATTAGGAATCAAAGTATGTAGACTGCAACGCGGTAATACTGTAATAGAATACGGTAATAGAAATTGGTATTAACTGATGTAATTCTTCATATTAAAATTTAACGATTTTCACGTACTCTGACACTTTAAGGGTGTCACTTAAGTGCTCCGTCGATAAATAATGTAAATTAACACACTTCAGGTGTTCAGCAAAAATTTATGACGCTTATAAAAGTGTGTGGCCAGATTACACTCATATCGGTGTCGCTTTAACACCTCAGTCTTTTAGTGTACCTAAATCTGGCTCTGAATAGGTAGAAATGAAATGCACTTTATATGTATATATTAGCCAGATATCAAAAAACGGCCGGATAACTGGATAATTACCCGATATCCGGCCCATCCTTAGTCTATACTGTATCAAGAAATATATTTGCTTTTATATTGCAATGCCACTGATGTAACGTTGAAATGGTCATCAAAGATATTGACAATTTTTAATCCATTGCCTTTGTTACTATTGGGTTCTTACAGGATGATATATATACAGGGTGTCCCCAAAAAAACTATATACTCTTTATAGCATCATATATTTTATAATTTAAAAAAAACCCAAACAATATATTGTTAGCAATTGCCAATGAAAGGTAAATTAGTAATCTAAGTGATCAAAATGTTATAGCGAGTTGTTTGCATATAAAATTTAATTAACTACGCCAAGTGCTCAAAATGTTCAAAATGCCGCCGGAGAACATTTTGAGCACTTGGCGTAGTTAATTAAATTTTATATGCAAACAACTCGCTATAACATTTTGATCACTTAGATTACTAATTTACCTTTCATTGGCAATTGCTATAACAATATATTGTTTGGTTTTTTTAAATTATAAAATATATGATGTTATAAAGAGTATATAGTTTTTTTTGGGACACAATATATATATATATATATATATATATATTGTGTGTGTGTGAAAATTATTTCACGAAAGTGACACGTGAAAAATATTTGATGAATAAAACCACGAAGGGAAAAGAAACGTGCTCAAGCGCTTTCGTCTAATGACATCCTCAGGAACACTGGAGTGAAAGGAGAGTTCAAGACAATATATAGGTTACAAGAGTATATATATATATATATATATATATATATATAAACTGGTGCGGCAAAAGTAACGCCCTTTTAATAATTGTATCTTTATAGTTTTATACAGTATAATATATATATGCACACCGGGTGATTGCAAATGATCTTCCCGATTATGAACATTTATGAAAAAACTAAGAAAGCTACATCGAAAAGCAAGATATAGAAATAAAGAATATTTCAGAGAATTTTTATTTGTAATATTGACGTCAGACATAGCCCCAAGTTAACGTGCTTTGTGCTCTTACCTCTGAGAAAGAGTACTGTCAATTCTTCTTTGCTGAACAAACAATTAACTGTATCATTTACCGTGATATGCTGTGGCTGATGCCCCAGCTGCTAGAGGACAAAGGTGATGTGTGGTTTCAGCAGGATGGTGCGCCACCCCATTTCCACAATGAGGTTACAACATTTCTGAATGAACAATTGCCTGATCGTTGGATCGGGCCTGTGGGGCCCATTCCTCGACCTGCTCGTTCGCCCGATCCTAACCCCCCTTGAGTTCTTTCACTGGGTCTGTCAAAACTGAAGTTTTTGTTCTACCATTGGCAACAACTTTGGAACATTTGAAGGAAAGGATACGTGAGGCTGTTAGAAAAGTTCACGGACGTGTCAAATAAAGGACTTGGTGCAGTTTTAACGCAGGTGTCAGATAACTCTATAACTGAGACAGAAATCCCTATGCCGATTGCTTATTTTTCTAGGAAACTTGGATTCTGAAGTCTCGAAATCGACAATAGAGAAGGAAGCAATGGCTGTAATTGAGGGAGTTATTGTATCGGCCAAATAGGCCCTTTAAAAAATATAACACTACAGGGCGGAAGCAAAACCAAGGTGTTACACACACACACACACACACACACACACACACACACACACACACACACACACTCTTAACTCGTTGCATTTGTTTTTATCGGGTATTTATTTATTAATTAATTATATAAAATGTGTGCGCGTGTACTCGAGACTTGAAAGTGTACCTCTCACCTTAAGCAAGTTACGTATAGCTGCGTAAAATTTTTTTTTTTCCATTTCTTTTAGGTGAGCTTACAGTCATTGTAGACCATGCTTGGAAGGTCTGTCAGGGTGTGTCATGAGTACGAATGACAATTCATCTTCAAACAAAACCAACAACGAAGACATTTTGAAGTCTCTCCGTCAGTTGAATTCATGTATCACACTCACATCTGTTAAGGACACTTCTGGAGGTAAGGTTGTTTTGAATAAAGAATGCGGTGCATTATTGTAGGATCTGAGATTAATTTGTGGCTCCTCTATTCTGGCTATTGTTGTTTCTCTTGAATTACCATTTTAAACTTCTTTATCTGTTCCTTTGTCATCAGCATCTGCAAAAGCCCTCCCCAAAAGTAAAGTTGATCCAGTGCTAAATTTTTCATCTTTGCATGGTTTTTAATAGTAATTTAATAGTTCGTAATCGTAGTGTAACGTCATTTGTATGCCAACAAAATAGTACTTTAGTTGCCCTAGAACAACGTTTCCCAAACTTGGGTAGGCGAGCTTCTGCGTAATGGTACGTAACTGTTTAAAATAAAATCTCGGTGAACCTTAAAATAAAAAGTTTGTAGTTTTAACAAATGGAAATTGTAGTCTATAATAATTCAGACTATAAAAAAGAAATTTTGTGGGGTACAGCAATTATTCTGTTTTGCTGTTGAGGGTACAAAAGAAAAATAAGTTTGGGAATCCCTCTTTCCTAGAACTTTAACTTCAATAAGTGAGATTGGTTTTAAAGATGTGCTGTGATATTAAAGCAGTTTTTTTTTTTAATTGTACAGTTATTTCTTTCCCCTCTGTTTAAGCGAGTTTGTCGCGTGTATGGGGACTTCAGTGCGCCCCCCCCCCCCCCCCCGCATATCTGTACGTGCTTGTAAAGTGCCATCGTTTCCATTAGTAGGGATACACTGGGCCACAACTTCCTCACGAACTAGTAGAACTGATAGTGCATAAATTGCGAAGGTACCAATCATTGTAATAATTGCGTATTTATAAAACGTTCGCGCAATTCGTAGTGAATGAGCAAATTTTTTTAAAATGTAGAATTGAATTGAATTGAATAGAATAACCTTTATTAATAATAAAATAAATACGTTGGTTTTACAATTTACAATGACGTAAGTAATTGTAAAGCTGGACTATTAATTTTATTTAATTTGGCCCTTAAGCTTTAGGCTTTACTGGGCTAAGTACTAATCACTTTCGGCAATTTAATATTAAATTTGTAAATTTTTACGCGAGTGTTAGAGAACAAAATGAGTATTGCGTGTTTCGAAAACTTTATTACATTACTGTAATTGTAACGTAAAAGAGTGTTAAGTTATCTAGTAACAACCTTAAATTCTACTCGTACACCAACGTGTATAGGAATGTGATTTGAGGCACCTTATTGACGCTTTTGCATTAGTGGTGGTGCGCTCTCCTTTTCATCATTGCTGAAATTATACGACATATGAAATGAATGTTTAATATCTGTTTAGGATCAAATGATCTCGTAGGTCTGTAGCATTAGACCCTACTGTTCGGGGCGTTTCTTCCGTATAGTAACTTTTTGAGACTGGTAAAATACCTCGTTCTTAGACTAAAGGGTAATGTTGAGAACCCGTCAGCTTAATCCAGTGGTAGATCATTGTCTGTCAATTTTAACGAAAAGCCGTAGCTCCCTTAAAATTTTAAGTACATAAAGCGTAGCTACGTATGGCTATTAATTAATTGCATACTGAACGCGGTGGTTGTCACTCATTTGGTTTCTGATCCCCATAAAACTACTGGATAACAATTTCGTAAGTTAAATTATGCTACAAAATGTTGGTTATGTACAGTATAGTGATTTTTTTTCTCGTATTTTCGTTCTATAAAGGATATTAATCGTAAAGTGTGTCGGTAATAAGGTATGTTGAGTAACCTAAAACATTGAATGAGTTTAGTGTTGAGTATTCTAAAAAATTTGAATATTTTACTAGTGTGGCAAAATTTGCCTCGCGCGCACGCATACACATTAATCTTCAAAGTGCGAGTGAGAGGACTAATTATTTCCACGTTTTCTTTTTTTCTTTCCCCCCTCCCTTGAGGGTGCAGGATTTGCTTTTTATCCGATTATGATGAAATTTTAGGGCTGAACACACTTATTCCAACTACAGAACACTCGTCTAGCTTTCCATGTTTTCAGGGGTGGCTTATATATTTCCTTCTAGAATCTTGTTAAAGCAAAATTTCGATTGGTTTGGTTTTTGTACCTTGTATTACATTGTGTAGATGTCATCTTCATCCGTACGTGTAGGCTATGCATACAATTTGACTTAGGCTATTTCCGTTTTTATGAGTCTGGTGAAAAAAAAAAAAAAAATATATATATATAAACAATCGGGTAATTAAACTACTGGGCCGATATGGTTACTATTTTGAAGCACTTCTAATGCCCAATATGATTAAGTAAAATTTAAAAACAATTAGTTCTAAGTACTCGACTCTCGACCTTCAAATGAAGGTTTAACAGTTCGTTGTAGTGGGTTTTAGTAATTATTAAATAGTATCTCTCATTGTGAAGCGAGTCTACTATGACCCCAAGCAAGCAGGCAGCCTCTGGGTTTTTGTCTAGCACTTAAAATCTGAAAGCTTTGGCGATTTTTTATATCTATTCATATCAGTTTTGACAGTTTTATTGAATTATCCATATTAAGTTTGAAACACCTGTTTGAAAATCTGTTTTTCACTAATTTTCCACTCATTATAGCCTTATGTCGTTTATACTGTAGTCGGCTTTACTTTATGCGTCAGTGTGCACTTTTGGAGCCATATTTCGTACGGAGAAGTAGAAAAAGGCACTATTGAAGCTATTCAGTAAGAAAATTGGACCCAGTATTTCTTGTACAAACCTAATAATTACTTCATATACCTAACTTAACCTTTAACCCTTTGCCTGTCCAAAGCATTTTCATAAGTTTGGTCCAAACGTCCATGCTTGTTTTCAGACTTTTGGTTATAGGAGGTTTATTTGGTTTAGTTGGTGGGTAATATGTGATCATAGAATGTATCACACTGAATATTATTTATGATGCGCTCTGTGTATCATATGTGATGCATGTATCACATGTGATGCACGGGACAGGCAAAGGGTTAAAGGTTTATTTACATCCTTTTCTTAAGGAATATTGTTGAAGTTATGGAAAACTGATTATAAACCTTTCCATTTAGCAACCCTCCAACTATCGTCCAGTTGCTTTGATTTCTTGCTTTTCTAAAGTTTTTGAATCTATACTTATAGGAAGATTCTTAAACACCTCTCCACTCACAATCTTCATTTAGATCGTCAGTATGGGTTCTGCAAGGAACGCTCTACTGGCGATCTTCTTGCATATCTCTGACTCTTGGTCATCCTCTTTCCGGGATTTCCGCGAGACTTTCTATTTAACCCTTTAAGCCCTGAATTTTTTGTAGGGTTAAGTTATGAATGCTTGTATTAGAAACGTTAGCAATTTGTACCTTCAGTCCTTAAAGGGTTATTGTGCCAGACATATCAAAAGGGTTTGATAGTATGGCACAAATCTTTAATTTCCAAACTGCCCTCCTTCGTTTTCTATCCTTCTATCTGTGCCTTCCTCTGTAATTTCCTTTCTGGCCGATCTGCGATAGTAAATGGCCACTGTTCTCCTCCTAAAACTATTGACACTGGTGTTCCTCGGGGTTCTGTCCTGTCACCCACTCTTTTCCTTTTATTTATCAATGATCTATTAACTCGCACTTCCTGTCCTATCGACTCCTATGCCGCTATATATATATATATATATATATATAATATATATATATATATATATATATATAAAACGCACCCCACGAGGAAACTACGTGAACACCCTGTCCCTTGATTTGGGGTGCGTAAGGAATGGATGAATATATAAAGGGTGTGTATAAAGTAACACGAGTGAAGAGAGAAATTCACTTTGAACTGGTTTGAACTAGTTTCAACTTTAACTCGTAAAAGCATTTTCAACACCTCTTACGAACGTTACTATCGAATATACGATTGTTATAAAGTAATAAATATTACTCGTCCCATGTTCACTCGCGTTAATATTCAAATCGGAATTCTCTCTTCATTCGCGTTACTTTATACACACCCACTATAATAGGAGGGATTTATTTATATAATGATTTAAGTGTTTTGTCTCTAGTATTAATTTCCCAATTAGCTTAAAATGGGTCTTTGTGTAAAATTTAAGTGGTGTAGGAGAGGTTTAAATTTTAATATAAAATGAATAAGGATGGACTCGTATGATCAAAGAAATGATACTTTGTCCATCGTATTTTTTTAATTTCGACCATTTACACATTTTTCAGTGAATACCTCAAAGAATTGTTGAAATTTGGGCAAACTTAATTTTTTTTTAAGAATATTATACCGTTTTCGCTCGTATAGCGAAAGCGGTGCTAGAATCTCACAATATATATATATTCGTAGTTTTTTTTACATATACTACGAGCGAAAAACATTTGAGCGATAGGTACGAGTGATTGCATAGCGAAATTAGTCCGAAAGATAAGAGCGCAAACGGCGCAATATATCGCTATTCGAAGCGAAAACAAATTTAAATGCAGATTTTTCGGATTCAAAACTCTTTTCTACAGAGTTGACAAAAGTAATTAGGCACCACGATGATTGTCAAGAACAAATGGTAAAATTTATCAATGGAATGCCAGAGAACGTGTCTCATCCTTACATAATGCAAAGGGGAAGCAACACGATTCTAAATTTATTGATTCAATGAATGTTTTTGTTATTTATTGACTTTTATCATAAGATCAAAAAATTTGGGTAAGGTCGAAGGTGTCTACTTTTTTGTCAACCCCTCTGTACGTTATGAAAGTAAATATGAGCGGGATTTGGTAAACGTATCAAGGCCCCAGAGGGGGTGTCGATCCGAGTGGAAGGGGGAACTTTTATGGATGAATACAACGCGCACGCTTCAACTCTAAACTTGAAAACACTAAAACCAATTATTATTATTATTATTGGCACTTCAAAGAAATCTTGAAACGTCAAATTAATGTAAATAAACTCGTGTTGATAATTCGGAACAATATTTGTGTAATAGTTTGAGTCATACCTTTGGGGGCCCGTGATTGGGAACTAAAAAACAGATATGGATCATTAACAGTTTTCCGGAGTTGACACCCCTTTTTCGGTATCAACCCATTGAAAGGATTCGCTTTTAATTGACGAAAAAAAAAAAAAAATCTTCATTATCGATACATTAAAGTCTTTCGTGAAAATTAATTTGCAAAGATTTTTTAAAGAAGAACTTCACTTTTCCTGTAATACTACATTACAATTTCATAACTAGGGTAAAGTTACCAATGGTCGCGCATCGGTCCAAATATAAAATTCATGTTAAACATTACTTGAAGTAATTTCGCCAAGTAATGCTTGACATGAATTTTATTTTCTTCACTGTAACAGTATTTTTATGGGAATTTTTTTTTCATGTCATGAGCGACATTAGGACCGATGCGCGGCTATTGGCAACTTGACCCTAGTAATACAAATTTTAATTCATTAGTTTTTCTTATAGGGTAGTTGAATTTCTTTAGTTGTAGCGCGCGCGCGCGCGCGCGCACACACACACACACACACACACACACACACACACACACACACACACACACACCTTCGTATAAGCGAGGCACCGACTTTTTAAAGTCTATACATTTAAAAACTAATTAACCAAATGTAATTTAACCTAATCAGGACAATATATTTATTTTCCCGACAATAAAAATGTTTCTAAATCTTCTTAAATTTTTAAAAAAATGTTTCAAGGTACCAAAAGTGTTTCCTAGAAAAGAAAACCCCCACTACATTGCGAATCATCGGACAATATCTCAATATCTCAACATCTCTGAATTGCCTACATACGCAGTTACGCACCACACTGACAGCTAGCTTTTTATTCATTGTTAGTCATATTGTTGCTCTATACGTACGGCATTCAGTAATTTAAATTAGTGTTTGGAATTTAATTACAGAGAAACAACTTAATATTTGGGTTGCAAATAAAGTTAATATTAGAGTAGGTACAGTACTTAATTGGAGCGAGTTTTGTACTTAAATGTAGTACGGTTTTCTCACTTCATAATATTCTTTGTGTAATTTCCTCCCACGCTCGTATTATTGTGGATACAAAAAACTTTGTTTTCAGTCTCTTTTGTCTTTATTTTTTTTTGTTAATAAAAATGGTTTTGTGATAATTATTAGTAAAGTTTATTTAATTTACATATACCTACTTCGTAATACGCATTTCGGATCTTTATTATTGAGGAAGTCATTTCTTCTCGTGATATCACTACATTGCATTTTGTTCTTTTACGTTGAAATTTAGCACAAAAACCGGATTTCAAATCTAAAAAAAAAAAATTCTTGCACCTTGATCTTGGCAGTCGCCTCGTACGGTCAAGAGGTCAAGGTTATAGCCAGATGTTGGTAGCTCATTGAATAACTTGGAAGCAGGGTATACCTTATTTTATAAAACGTTGCAGAGTTCCCTTTGGTGATTCTTCACCGAGCTCAGGCTGTTGTCCCTTGGTGTGTGTGTGTATATATATATATATATATATATATATATATATATATATATATATATATAAATAAATAAATAAACAATGCAGGACGGAGGGCCCAATGGCGAATGCCCCCCCCCACTCCCAGAAAAAGCCAAAATCAAGGCCCAGGACTTCTGAGATGCCTGGACAATGCGTCTATGGTCATAGACGTGGGGAAGGATGGATTGAGGAAGATTGTTCGAGAGTTCACTGGTTGAGTGGATGAAAGATTGAAAATACCAATTAATCCTTGCGTTAGACAGTTGAATAGAAAAGGGATGAAAATGTGTAGAAAGTCTGGTACTGTGTGCTCTCCTTAAATAGGGTTCATAGCGGTGGAGAAAGTCGGGGAAAATAGTTTTGTTGCGAAATTTCAGAGAAAACGAAAAAAATTGGGTTGGTGGTCAGGGGATTAACTGACTCTAAAGAATCATAAGCTACGGCAGCAGACTGTTTAGATAATTTTTTTCACCCAAGATTCTGAAGTTTTATGTAGTTTTATGATGGAGGGGATGGGGGAGGTTGTTCAAAATCAGTGTTGGGCACTAAAGCGTTAATCCGATAACAGTTAATTAACGAAGTTAACTTTTTTTAACGGACTAGTAACGGAAGTTAATTTCCATTTATCGTTATCGGACCAGTTAACTTCCGATAACTCGATATTTAGTCTGTTAAAGTCCGTTAACACGTTAACTGCGAGGAGTCATTCACGGAAGATCACCGCTCCGCGAATGAATTCAAACCGCCATAACTTCAGTCTGCCAATTCCGTCCTCTGCCGCAGTGGAACGGCTCTTCTCTCTCGGCAAGGACATCCTGAGTCCCAAGAGGTCAAGACTGGCAGTTGGGCCTAACTTTGAGAAGTTGGTCTTTCTGAAGGGCAACCAGCACATTGTGTCAGTCTTTAATAAATGTGCCTAAAATTTAATTTTACCTTTCAGTTCCCGCCATAATAATTCTCTGGTAAATTAAAATTTAGTTAATGGTTAGTGGTTACAAGGGTTTCAAAACATGTAATCAGTACATTTTTTATTAAAAATAAAAAAAAAGTTAAGCAAAAAAGTTGCAGAACTTGATAAAAAGTTAAATACCTATTTATTGTTGGATTTTGCATAAATAAACATTTTCTATAGGTTTTAAAGCTTTTTTCCTTGATTTTTTTAAATGTTAGTAAAGAAATAGTTATCGTTAACGGATTATCGTTAACTTCCGTTAACTTTGTAGTAAAATTATCGGATTATCGTTATCGAAGTTAACTTTTTGGTTAACGGTGCCCACCACTGTTCAAAATACACACAATGAAATTCAGTTAGAAATGTTTGCAACATTGTCAGGGGAAGTCAGAGAAGTCACTTGGCAAGATTCGCTTAGAAGAGCTGGGCACTTGCGGTTTTTTTTGCGGTACTGCGGTACTACCGCACTACCAAACCGGGACCGCATAACGCAGTACCGCAAAGGATCGCTGAAAGTACAGCAGTACCGCTACCGCATTTTGTGCGGTACTGCGTTATGCGGTCCCGGTTTGGTAGTGCGGTAGTACCGCAGTACCGCAAAAAAAACCGCAAGTGCCCAGCTCTGCCTGAGTTGAAGTTGAAGTTAGAACCCTGTTAAAGGAGGAGGCATGCAGTTAGTGTGTGTTCAGAAGAGCAGTGGTCGTTATAATAGCGATAGTAAAGAGAGGGATTGAAGACAGTCAGTAAAAGAGGCGGGTAATTGAAACGAAAAGCCTTTGACTCCACCCGGTGAAGTAGAATTGTGGGTTGAGCGACCACACACGTGAGAAGCGTGTGATTCGGGGTGAAGAAACTGCGGAGGCAGTACGGCACACCTAACCTTTTCGAAGGAGAGTACATGCGATCTTTCCAGGAAAGATAACGAGAATAGGAAACGCCAAGAATGTTAAGAGCAAGGGTTGAGTTGTGTATTGTTGAAGGTAAGGGGATAGTTGTATGGAAAATTGTGACGAGTAGACGTGGAATAACTGAGTTTTTGAAGCATTGAAAGGCGCAAGTTTTTTCTCTGCCTCAATCCGAGATAGCAGAAAGATCAGAAGTCATAGCATGGAGTGATTGTTGAGAAGGACGCTTTGTGAAGCGGGTGGAGAAGTGAAAAGTGGAATTATCGGCATGGGAGTCGATAGGACAGGAAGTGCGACTTAATAAAAGGAAAAGAGTGGGTGACAGGACAGAACCTTGAGGAACACCACTGTTAATAGTTTTAGAAGAACAATGACCCTCTACAACCGCAGTTATAGATCGGCCAGAAAGGAAATTAGAGATGAAGGTACAGATAGAAGGATAGAAACCGAAGGAGAGCAGTTTAGAGATTAAAAATTTGTGCCAGACAAGAAGGATGACCAAGAGTCTGAGAGATACGCAAGAAGATCGCCAGTAGAGCGTTCTTTGCGGAACCCATGTTGATGATCTGAAAGAAGATTGAGAAGAGGTATTTTAAGAATCTTCCTATTATTAATAAATTTAAAAACTTTAGAAAGGCAAGAAATCAAAGCAGTTGAACGATAGTTGGAGGGTTGATAGCGGTCACCCTTCTTTGGGACAGGCTGAATGAAAGCGAACTTCCAGCAGGAAGGCAAAGACGAAAGAGTCTGACACGGGGCAGGGTGTCCAAATTTGTGAAATAGTTCATTTCATGAACTTATCAAGGCTAGCAACCATTTCATGAAACGAACTACAAAAAATCTTGCTCGGTTCATTTAATGGTCAAGAATTAGGAGTGAATTATAATAGTTCGTTTATAACACTTACTTTATTATGAATGAAAAGTAAAACATACACTCCAAGGATTATACATGAATAATAAAATTTATAAATTGACTGAAGTTCAGGCAGTGTCAAAACCTAATCTAACCTAACCTTGTAAGGAAAATTGGGGAAATACCAGTGAGCATGCATATGCAGCATTACCAGAAAGGTTAGGTTAGGTTTTGTGTGGGTCACAATTTGACACATTTCCTAAAATTTCGGTCACTTTACAGATTGTCTTATTTTAGATATTTACTAACATACATATATACGCAACACTTCGTGTTTGTATACGTGAAGGGAAAATTAAAAAAAATTCTGTTTGGATTATATGTTTTTTGTTTGCTTTTATAGTTTGAGATAGGAAATTGTTTGCACAAAAACAGTTCATTTGTTTATAAAATTCTCTCGGTTTATTTTTAAGCTTAAGTTCAAGTTCTAGAAATGAGATTTAAAAGTAGGGTAAATACTCGTAATTGTGTCTTGTAAATATTATGTACAAAAATTTAAAACTCGTACCAACCAATGCTCGTTCCATGAAGTGGGCAACTTCCCTGCTCATTTTATGAAATGGGTACTAGTCTTAATAAATTCATGAAATGGGCGATTTCACAAATGGGGCATTATATACAGGGTGAGTCAAAAGTCTCCATACATAGGCAAAATGGTCACTTTATTATGCAATCACTTGTAAGTCACAAAATATGCTCTATGTGGGCACCATTACACTGAATGCACATACGGATGCGTTCCTCCCAGTCATGGCAAACGCGCGTTAACACGTCTGGTGTTATGCGTGCACACGCATCACGAATGCGTTCCTTTAGGTGTCCGTGTTTTGTATTTTCACCTGGTACACCATGGCCTTCAAGTGCCCCCACGAGTAAAAATCAAGGGGGTTGAGGTCTGGGGACCTCGGAGGCCACTCCACGAGACCACGGCGGCCAATCCATTGACCGTAATGGGGTGGCGCCCCGTCTTGCTGAAAGTACGCTGGAAATCCCCCGTCCTCGTTCAGCAGGGACGGCATGACTGTGTCTTGCAGCATGTTTAGATACATTTCGGCATTCAGATTGGTGTCAATGAAAAAAGGGGCCAACAGTTGTGTTGCCCCATATCCCGCACCACACCATCACTTTTCCAGCGCCTTGCGTCTTTGAGGGACTCATCCAGTGCGGGTTGTCATCACTCCAATAACGTACGTTTTGACGATTAACCTCTCCATGAACATAAAAGTTGGCTTCATCTAAAAACAGGATGCCAGCCGAGAACTCCTTATCTTCGTCCACTTTTGTTCTTGCCCATTCACAGAATTCCTGTCGGCTCGTCTTCGCTAAGATACTGCAACATTTGCATTTTGTATGGATGCCATCTGTGCTCTTTCATAATGCGGGCGATACTCCTTTGGCTGACACCGCATTCTGCAGGGTACACATTTATCTACCAACCACTTTCTTTATTGTGTGGAAGGATGAACAGCTGGGTTTTGCTGCGCGCTGGCTGCCGTCACCGGGTCTCGATCCCGGGGCCGATGGATTTGTAGTCAGCGACGCTAACCATATATATATATATATATATATATATATATATAAGCACACCGGACAAAAAATTAGTCATCCCTCTCAGAATGTACCTAATAACGTGTGACGGCGCCTCTGGCCTTAATAACCGCACGAATCCGGCGAGGCAGAGAGACTACGATGTTGTGCATGTACTGAACATCGATTTGCTGCCACTCGTTCATCAGCCGGTCCCGAAGTTCCGCCAGAGTCCGTGGGTGTCTATTCCTGCGCTTCACTTTCTGTTTCCAGCCTGAACAACACCTTCGACGCATTCAGGATTAAAGGCTTCATTGGACATGTGATGTACTCGTCGCCTCCCATCATTGGAGAACAAACAAAAACGGGACTCATCGGACCAAATTACACGTTTCCAATCTGCCGCAGTCCAGTTTTTGTGCCTCTGAGCCCATTTATAACGTGCCAATTTGTGACTTGCTGTTAACAGCGGCCTCTTCCGTGGTACCCTTCTCCAGATGTCCATCGCATGCAGTTCTCGTCGCAATGTCCGTTCGGAAATTGGTCGCTGGAGAACCTCATTGGTTTCTTGGAGCAATTGTTCTCTGGTTTGAAAACGATTTGCAGTTACTAGACGAGAAACATGGCGGCGGCCCCTATTGTCGAGAATTGTTTTCCGGCCACAGTTACGCCGTCGATTGTCAGTTGATTGCGAACTACACCACTCTTTGTAAACTCGCTGGACAGTACGCGTTGACACACCAACAAATTGGGCTACTTCAGACATTTTGTGTCCGTGGGCTCTGCCAAACACGATTAGGATTCGGGTTAGGATTCGGTAGAACACATCCACCAAACTCCATTATTAACTCATCAAACCATCTCGTCCCGTGTTTTTGTAGTCATGTTATTATCATTAGCAATCAGCGGCTGCCCTATTGTCACGTAACACCCCCGCACATGTCCGGCACTGAAATTTGAATGGCTGTGTGTAGTGCGTGCTCAAAGTCGATAGCGCTGCTGTCGCTATATTTCGAGCTCACGGTATGCTCAAGACCTCTCTTACGTGTCCTCAGTGTGGAAATGAACTTAATTACCATGAAGTCTCCCATAATTAATGTAAGTGCACTGATAATATTTCCAACTACGTACTTAGCTTTCCAGGTCTCGAATTCGTTATGGGGTACCCAAGCCCGTTTAGGTCAACTGTATGCCCTTGACAATTAGTTAGGTTAAGTTACGTTATTTTCGTGTTTTAACTGTACACACTTGAAGATTTGTTAGGTTAGGTTACTTTTGCCATGAATATTAGGTTAGGTCCCCTCCTTTCTCCCCCACCCAGAACCCCCGATTCCCCACGGGTTTCCCTATAATTGTCGACACGAAAACATATTTTCCTGGTGTATTTTTGCGTGTTTTCAAATCTGACCTTCATTTTTGGAGGATATGTCAGATCGTCATTTCCTCAAAAATGGGGATTTTCCCGAGGAAATAAAGGTTAGATTTGAACAAAATACACCAGAAAATTTGTTTTCGTGTCGAAAACGAGGGAGCAATTAAAACGAATCTTTACCCCCTTTTTTGTTCACTTTGACGTCCTGAATATGTGTACTAATTTATGAAACACGAATTTAAATATAGTTTCAAGTTTATTGCAGAAACGAAGATTTTTGCATGTTTTAATAAAAGACGAACTGATTTATTCAATCGCGTCTTGCGCATAATATGTACGGTGTATTTTAATGTCCGTTCGTGAGATGAGCTCCTTGGATAAAGGTAAATCATGAAATTACGTTTGTCCTATACAGTAATTTACAGTTAGTGTGGACAAAGTAGGGAAAAGACATTGACTTTTCCACTGAACTTGTGAAGAACACGTTCTCTCGTATAGGCAGGCAGCGCGTGTTTGTATTGTAGCATGATCCACATTTTGCTAAAATCTCGATAAAAGTTCCAATTTTAGCAGTTTTAGAGTTCTTAAATATAGGGGGAAAATTTTCATCAAAGTGTTCTTAAACATTGAATTACTTCATCAGGAAAGGGAAAGAATTGCACACCCTTTACCACGGTCTCAGATGTGATGTACAAGTGTGTGTGTGTGTGTCACACACAGACCGTGCATGGACAAGGAACTCTTCTGGGAAAACTAAATCCATTATAGTGCGAATAAGTAATGGTAAATTACAATTACTGTAGCTTTCCTTTTTCATGATGGAACCCCAGCGTGAGCAACGGGGCACTAGCAAAGAGGACCATTTTGAGTTTCAATATATTCGGTGATTACAAATGATCTTCCCAATTTTAAACATTTATTATGAAAGCACTAACAAAGCTAAAGCGAGATATACAAATAAAAAAGAACTAAAAAAAGTTTTATTTACGAGCTATTGAAGTTCAATATGAGCTCCTTTTGTGGCTCTGCAGACATCAAAACGATATTCTGTTTCCCGCCATACATTTCGTAGCATATCATACTGAACTTTTCTAACAGCCTCGCGTATCCTTTCCTTCAAATGTTCTAAAGTTGTTGCCATTGTTAGAACAAAAACTTCATTTTTGAGACACTCGGAGAAGAAGTCAAGGGGGGTTAGATCGGGTGAACGAGCCGGCGGGCCCCCTACGTCCGATCCAATGATCAGGCAATTGAATTGCTCATTCAGCAATGTAACGTTAAAAGGAGCCACAAAAGGAGTTCATATTAAACTTCAATAGCTTGTAAATAAAACTTTTTTAGTTCCTTTCTATTTGTATATCTTGCTTTTCGCTGTAGCTTTGTTAGTGTTTTCATAATGTTTAAAATTGGGAAGATCACTTGTAATCACCCGTGTGTGTGTGTGTGTGTGTTGGTAGATAAATGGGTACCCTAGGTGGCCTAGTGGTTAAGACGCTGGGCTGCTGATGGGGCGTGGTTCGGATTCCGCGTTAAACTGTAGGTCTAAGGTGGAGTGAAAAGCTTGACCTCCTTCAGAATGAACAATTCTGGCGGAAGCTAACCAAAGTGTGTGTGTGTGTGTGTATATATATATACAGGGTGGGCGGAAAGTAGCTCCCTATTTTGGATTGGTAAAAAAATACGTATATTATCCATTTATTTCAGAAGAAATAATATGAAAAGGTAGGCATACATGGTAGGTTTTCTCTAAAATTCAATGTGGGCTCCAACTCTTTCCACCAGCTTCTGGAGCCGCCCAGGAATGGCGTCCACTGACTTTAGCAGGAACTCCGGCGGGATGGAGGACATGACTTCCCGAATTCGGTCCTCCAGTTCTTCCAATGTCCTCGGTTTGGTGCGGTAGACTTCTTCCTTTACCCACCCCCAAAGAAAGAAGTCGCACGGTTACCGCTGAAAAACGGCAGAATCGGTTCGGTGTAACGGTGTGGTGTGGTATGACCTCAGATCAGGTTGTGGGCCCGTTCCTTCTGCGCAACACCATGAATGCTGAGCGGTACCTTGCTATGTTGCGAAACGAGGTCTGGCCGGTTGTCAGCACATGGGAGAACATCGACGATCTGATATTTATGCAAGATGGCGCCCCTCCGCACTTCGCTCTTGTTGTCCGTGAGTGGCTGGATGCCCACTTCCCTGGGCGTTGGATGGGTCGTCGTGGTCCACATCAATGGCCAGCCAGGAGCCCCGACTTGACACCGTGCGACTTCTTTCTTTGGGGGTGGGTAAAGGAAGAAGTCTACCGCACCAAACCGAGGACATTGGAAGAACTGGAGGACCGAATTCGGGAAGTCATGTCCTCCATCCCGCCGGAGTTCTTGCTAAAGTCAGTGGACGCCATTCCTGGGCGGCTCCAGAAGCTGGTGGAAAGAGTTGGAGCCCACATTGAATTTCAGAGAAAACCTACCATGTATGCCTACCTTTTCATATTATTTCTTCTGAAATAAATGGATAATATACGTATTTTTTTACCAATCCAAAATAGGGAGCTACTTTCCGCCCACCCTGTATGTATATATATATATATATATACTAGCCGAGAATCCACACTTCGTGCAGGTAGCAAAAATATCCCGTGTTTTAACGAAAGTATCACGACTTAACCAATCGTCAAGGGCGTACAGTTGATCTAACCAAGTATTCAATAATTTTACCATAAATGATTACCCTGATTAAAGCATGCTATAACTTTTAAATAAACACTTATTCAAACACAGTTTTAATCATATGTAGATAAACACAAAGTTTTGATACATAGTTAATGAACTTAATAAGCTTCCACATGTGCACCCCTAGTGGCACGTAAAAATGTCTAAACGGTATTCACACTCACGCCACACATTTTCCAACATTTGTGGGTTAACTGTTGCAATTGCATCCGTAATGTGTTCTCGCAATGTCCTGATATCTGGAACAACTGTTGCATAAACCAAATCTTTAACATGACCCCAGAGAAAGAAATCCAGCGGGGTAATGTCTGGTGATCTTGAGGGGGCCATGGGATTGGCCCGTCCCTGCCATTCCATCGATTTGGAAATGTTGCGTCGAGAGTTTCACGAACACTATGCGCCCAATGAGAGGGTGCCCCATCTTGTTGGAAGATGACAGTTGGCTGCCTGTCCTGCAGCTGGGGGATGGCGTAATTGGTGAGCATATCCAGGTACACAGTTGCGGAAACTGTTCTCAGCGAAGAAGAAAGGACCAATTATCTGGTCATGCATTAGTCCACACCAGACATTGATCTTCGGACTGCCCCGAATATGCTCCCTTACGGCACGTGGGTTTTCCGATCCCCAAATCAAATAGACACATTGTGTCTGTTGACTCTACCACTAAGATGAAACGTAGCCTTGTCTGAAAAGCAGACACGTAACAAGAAGTCATTATCCTTGTCAATGCTGTTCAAAATGTCAATAGCGAATTGTTTACGTTATGGACGGTCATCAGGCTTCAGTTCTTGAACAATTTGTACCTTGTAGGCGTGTAACTTCAAACGTTTGTGTAACACCTTGTGCACCGTAGACTTCGGTATCTTTAGTCGGCATGAAGCTTGTTTCTCACCGATTTCCTAGGTGACCGTGTGAAAGCAGTTTGAATGTTTTCCACCGTCCCATCGGAAACTGATGCTCTACCACGGCTCTTTCCCTTTTCCACGTTTCCAAGAGTTTTTTCATCTACGACTTAATTAACTTCACATCAGGTGGATTCTTTCCATACTTTGTTCTGAACCTTCGCTGAACACTGACAGGAGATTTTGTTTCTGCAAGCCACACAACACATTGTGCCTTCTCTGTCACAGACGCCATCTTAACTGAACAGCTACTACAGCGCTCCTAGCGGCGAATGCGGTAGACGAAACACACCAGCACAGAAACCTTATCCGTGTACGAGATCACCTGTAAAAAGAAAACGGATGTAAGATTCGTCATTAAAACATGAGAGCATAGTTTTCAGGGTAAACATTTATGGACACCCTGTACACACGCGCGCACACGTAATGATCTTGACGTCATTTAATTTTTTAAAATTTAATTTATTAACACCCAGTTGCACAACCTCCGGACCTAATCAGTGTGTGTGAAGTTTCATGTTTGTAACTGCTTCCATTTTGGAGTTATGGTTGGAACACACACACACACACACACGTCCTTTTATTATTATTTTATATATATGTATATGTATGTATATATATATATATATATATATGTGTGTATATATATATATATATATATATATATATATATATATATATATATATATAATATATATATATACAGGGTGGGCCGTAAGTTTCCATACATAGGAAAATTTAAACGTTTGTTTTTATGTTTCAGATACCCTAAGAATATGCGTTTGTAAGATCTTGTTTACTGATGAAGCAAATTTTTACGTCAATGGAGAGGTTAATCGGCAAAACATACGTTATTGGAGTAATGCTAACCCTAACTGGCTGAGTCCGACGAAGGTGCAAGGTGCCGGTAAAGTGATGGTGTGGGCCGGGATATGGGGTGACAGAATTATTGGACCAATTTTTGTCAGTGGAAATCTTAATGCCGAAAGGTATCTTAACATGTTGCAAGAAGAGATTTTCCCATCCCTGCTAAACGAGGAAGGTAACTTCCCAGTTTACTTCCAGCAAGATGGAGCTCCACCTCATTATGGTCTTCACGTGCGTCGGTATTTGGATCAGCAGTAGTTTCCGGATGCTTGGATTGGTCGGCGTGGTCCTGTGGAGTGGCCTCCCAGATCCCCAGATCTCACCCCCCTTGATTTCTATCTTTGGGGGCACTTGAAGGCCATGGTGTATCAGGAAAAGATACGAGACATAAATCATCTAAAGGAACGTATCACCAACGCCATTACAAGCATAACGTCAACTGTGCTAATGCGTGTTCATCAACAGTGGGGAACACGTATTGAAATGTGTTTTCAAAACAATGGCAACCATGTAGAGCATATTATATAAATAAAAATGGTTGTCCATAAAAAAATGTTTATTTTTACTATGTATGGAAACTTACGGCCCACCCTGTGTATATATATATATATATATATATATATATATATATATATATATATACATATACATACAGTATATATGTGTGTGTGTGCTTACTATAGCGTGCGGTTTACAAAGATATTAGTCTACAAAAGAATTTGCGCTGAAGTGACCTGTGCTGACCTGACCTGAATTTGTGCTGACCTGACCCAACCTGAAATGACTTTACTTTATCTTTGGGGACGAATGTGAGGTCAAGGCGCACTATAAAAAGGGGGAATCATGAAGACGAAGATTAGTTAAATTATATTTAAACAAAATTTAAAGGACAAATAAAACAAACAATTTATTCTATGGGATATAATGCCCAGTTAGGGTAATTGAATGCCCGGTTAGGTCAACTGTATGGTCTTGACAATTGGTTAAGTTGTGATATTTTCGTTAAAACTAACGAAAATATCACAACCAATCGTCAAGGGCATACAGTTGACCTAACTGGGTATTCACTTAACCTAACCGGGCATTATATCCCATAGAATGAATTTTGTTTTATTTGTCCTTTAAATTTTTGTTTTAATGTAAGTGAATATGTAAATATGTTGTAGACCGCACGCTATAGTGTAAATATCTTTGTAGATCGCACGTTATAGTAGCACGCACACACACACACACACACACACACACACACACACACATATATACTATATATATATATATATATATATATATAATAATATATATATATATATATATATGATGCAAACCCACAAGGAAAAACATGATTCCAAGTCCTTTCGTGTATTCAGAAGTACACCTCGTCAGGTTAACCACGTCATACATTTTTAACCGAAGGTTATATATATATATTCTTATTTCTGTCACTTCATGTAGGGGAGTAATTATAAACCTTTTGCAAAAATATATTCGTCACAGATCTTATTAAACCAATTACAATACACCAATGAAATTTTGGACAGTAAAGAGATTTTGTTGAAGAATAAAGATTTGATATTGAGACAGTTAAATAAAATACACAAACACTTTAAATTTGACTGATAGACAATTTTAATCTACAATTTGTAGTTATTTAACTGAATACAGCCGTATTGTAATACGCAAGCTTATTAAAATGAATAAATGCATACATACTACAATTTTGAATTAATTATCTTGAGTAACAATTGTTTCTCTACCCGGCCCTTTGACCGTATTTGCTTGGTACATCATACATTTTCATAGAATTATTTGAATCCTAACTGGTTAATTGACCATTTTAGCTATGTATAATACCGTACGATATGTCTCATGCATACCTTAATTTCAATGTTTACCTACTTCCTTTTTGACAGTGGTAAACAGACATGGGGTCATTACAAGGTTTATAATTATTATTATTACCAGAAATTTTCATTATTACCATTACAGCATTTTTGTTTCATTACATTATCATTACATCCCTTCATTATCATTGTAATGATCATTACAATACTGAATATACTGAATAAGCACTCCACCGGTGCACTGGAGTCAGGGATGCAAAGATGCTTGGCAGCAAGAACAGATACGTCAGGATACAGATGTGCATTGCCCCTCCACCATGTCAGGGGATTGCAGTCCTCATCAATGCAGGGCTGGTCAAGGTAGCTGTCCACCTGGCTGACAATAGGGTTCTGAGAGCAGCCATAAAATTGAACAACTTGCACTGCTTTGGGACTGGGAGGAATCGGAAGCCGCATATATATATATATATATATATATATATATATATATATATATTGAAATTACACTATAATGAAAATGTAATGATGTGTAATGATTCATTATAGACTTTCATTACCATTATTGCCTCGAAATTTCATTCATCATTACATTATCATTACAAGAGATTTGTAATTAATTGTAATTAATTACCATTACAATGATGACGACCCCATGTCTAGTGGCAAATATTCCCTTCTGCGGGGATTAAATTCTCGTAACCAAAATTTAAGACAACGCATTCATACTATTTAAAGTGAACACAATATACTGTGTATATATATATATATATATATTTTATATTTTGCGTTTTCTTTTTGTGAACCTTTAATGAGAGACTATTTTTGTCTTATTTTAATTTAAGCCAACCCGTTTGCTTTTCGAGTAATTTATGCTTAAGCCGGGGAACAATGGTACATTATGCTACACACACTATTTTTCGGTACAAACTTCAGTTAAGTTCAAAAGGAATTTTAATCGAATTTTGTTTCATTTTAGACAGGATTTTCACGGGACTCGCTTTATGTAAAGCTTCGAGACACACCGATTCCCTCTTCTAATTTTAAGTTCGTTACACTTATGCCCGGACTTTCTTAAATTTTTAATGAAAATTTAAAATCTCTTCTCGAGGATATTCCCTCAGGCGAAACCAAAGGGTAAACAAAAACACCTTTGAGCAATCATTCACCCTTGAAGTATCAACAACCGTTCGTTTTTTGATAACGTGAGCGTGATTTACACCCTTCTACGCTAACCTCTGGTCCACTTCAGTCCTAAGAGCAAAATTAATTTAATGTTCGCATAACATGAAATCGATCTTAAAATTATTTAATTTTTATTTTTTACTCGTACAAATTCGTATCGCTTTTGCATGGTCAATTTTTTGTTGGTTAGTTTATAACCAGTAATTAATTAACCTTATTCCATATATATATATATATATTTTTTTTTTTTTTTAAGTTCGGGAAGAACCGATTCGCCTCTATTTAAAAGGGCATATCTCGGCGGAAAAACAAAGAAAAAGTGAGAGGAAAGACAGAGGAAAAAGAAAGGGTGGAGGGGACAGTCGAAGTGGAAAAAGACCAAGGACTGCAGGGTCGAGCCCCATCATCCTTGGGTGCTAGGGCACAAAGAGCACAAAGAGCACTCAAGAGCACGAGCTTAGAACCCCCTTGCGGGGATATATATATATATATAAATATAAATATAAATATAAAAGGGTGTCCGAGAATTATCTGTACAGTTTTTGGCTGTTATTAAAAGTCAACCATGAAGTGTAGAAATTCCAGCGTTGTCCCATTTTACAGAGAATCTCATTAAGTTTTTTCTGATACCAAGTTTTGACAAGTTTGTTAGAAATTCCAGTGTGTCCGAACATTATCTGTACAATTTCATCTTTTAATAAAATTCTTGATAACACGTAAAATTCTTAAACAAGATTATTTAGAATCTGTATTTTCAAAAGTTTCTTTTATTGAAGTAACGTTGTTACAAACATTCCATATGTGCACCATTAGTGATTCTCAAAACATCCAATCGATACTCCAAATGTTGCCATGTACGCTGCAGCATATCCACATCAATTCGCTCAATAGCAGCTGTGATTCTTGCTTTTAAATCATCAATGTCTGTCACCCGCGTACATTTCTAAGAAACTTGTCAAAACGTGGTATCAGAAAAAACTTAATGAGATTCTCTCTAAAATGGGACAACACTGGAATTTCTACACTTCATGGTTGACTTTTAATAACAGCCAAAAATTGTACAGATAATTCTCGGACATATCGATTGATCGAGGTCCTTGGTGTAGTGGATAGCATATCCGACCAGCAATTGGATGATCCCGGGTTCGATTCCTGGGAGGTCTCATATTTTTCATTTGTTCGTCCTCCCTCCTCATCTTGTGCGGAACGCTCTTCTACACAAGCGTCGTTCTTTACATTAATTATACTGTTTTGTTTGCAGTTAAAAAAGTATATATATACAGTATATATATATATTATATAAAATTGTACAAATGTTTTTGTTTCCGCTCTGTGTATATCGAAATAACTAGTGTTTATAAGTTCAGCGGTAAATTCTATCTTATACCAGTGTGTGTATTAAATACCAGTGATTTCGCGATAATAAATTAAGTGAAAACACTTCGAACGGAAAAACAACTCTGAGATTGTACACTAGGCCTAAGAGGGGGAAAGGTCAGTGCCATAAAACGAAGGTCGAGTTATCGAGAGAAATTTGAGAAGCGAGAAGAGGAAAATGAAGGAGAAAATACGAAAAAATGTGTAAATTCCGGGAAAATCAGAAAATTGAATAAAGCCGGATTATGTGTAATGGAATGTGCGGCATATCAACTTTGCGATTGCAAAAACGAAGCAGACCAGACCTCGGGTTTAAACTGCATTCTGTGCAATACCTTTAAGCACTACGAATGCGTGAACTTAGAAAAGACAAGAAAATGGCAAATAGAATAAATAACAAAATCATAGGCTTTTGTGGTTTCTTATGCGTCAAGTGCATGGAAAACAATAGAAAATTAGTACAGAGGGGATAAAAAAATGTTGAAATAGAAGAATCAAGTACAGCAGTTTTACCGACAGGAAACAGAAAACGCCTGCACAACCGAGAAGGGAAAAGAAAACGCACTACAGGGAGGGGCGAAAGCAGCCTCAGAAAAAGAGGTACTCACGACAGAAGAGGGAGATACGAAATACACGCCAAAGAAAACAACCTCACTGAGTAGGGAAGAAGTGGTGGCGAAGCAGAGGAAGAAAATCGAATCACATAAGACTCGGAAAGAATTTAAACGACGGGCCATATGCGAATATTATAAAATAGGTGCGTGCAAATATGGCTCAAACTGCATATACAATCACCCTACAAAATGCTATCATATATGAGGAGGAATGGGAAGTGCAGGTACGGACCAAACTGCAACTTTCTTCACCCTCGTATATGCAGCCAGTCAATTATTGAGAAAAAATGCCTGAACATAGTGCCCGCATTTTCACACAAAGGGTACGCAAAGAAGAGAACGGAAAAGAACGGAATCATATTTGACATAGAAGAAGTAGCAAGAGTAATGAAATATATTTTTTAGAATGAATGAGGACAATAAAAGCTCGGCTTGCCCTTCTTACAAGGAGAGAGAGAACGCCGCAAACATGCACCACAACATTACGCCACATCACCCTCCTATTCAACACCATCCACCAATAATACAACAACAACAGTGGTATCACGGGCCGCAACCCCAATACTCCCAAATGCAGCGGCCCAACCAATAATACCAAACAGGAACCGACATCGACCAGGAAACGACGACCATTTAGGAAAATCTAACACGAAGATTAGAAACCCGGTAAATGTATTATACACAAATATACAAGGCCTCAATACCGACCATGCAGACTGCAAATTACAATACCTGCAAAATTTAGCTACGGAAACCAGCATAGATATCATTTGCCTAACGGAAACACGCTTACATAAGTGCGAAAAAGGCTGTGAAAACTGCATCGAGAATACTGAAATAGCATTGCTGGACTACAACATATACAGAGCAGATAGAGTGGCTAGACGAGGAGGAGGGTGTTGTATCTACGTGAAACACACACACACACACACACACACACACACACACACACACACACACACACACGTGAAGTGAGGGTAAAGAAATCAAACAGCACAGTTGAAGTTATTATATTAGAAGTAAAAGAACTGAACCTAACCATTATGAACATCTACAGACCACCAAACACCACAAAAAGTGAATTCCAATTTGCTACAAATGAAATAGAAAACATTAAAATTACTTGAAACTCCAGCAACAAATATTCTAATTTTCGGAGATTTTAATTTCCCATTCATATCATGGAAGAAAAATGACGAAGTTATATATGTTGAGAAGTTTCATGGCAACATTACTAGAGATGACAGAACCCAAGCAACAATGCTATTAGATATTATGGAACATTATGCCCTTACCCAGGAAATCTGTGAAGCCACGAGAAAGGAGAACGTTTTGGATTTAATGTGGACAAATAACAACGAGATAATAATAAATAAAAAAGTAACGCACACAAAGTTCTCCGACCATAACCTCATCGATATACAATTGAAGTTAGCACCCAGAGGTCCGAAAACGCATCCTAGAGAGACAGATGGAATATTTGAAGGCTTAAACATAAATTCAATGAAAGTAAATTAGGAAAACGTAAATAAAGATTTAAAGGAGGTAAATTGGGAATTGCTACTACACGAGAAGACTCCACAAGAAATACTCTGTATAATAGAGACTGAAACCAAACCTATAATACTGAAACATATTCCAGAGGGACAGGAAAGAAAACGTAGCAAGCTCGAGAGGAAAATCAGGACTCCATTCAGGCAACGAAGACAAACCGTAAAACATCTCCACAGATGCAGAACTGATGCAGAGAGACTCAAACTAGAGAGGAAACTTGGCGAAATAGAAATGGACCTAAAGCAAACATTCATACATGAGACAAACGAGGAGGAAAACAAGGTAGCAAAAAACAAAAAATAACCCAAAATACTTCTACACGTTTGCGAAAAGGAAAATGCAGTGTAAGGAGAGTATTGGACCGTTGATAGACGGGGAGGCCGAATACACAAATGACCTGAAAGAAATAAGTGAACTGCTTAGGGAACAATTTAAATCTGTGTTTAGTACCCCTAAGTCCGAGATGGAAGTGGAAAACCCAGACGAATTTTTAGACGGATACAGATCAACCAAGAACAAATCTTGGCATAAACCTATTAATGGACTTCGAGTTCACGGAAGGAGATGTAATTACGGCCTTATCATAGATGCGAGACAATTCAGGGCCAGACACATGGAGTGCTACATTTCTGAAGAAATGCAGAGAGAGTATTACAAAACCGCTATACTTACTATGGAGGAAATCACTTGACACAGGACAAATTCCACTCCCCTTAAAGAACGCGAACATTGCCCCCATATTTAAAGGTGGTAACAGAGCAATGCCCAAAAATTATCGGCCAGTGGCTCTCACCTCACACCTTATAGTGTTTTGAACGCATAATTAGAGGCAAAACTACCTACTACCTACAAGAAAAAGATTTATACAACCCAAGTCAACATGGCTTCAGGGCGGGTAGATCATGCTTGTCACAGCTACTAGCCTACCAGGAGAAATTACAGGGTGTACATAAAGTCAGGATCTATTTTTGTGAAGCACTTGGAAATTATATGGAATTCAATCATAAAATGATAAAGTGGTAACATTTATTAAATAATTAAGAGTAGGATTCGACGTGACGCCCATCAGTATCCCTGCACAGCTCAAATCGTTCCGCAGCATTTCTAAACACATTCTGGAGCATTTGCGGGGTTATGTTATCTGCAGCAGTTCGTATACGTGTACGTAAGTTTCAAGACTCGTAATCTTCGTCTGATAGACGTGCGATTTGATAAAGCCCCATGCAAAGAAATCTAAAGGGGTTAAATCTGGTGATCTCGCTGGCCAAGGTCTGTTGCTTCCGCGTTCGATCCAGCGATTTGGAAAACGTCCATTTTGATGATCCTGAACAATTTTGGCATAGTGACAAGGAGCACCATCATGTTGATAGACGACGGTACTAACAATCCTATCCCCGTCGTCTATCAACATGATGGTGCTCCTTGTCACTAGTCGATTTAGATAATCCTGAACAATTTTGGCATAGTGACAAGGAGCACCATCATGTTGATAGACGACGGGGATAGGATTGTTAGTACCGTCGTCTATCAACATGATGGTGCTCCTTGTCACTATGCCAAAATTGTTCAGGATCATCAAAATGGACGTTTTCCAAATCGTTGGATCGGACGCGGAAGCAACAGACCTTGGCCAGCGAGATCACCAGATTTAACCCCTTTAGATTTCTTTGCATGGGGCTTTATCAAATCGCACCTCTATCAGACGAAGATTACGAGTCTTGAAAACTTACGTACACGTATACGAACTGCTGCAGATAACATAACCCCGCAAATGCTCCAGAATGTGTTTAGAAATGTTGCGGAACGATTTGAGCTGTGCAGGGATACTGATGGGCGTCACGTCGAATCCTACTCTTAATTATTTAATAAATGTTACCACTTTATCATTTTATGATTGAATTCCATATAATTTCCAAGTGCTTCACAAAAGTAGATCCTGACTTTATGTACACCCTGTATTAGGAACATTGTGTCGAGGACAAAACATTGTAATATATACTGACTTTGCTAAAGCCTTCGATAAATGTGACCATGGAATCATAGCACACAAACTTAAGGATACAGGAATTACTGGAAAGCTAGGAAGGTGGATATTTAATTTCTTGACGCAGAGAACGCAAAGAGTGGTGGTAAACGGAGTTAAATCGGAAGTCTCGGAAGTTGTGAGCTCTGTCCCACAAGGGACAGTATTAGCTCCCTTGCTGTTCATAATAATAATTGCAGATATTAAGGACAGTATTGTATCATGCTTCGCAGATGACACAGAAAGATATGTAAGGAAATATTGAACGAAGATGACAAGAAAATTACAAAACGACATTGAAACAGTATTCCAGTGGACAGAAGACGACAATATGAAGTTCAACGAAGAAAAATTCCAACTTCTAAGATATAGTAATAACAGAGAGCTACAGAAAAAAGGGTACAAAACTCCGCAAGCCAAACAGATAACACCAAATCCACAAGTCAGGGATCTTGGAGTAATAATGTCGTCGGATACAGAATTCAGAGAGCACTATAAAATAAAAATCACAACGGCTAGAAAAATAATGGGAATCATCTGGAGGAGCTTCCGCAGCAGAAAAGCAAACATCATGCTTAAATTATGGAAGAGTCTAGTCCTACCAATAATTGAGTATTGCTCAGTACTCGCAAGTCCACACAGAAAAAGAGACATTGCGAGCACTGAAGCTATACAAAAGACTTTTACGTCTAAGATAGAGGAAACGGAAGGTGAAGACTACTGGTCTCGACTACAATCCCTGGAACTCTACTCTCTTGAAAGAAGGCGCGAGCGGTACACAATAATATATATATGGAAAATACTTGAGGGCTCTGTCCCTAACCTCAGAAATGAAATAGAAACAAACTGGAATGAGAGAAGAGGCAGATTTTGTACGGTCCCAGCTGCGGTGGGACAAGGGGCCATGAAAACGAGGATGGAAAATACCCTCAGAATACGGGGCCCAAAGCTTTTCAATGTCCTTCCAAAAGAAGTGAGGAATCTCCAGCACACCGACCTGAATTACTTCAAGAACCAGCTGGACAGATTCTTGTGCGAAGTCCCTGACCAGCCATGCGTGGCTGGCTGCGAGGGCAGAAGATCAGAGAGCAATTCCCTCCTTCACCAAGTCCCGCAAATGAGGCTGGATGCTGCAGAGGATATATATATATTATATATATATATATATTATATATATATATATATATATATATATATATATATATATATTGGGGGGGTTGGCTAAAAAAAGGGAGACCTCGAACTTTGGCTGTAAAATCCAAAGTTATGGTCAGATTTCAATATTTTTTCTACACCCCACAACTAAGTAAATTTCCTATACGGTGAGCTGATTTCAAAGAAAACTAATGAAAATTACGGATTTATTAAACATTTCTGTATGCCACTGGAAATTCTCCATTTACACTACTACTGCATTGTATGTGCAGATAAAAAGTTACAAAGTACTCACATATGGTGCTACCTTGATGTTAAAAAACTGCTCGATATGTTTACCACGAACTTCAACCTTTTTCAGTCTAGGACGGAACTCGTCTATGGCTTTGAAAAGGAAAAGGTTTATTGTCAGACTAGTCCATATTATTAATACAATGTTTTTGTGGTAGCTCATCCCATTTTTCCAGAAGCAGCTGTCGTAAATGAGCGACATTTCTTACTTGACCCGATAAATTCTCCGTGACAAATTTTCCCAAAGGCCGTAATCGGCAGGATTTAAATCAGGACTGTTTGATGGCCAAATTTAATACCGCTACTTGGTATTCTTTTGATATCTCCTGTTTTATCGATTTTCTTGAAGCTTGCCCAAACCTCCTGCAGTTGGCTTACGTTAATTAAAATCGCTTTAATTATCAACTTGAACCTATGATTAGCAAGTTTTTTCTGGAATATTCGCCATAAATCCAATTTCTCAGCTAAAATGCTAAAAGATTGCGTACACCGACCATATATATATATATATATATATATATATATATATATATATATACGAATAAAACCACGAAGGAAAGGAAACACAATGGTGCTCAAGCGCTTTCGTCTAATGACATCCTCAGGAACACTGAGTGTTCCTGAGGATGTCATTAGACGAAAGCACTTGAGCACCACTCTGTTTCCTTTCCTTCGTGGTCTTATTCATCATTCTTATTCATCATAAATATTTTTCACGTTACTTTCGTGAAATAATTTTCACACACACACATATATATATATATATACACACACACACACACACACGACGCTTGTATAGGAGAACATTCCGCGCAAGATGAGGAGGGAGAACGAACAAATGAAAGAATGAGGTAACCACCCGGGAATCGAACCCGGGATCTTCCGATTGTCGGTCAGATATGATAACCACTACACCATGGTCCTCACTCGATCAGAAGTCGTAATTCTCCTACATACGCGCAGAATCCAATGCCCCGAGGGGGCACCCCTCGCATGCCGCACCTATATATACATTTCAACTGCAAAGAACACGCAGTATAATTAACGTAAAGAACGACGCTTGTATAGGAGAACATTCCGCGCAAGATGAGGAGGGAGGGTGGTTACCTCATTTTTTCATTCGTCTTGCGCGGAATGTTCTCCTATACAAGCGTCATTCTTTACGTTAATTATACTGCGTGTTCTTTGCAGTTGAAATGTGTGTGTATATGTATGTGGTTTCTGCGCGCATGTAGAGGAATTACGACATTTGATTGAGTGAGGCCCGTGGTGTAATGGTTATCATATCTGACCGGCAATCGGAAGATCCCGGGTTCGACTCCCGGGTGGTTACCTCATTTTTTCATTTGTTTCGTTCTTTCGCTCTCGTCTTGCGCGGAATATTCTCCTATACAAAGCGTCGTTCTTTACAATATATATATATATATAATGAAAAACAATTTAAAAGATGAATAGGTGATATTGTTGCACCTGTTTTCTCTCTAAAAGCTAAAAAAAAAAAAAAAAATTTATTAATGCTTCAAGTTTAAAACTGGCTTTTGTTATGGAAGTAAATATGAACAGAACTCAATCGGCGCCTCAGGGTTAAGATTGACCGCGGAACGTGCGAGCGATCTAGTTTTTCATAATTGAGTTAACATATGGAGTATTCATGAGGCAGAATTATGAATATACGAGGGTAATTCAATAAGTACCCGCACTTTTTATTTTCACATCTGATAGATTATAAACGCATCACTTCTCAACGTAGTCTCCCTGTTTCTCAATACACTTAGTACAGCGATCTCCGAGCTTACTAATGCCATCACAAAAGAATGTTTTTGGCTGTGTACGTAGCCAGTCGTGCACCGCCTTTTTCAGGTCATCATCGCCTTGGAATCGCTGACCTCTCAAAGCGTCTTTTAGTGGTCCAAACGGGTAAAAATCCGAAGGTGCCAGGTCTGGACTGTAGGCTGGATGGTCGAGAACTTCAAATTTAAGTTCTTGAAGGCATTTTCTAGTCTGTGCAGCGGTATGAGGGCGCGCATTGTTGTGTAACAGAATAACACCTTCCGACAATCTCCCCTCTCCGTTTTGTGCGAATTGCTTGCTTTAACTCATTCCGAAGCATGTCAGAATACGATGCACTTGTTACCTTAGTTCCACGCTCTAGATAATGCTCAAGGTTGTCATTATTCGTATTCTGACATTCTTCGGAATGAGTTAAAGCAAGCAATTCGCACAAAACGGAGATGGAGGTTGTCGGAAGGTGTTATTCTGTTACACGACAATGCGCGCCCTCATTGATACCGTTGCGCAGACTAGAAAATGCCTTCAAGAACTTAAATTTGAAGTTCTCGACCATCCAGCCTACAGTACAGACCTGGCACCTTCGGATTTTTACCCGTTTGGACCACTAAAAGACGCTTTGAGAGGTCAGCGATTCCAAGGCGATGGTGACCTGAAGGAGGCGGTGCATGATTGGCTACGCACACAGCTAAAAACATTCTTTTGTGATGGCATTAGGAAGGTCGTAGATCGCTGGACTAAGTCTCCCTGTTTCTCAATACACTGTTGAGAAGTGGTGTGTTTATAATCTATCAGATGTGAAAATAAAAAGTGCGGATACGTATTGAATTACCCTCGTATGTATGAAATATCCATTTTTTAGGTGGTGAGTTAGGCCCTACTGCTGCTGCTGCTGCTTTTAATTAGCCCACACTATGTGCCATAGTGTATGAGGTGTTCCCTCTACCGTATGCAGCCCCTCGAAACTGTTTCATAAGGCCCTGGTTGCGTGCTTGCATGGTTTTTTAAATGCAATCAATTTATGATGATTGATGTTTCCATTTCGTGCAAAACGGACTTTTTCATGACCTGCGCATATTTTTAAGATTTGAAGATGTTTCCAATGTGGAGTAATTAATTATTCCTATAGCTACCTTTTGATTTGATCCTCAGAGCGCTTATCTCGAACTGTGGATTTAACTTCATTATTTTATCGTTCACGCGAGTCATTGAAGAACTTCTGAAAAAGAAATGAGCAGACGACAGTTATATTTTTTGTCATTGTATTCTTTTGAAGTTGTCTACTGTTTTGGTTTACATTTCAGTGTCTGACTTCGCTTATAATTCATTAGAATTCGTGAGACTTTTTCGTTCGTGAAGTTCTGTTCAAAATGTAAGCCATTACTACATTTTTTGCACTACTGATGTACCCGATAGTAAGGAAGTAGTTATAAAAGCTAACTGTAAAAACGGACATTAGTTAAATTTTTTGTGGCAAAGTTTTAAAGCTGGGGTGGGAAACCCGCGCCCGCGGGCGGCAGGTTTTAATTGCCCGCGGGGAGTTTGATTTAAGGTCGTACAGTATTTACATCTTAACCCTAGAATGCGTAACCCGGGCCTTTGAGGAGGCCCGCCGGGTGTTATATTCATCCGGATTATGCATTCTAGAGTTAATTATGTCTCAAACTATTTTTAAAGCTGCAATTTGCCCCGAAGAGAGTATTTTAGTCCACATTTCCCGCCACGCAATAAAGGTTCTCCACCCCTGTTCTAAAGCCTTACAGCCGGAAAATAAAACAAGATAAACATTTAAAGAAGTGGCGTGATATATTCCCAAACATTTTTATCTATATAAAATTTGAATAGTAGGCCTTGTTTTAAATTAACGAATGTTACTCTTAAATTAGCGTAGTGTAGGTGAGTAAGTATAAAAATTATGAGTTTCTTCAGCTTGTTAGTCTCTAAGTAAGGTCTTCTCCCGTTCTTCAGTTATTAGAAAATCTTAAATACTACTATTTATTTATTTATTTTTTTTTGACCAGCCAGTCCGCTGTAGAGACTATGCGAGGCCAAACCTTCTTTACACTGACGCGTTTACACTACTCGTTCAATTCTGTTCCACACAATTTATGTCAATAAATTAGGGAATTCCCCACCCCCACTAAAGTTTAGGAGAGGCATTGTCGAGTGATAAATTCCAATAAGTATTCCAGATGTCATACCAGGACTGTAACTAGTAACTCGTTACAGTTACTGTTCAAACCTGAACTATTTGGACCGATCATTTTCCAAATTTGGATCTTCTTAATATACGCATTGTGCTTTCAAAGATTTTGCATAAAAGAAAAAGTTATTTAAAACCTTCATTTGCTGTTTGTTACAAATACACCATGACAATGAGGTATAAAAAAAATGGCTTGCCCACGTTTTAGTGGGCATATATCTTAATTGAGGCGCGGTTGATGATATACTCGTAGCCTTGAACTATTATTTTATAAACGGCAAAAGCCTCTCAGGAGGACGTGCGTCACTGAAACGTCTTCACATTCCTGAACTGTACACTAACTTCCGTAGGAGTGTTAACAGTTTTCTCCCTTAGATAAACTGAACAATAAATTCTCCTAAAATTCCGAATTATTTTTATTCGTGTTAAATATTAGGATTTAATCTTAACATGTCTTCTGTCATTTACCACGGAGGGAGGAAGGTAGTTGGTTTGGGTTGAAAATTTTGGAGTGATTTTTATGTATATCTAATTTAGGAGGGTTTTACCTAATTTAGGAGGGTTTTACCTAATTTAGGAGGGTTTTACGGTTTCAATTTAATTGGCCTTTAACCCACGCGACACTACACCACAATTTTGGGACACTATTTTTAGTTTTTTTTTACAGCGAAAGGGTCGGGAAATAGTAGTGATTAAGCCGCTATTAATGAAATCCATATATATACACAATATATTGTAAAGAACGACGCTTGTTAGAAGTGTCCACACAAGAGGAGAGCGAGAAAACGAGCTATGAAAAATGAGGCACCTCCCGGGAATCGAACCCGGGATCATTCGATTGCCGGCCAGATATGCTAACCATTACACCAAGAGCCTCCACGAAGGTACGTGGAAAGAATTACGAGGTTTGATTCGTGGAGGCTCTTGGTGTAATGGTTAGAATATCTGACCGGCAATCGGATGATCCCGGGTTCGATTTCAGGGAGGTGCCTCGTTTTTCATTGCTCGTTTTCTCGTTCTTGTGCGAACACACTTATAACAGTCGTTCTTTACATTATATATACACACACTCGTTTGCAGTTATATATATATATATATATATATATATATATATATATATATATATATATATATGTACAGGGCTATTCAAACTGATTCACCTGATTTCAAATGAGAATATTTTTTAATGTTACAAATACAGTGTGATTTGTGATACGTCAACCAAAAGAAAAACTGTCCAAATTTTTTCTCTCACTTCATAAATGCTCTATGTGACTTCCCCTAGTTACACGAGCAACGTCGACACGATAGTCGAATTCCTTCCATACTCGCTCCAGCATGTCCGTTGTCACTGACTCTACGGCAGTAACAATGCGAGTTCGGAGCTCATCCAAAGATGTGGGCAACGGTGGCACGTACACAGTATCCTTAACGTACCCCCAAAGGAAGAAGTCGCACGGTGTAAGATCCGCTGCACTGACTACCGATTTACAGCTCGAAAACTGCAACACACAAAAGGCCTTCTGCTGTGCGGACGCCATTTTCACACTGATTGTTTGTTGCTAGGCTAGGCCACGGCGTGACTTTGGAGCCCTCTAGCGGTGATCTTTTAAAACTCGGAGATTTCCTCTTTCATGTGGTGTATGCCCAGTTGATGCACAGTTGATAGGTACGGAAGTATTCTCAGTTGAAATCGGATGAATAATTTTGAATAACCCTGTACTGTATATATATATATATATATATATATATATATATATATATATATTTAAAGTTCGGGAAGAACCGATTCGCCTCTATTTAAAAGGGCATATCTCGGCGGAAAAACAAAGAAAAAGTGAGAGGAAAGACAGAGGAAAAAGAAAGGGTGGAGGGGACAGTCGAAGTGGAAAAAGACCAAGGACTGCAGGGTCGAGCCCCATCATCCTTGGGTGCTAGGGCCGGGAGGGCGCACGTGAAACCTCCATGAACAAGCACGTACAAACGAGCACTCAAGAGCACGAGCTTAGAACCCCCTTGCGGGGATATATATATAATATAAATAAATGAAATCCTTCATTTATTTATACATTGTGAAATGTGTCTAATTTCTTTTTAAATTTTATTTGCGTGATTTTCACTCAATAGCTACTTGTTTTACACTGGTTTCTGTATTCACGGCAAACGGGTAGCGTGGCCGTCTCTCGTCTGATACATTGAGCCTGCTGCAGTCGACATTTTCTTTGAACAAAGCGAGGGATTGGGAAATAATGACGATTGTCACTATTTACTGGTTTATTTTAACTAGGACAGTAATAGTAACCGGTGAAAATGAGCGCGAATTCGTAATTTAATAGTGGATCGTGGAGACAGCTTCCAGTTAACTTTAAATTGCAATTACACTTTAACCCAACAAAACGCTTTTTCATAATAGATAGCGCCCGAGACTCGCTTCTGGGTGTGCCTCCGGCCCCATCTCCATGTTGCCAACCAGTGTTTTATATTCCAAATAATTGTTTTACATATGTTAATTTCATACAATTAAATCGGCTTACTACACAAAAAAAAAATTTCAATAGGAAGAATTTTTTTTTTAACATTTAAAGAAAAGTTGAAAGCATGGACAAGCAGTAATTTTAATGACAAACTCGATACATTTAAAGATATTTTTTTATCATTTCATAAAAGTCAAGAAAATAATTTATAGTTTGCGCAACGTTTGCATAAAATAACATCACACACTAATGATCAAATGTACTGCCCGCAACAAAGGCGGCAAATGTCTTTGTTACGTGGACAACGTAGGATGATTTTTTAAAACTCTATTACAACACTTTTCAGGTTCACAATCTACTCCAGCGATTCCTCATTAAATATCGCTTTACATTCGGGAAATTATTTATATCGCTATATAGTTACTATCAGGGCAACCATAGGAAAAAAAAAGTTTATAAAACATATACTGACCAGAGCGCGCATAATATGGCCTACAAAGAAAGGAAAAAGGAAAGCAACTTTGGGCAATATCCGAACATTTTCACTTATAACTTTACCAAATGATAAATAATTGCGTATATCATTTTTTGAACAACGTTCAGATAGCACTCTGCTGTCTTTATGGCTGCCGAAAGCTAACAACGGACGTTTTTAAATTTTCAATCGTGGCTCTCCTGCTCATTTTACTAGAATGCAAGGGGTTGCATCACCGTGCAACAGATCAACACGCGTTGAGGTTCTGATTTCCAAAAAATGCCGGGGAAAAAAAAATGTCCAATTCAAAGCGGATCAAGGGGATAGAGATATACTGAAAGTGGAGCCACGTACAGAATTGGGCGGGATTTGGTATTCTAGAAGCTGACTAAGAAACTCGGTACTTTCATCTCGATTTTTCGGTGAGTGCTGTTGCTCCACTACGTCCATCTGAAAGGCTCCGAACATGGTGTTGATCAAACGATAGCTTGGCCGCACTGTGTGCCTGTATGGACAGTAAAGCCTGAAACACTCACTGGTGGTTTGCCTACCGAGTAGCGAGACGCACATTGAGCTAAGCATCAACACATTGGGACCAGAATTGCCCAAAAATACCAGTAGACCAAATTAGTTCGAAACTGTCCTGCAGTCAATTTTCTGTCTCGTCTCGTCAGTGATCGATCACTTTACTCGGGTCAACTAAACGACACTGGTGGAATTGGGATTTAATTTAGTTTCCGAATCGAGCCTCTTGAAAAATCGAAGAAAAATCCAAAAGTTTGAAATTGTAACCAATCATCACCATTCACATTTAATTTTAAAACATTTTTCTCTAAACTTCACTCGAAACAGTAACTATAATTTGCTCTGGCCAATTTTAAAAGAAAAAATGACAAAAAACTTACAGAATTTCGCAACACTTGAATCGCTCCGTGCCCTAACTGCCAGTAAGGTAACTAATGGAATTTACATCGAGGAAGAGAACGAAATATATATCATCGAACAAAACAAACTCATACAGTACTGCACTGTATATAAATATGTAGGCGCCCATACGTAGTAACCATAATTATAATAAAAAAAAGCCATTGTCCAAGCCATTTTCAGGAATAACATCAGTACAATCAAATACGAAAGACCAAAATGAAAACCAAAAACTTCATATACTCGCGACAACATTGAACCAACGTTAACACCTTGTCGAAGAGCGCGACAACCCGAGTCCGCGAGATGCCACAAAAACGTTAAGTGGCAATCTAAAAATGCCCCATTTCTGGTCATCAATCAATCTCAAGCTCCAAAAAATGCACGAGTAAACCCGAATAAAGTTTTAAAAATAACATTTATCCAAAATAATAATAATAATTTATTCTTTTGCGGCTTAAATCCCATCTGTGTGTGGGGTCCAAAATAATTATTAAATAACAAAATTTACAAAGGAATACCAAAGGACACCAAACAGCAACAGGCCGGCTGGTCCCAACGAGGCTGTTTGTTTAAGAAAGTTAAAAGATGTAAGAAAATTTAAAGATAGTGACAATTTTCAAGTAAAGAGTGTGGAATCCGAGTGAAAATTCTACGATACTTTTTTTATGGCGAACTTCTGTATGAATATTCCTAACCGTATCACTGCATTGTATTATGAAATAATTTGTATATCTATAGTATAGATATTACAAATTGCGATATTACTGTTTTTGTAACGCTCGCGCGTTTGTATAAATTCTATACAAACGTGCGAGCGTTACAAAAACAGTTTCCGTCTTTATATCCAAATAAAATTTTATATATACGCAGGGTGGTTCAAAAGTCCCTATGTATTTTGCTGAAATAGTTTCTATTTTATTTTCTACAGGCCATAGATAATGATGAATGTACGAAAACGTGTGATGGTAGTAACACTACGTATCCAAGGGAAGAAGTGCAAAGAAATTCGAGAAAAATTCGAAAGATTATTTCACAAATCAGGACCTACGGACGAACCAATTCGCGAGCTGGTCAATAAATTTAAAACAGGATCTGTTCATGGTGAGGCAAGATCTGAACGTCCAGGTGGTACCTCTCGAGAAAATGTCGAATTGGTAAGAGAGCCTTGGAAGCAAATGTCAAATCGCGCAGCATCACGTAGACTGAGAATACCAAAAACGACTATTCAAAAGATTTTAAAATCAACGTTAAAAAAGTTACATATTCAAGTGCTACACGAAGAGGATTATTTAAGACGAGCCGCCATGTGTACAGAATTGATTGAAAAATTTCATACCGAGAACTTATTAAACCACATTCTCATCATCGTTGAGGCAACATTCCACGCATGCGGAAAGGTTAATCGACATAATTGTCGTATCTGGGCCAGTGAAAAACCGAGTTCTACGAATGGGATAGAGATTCTCCTGTAGTTAATGTCTGGTTAGGTATGACAAGATCGAGGATTTATGGATATATCTCTGCAGAAGCTACGGTAACAGGGCCAATTTATCTTGACATGCTTCAGCAGTTTCTTGAACTCCAGCTTCGTTCAGATGGCATTCTCGATACTGTTGTATTCGCGTCTTTCAACAAGACTATGCATGTCACTATGCAAACATCGTTCGGGCGTACTTTGATGAGCTCTTACCGAGTCGTTGGAATGGACGTGGTGGAAACAGGCCATGGGCAGCACGATCTCCGGATTTAACACCATTAGACTTCTTTGCTTGGGACTTTATAAAGTCTGAGGTTTACAAAACAAGAGTTACAGACCCGCAGGATCTGCGAACTCGCATTGTCGCGGCAGTCGCTAAAATAAATAACCAGAGATATTTGGACATTTGAGATTTGCACTGATAGTGATGGTGCTCACGTCGAATCTTAGAATTAAGCTTTATAAATATTCATGAAAGTAATTATGACGTTTTTATCCTTAAATACTATTATTTCAGGAAAATATATAGGGACTTTTGGACTCTATCTCTCTCTCTCTCTCTCTATATATATATAATATAAAGCTCATGACATTAAGATGCCATTTCAGAATAAAAATTTAACGAACTATCCGATACCTAAACAAAAAATATGGAGTTTGCATTAAACTCGTGAAAGAAAAAATAGTCAGCCTAGTATAAAATAGAATTGCAAGAAATGTAACCAAAATTTGATTATCTAATAATTTTTGAAGATCAGTCAATTTGCAAAAGCAAACTCGTGCCGCTTACAAATGCATATAAAATCTGCAAAGAATTCCCAAATAAACCACAAACCAATGTTATTCATTTCAATTTATATCTGAATATACATAATACATTTTCAACTATGCTAATTATGCTTATTTAACGCCGATTTCTGTATTCTATAGAACGGCAAACGGGTAACGTGGCTGCGGTAACATGGAGCCTGCAGTCGACATTTTCTATGAACAAAGCAACGGAGTGGGAAATAGACTATTATCACTATTTACTGGTTTATTTTAACCAGGACAGTGATAGTAATAGGGGAAAGCGAATATTCATGCTCTAATAGTGGATCGTGGAGACACCTTCCAGTTAACTTTCAAATTGCAATTACATCTCAACCGAACAAAACATTCCTTTTTCATAACAGACCGACTGCGCCCGAGACTCGCTTCCCGATATACTTTGGCCCTCGTCTCTCTCCATGTTGCCAACTAGTTTTTTATTTCAAATTTACATATGCTAATTTCATACAATTAAATCAATTTTTTATACTCCAAATAAAAACATTAAATTTCTTGTTAAAAACTATTACACGACAACATATACTTGCGTGTATGCTGTTATGCCCAGCACTTCCTTGGTGTGGGCTGATTATTAAATGACTAGTTTTATCTTTCTCCTCAAAGCTCTCTTCATCAGTCTCTTCCATTCTCACAGCTATTCTAGCCTCTCTATCGCCTGCTCTTCTAGTCCCTTTTTTTTCATCCTAATAGATGAATTTAAAATTTTATTTTTTCTCGCCTAATTTACGCTTCATCAGAAGTTTCAATTAGACGTTTAGTGGTGTGGTGGTTTTTATCATCCTCTTATTAAGATTTCTTCACGAGTTTACGAAGCCTTAAAGATGAATGACGTGCTGCATCTTGAGATATCCTCTCAGCTTTTTGATCACCGGTCTCGTGTAGATATTTTTATTTTATGCTCTAGTATGCTTTTACTCGTAGCTAATTGGGGGGACCTGCTAGAAAAGAATGCAGCCATGAAAATCTTGCTTCACATTGTGTCGAAATTTGTGAACCTTAAGATTTTCATTAAGATAGTTTTATTGACCAAATAATTGAACGCCCAGTAATTGGGGGACTGCAGGCCACCCAATTACCGGAAGTTCAATTATTTGGTTAATAAAACTATCTTAATGAAAATCTTAAGGTTCACATATCTTGACGCAATGTGAAGCTCAAGGTTGTGTGTGTGTGAAGCAGTCATTTTCCTCGTAGTAAATAAACAGTATAGCTAGCTTGGAATCAAAATCGTCTAAACCACCTCTGAATGTACTTTGTTTTTAAACGTGAAAGCTGAATGCGGAGTATAAAAGTCGTCATTGTTCTGAATGAAGCTGCAAGAATTCATACTTTGAGGAACAATTAATTACTGGTCAAAATTGCACTAAAAATGAAGGATAAGTGATACCTCAACTGTACAGTGATCTCGTGTAAACTTAGAAATTAGACCGACTAGCTAAAATACCCGTCCAACGGGCAGGATATTCTTTAAGCCAGTTTAGCATTTACAATTAGCTCACGAATCACGTAAATTTTAAATGCAGCTTCACAGATTTTACTTGAAGCTCACGAAGCAGTTAAATTTCAAATGCAACGTTTTCTAAATTTATTGACCAACTTAATTTTCTTCATTCCACGAAAGTGTACGAAACTATAAGCGTGTTGGGACTTTGGTTTATTTTAAGAAAATATTGGAAGTTCAGACCTTGAAATTTAAATGCTTAGTGTTTTAGCATAGAAATATTTTGGGGAATAAATTATAATAAATTTTTTGGGACACCCAGTCTGAAAAAAAATTGCTACAAACATCCAAGGGATCCCAGAGGGTGTTGTCACCAAGTTTCGTCATAATCGGTCCAGTTGTTTGAACCTGAAAAGGAGACGGACATGCGGTTGATGATGATTCAGTGAGACTGAAAGGAGCAATTAGTGAGAGAAAAACTTAGTGTGCTGCACGTCCACAATTGGGAAAAGACGCGTTGATTGAAAATAACCGTTGCGCATAACAGGCTATATATACAGAGTGTCCCAAAACAACGTATACATTTTTAAAAAACTTATAACAGGCGAACCCACTTACGGGTTCAGATGATTTTTATTTCTTTTTATAGGTAAAATATACAACTTCGAAATAATAGATAGTTTAATTTGTTTTAAACACGTAAGTGTTCGAAATGTCGACCATTGACATCAATGCACCACTGCGCTCTTTGATTCACTGATTGGAGACTTCAACAAAAATGTTTGTAGGGATATTTCTACACGCTCTTCAACTGTGCTCTTTAGTTGTTCAAGTGATGTAGGTCTTCTACTGTATACTTCATTTTTCAAATGACCCCATAAAAAAAAGTCAAGTGGTTTCAAATCTGGTGAACGTGGTGGATACTCTATACTACCTCGTCGTCCGATCCACCGATAATGAAATGTTTCATCAAGGTAGTTCCTGACATCCTGATGGTAATGAGGAGGTGCTCCATCTTGTTGAAAGTAATGTCCTCATCTCCGTATAGCTGTCGAATTGCAGGAAAACCTTTTCCCCGAAGCATGTTGAGGTAGCTAAGGCCGGTAACTGTACCATCGAAAAAGAATGGACCAACCAAACCTTTGGAAGAAAAACCACACCAGACAGTTATACCCGGTAAATTTACATGTCGTTCCACATAAATGTGTGGATTTTCTTGTGACCAGTATGTGCAATTATGACGATTAATTATACCATTCAACTTAAATGTAGCCTCATCAGACCACACAATTTTGTCCGCAAATTGGCCATCTTCTGTGTTTTTTACTCGAAACCATTCGCAAAACTGGATTCTGCGATCCGGATCATCCTCATTCAAGGCATGTAATATCTCGGGATGTAAGATTTCCACTTTGCATTCTTCAGAATTCTGTGGACACTTGTCTTACTTTTCCCTGTTTCACGAGCACATTGTCTCACAGATTTCTTGGTGATCGGTTGAATACCTGTAGCACTTCATCAGAAGTGTTAGCATCTGTTGATGTCTTTGGACGCCCAGTCGCTTGCTTGTACACATCATGCACAGTACCGTATACTTCAAATTTCTCACAGATACGTGAAATGGTAAGTCGAGTTGGAAGATTAGTTCCAAAATTGTCTCTCCACTGTTGTTGAACCTTTGATATCTTCTCAACTTTAAATACGACTTTAGTATCCATTTTCGTTGCTCAAATGATAAGCGCACACTTCCATTTTCCATGTTTACTGTAGGCAGGCAAGGCTATTACTAATTTCGATTTTGTATCTCCTTAGGCTAGCCAAGGCTGTTAACAATTTCGCTTTTGTATCTCCTTAGGCTATAGGCTATAAAAAGAAATAAAAATCATCTGAATCTGTTAGTGGGTTCTCCTGTTATAAATTTTTTAAAAATGTATACGTTGTTTTGGGACACTCTGTATATATATATATATATATATATATATATATATATATATATATATATATATATTGGATGAATTTCACACTTAAACACTTGAAATGAATGAATGGTGCAAACCCACAAAGAAAAAGAAAATTATTCCAAGGCCTTTCGAGTGAATATTCAGCAATGCATTCCCTGACGAAGTATATTGCTGAATACACGAAAGGCCTTGGAATCATTTTCTTTCCTTGTGGGTTTGCTTTATTTATTTATTACAATGCTAAAATTATGAAAGTCTAGTCCTATCAACAATTGAGTGTTGCTCAGTACACGCAAACCCATACAAAAAAGGAGATTTTGAAACCTAAACGCCATATAAAGGAATTTTACGTCTAAGATAGAAGAAAAGAAAGGTGAGCACTACTGGTTTCTACTACAATCCCTGAAACTGTACTGTACTCTCTGGAAAGAAGACGCGAGCAATACACAATAACATGCGTATGGGAAATGCTTGAGGGTTTTGTCCCGAACCTCACTAACGAAATACATACCGTACACTGGAATAAGAGAAGAGGCAGATTTTTGTACTGTCGCAGCTACTGTGAGACGGGGAGCCATGGAAATGAGGATGGAAGATACCTTCAGCGTACGAGGTCCAAAACTTTTTGATGTCCTGCCCAAAGAACTGAGGAACCTCCAGCGCACCAACCTGAGTAATTTTAAGAACCAGCTGGACAGGTTCCTGTGCAAAGTCCCTGACCTGGCTGGCTACGAGGGCAGGAGGAGGTCAGGAGAAAGCAATTCACAAATGAGGCGGGATGCTGCAGAGGGGTCGACCGCAGTTTGATACTGAACCGTCGTTCAAACCCTCAAAGTATATATATATATATATATATATGTGTGTGTGTGTGTGTGTGAAAGAAAGGGTTACAAGGACAAGAAGTACCTCAAAAAGCTTTGCGGCCCATACCGAGGAGGTACCAATGGCAACGGGTGCCAGGGAAAAATTCCTACACCCTCAAATAGTGTGCAAGATTCGGTCTAACCTTTTCTTGAACTGATGCACAAAGGAACTGTTGACAACTTCTGTAGGTAGCCTGTTCTACGTGTCACAGATCTTATAGGTAAAGTAATTCCCACACACACTAGTTCTAAACCGTTTTAAATCCGCCTTCCAACTAGGGTTGCACCGATTAATCGGTTGACAATCGGTAATCGGACATATCGGCCATCGGCTTTTTTTTGCCGATTAATCGGTTTTCATACTCGGTCATCATTGTTTATTACATTACAGAAATTGCATCCCTGGTTTAAGAATTTCAGTTATCCTAGACATGGAATGAACTTAAATAATATTTTGCTTGTTTTTTATTAAATATTTTCTACCAATTTGCATTGTTTGGAGAAAATAGCAGAGTTATTGAATTAATTTACTCCATTATCACTCCATTTATTAAAACAAAAAAATTATTGTACCTTACTGAACAAAAGAATCCATTTAAGCTTTCCTGTTGCAAAACAAAAGTGGCCTTAACCTACGCTCTAACGATAAACAAAATTTGAGATGGAAACATTGCATAGGGTGCATTTGCAAATAATTTTGTTATTTTTATCTACTTTAAAGTATTTCCATGCAATGCTTGGAGCCATGGCTTTATTTTGTTTAAATTTGTAACAAAAATATAAAATTTCTTGGCAACTTTCATTAAAATGCTTAATTTAATCTGTAAAAGAAATTAAAGAATTAGAATATGTAAATAGTTCTAAAAATATTAGATAAAAAAATATTAGATATTAGGCCTACGTTTTATATTGTGTGCTCCTATTTACCAGTATAATAGGTATAAGCGGCGTAATGCAGTAACCATATAGTGCTATACACTTATACAGTATATATAAAAAGAATTATCGGCCGATTATTTTAGGCCGATTAATCGGTAATCGGCTAATTTGCTTATCGGTGCAACCCTACTTCCAACCATTGTTGCGAGTTGTTATTATTTAAACTAAACATCTTTCTAAAATCGACATCGTCGAACCCATGTAAGAGCTTGAAAACCTCGATGAGTTGACCACGCAGCCACCGAGTTTCCAGCGAAAACAAATTCAGGGTGCGTAAGCGTCGATTGTAGCCCATATACCTAACGGAAGGGATTAATTTAGTGGCCCTTGCCTGGACTCGCCCCAGCATGTCAATATCTTTCCTGAGGGTGGGCGACCAGAACTGCACAGCGTACTCCAGGTGCGGCCGAACCAGGGAATTGTACAGAGAGAGCACAATCTTCTTCCGAAATCGAAATTGCCTCCTGATATAACCCAACAGCTTCTGGGCTTTCTTTTCCACCTCTACTCACTGTTTGGTAAACTTAAGGTCGCTGCTAATTAGCACATCCAAGTCCTTTTCCAAATTAGTGGCCTCGATATTACTCCCCAACATTAGTAGTCCGACTTGGGATTGGCGTAGCCAATGTGCATGACCTTGCATTTACCCAAGTTGAACGACATTTGCCATTTTTCGGACCTCTCTCCTATCCTACGTAGGCCCGCACGCAGTTGCTCGATCGCTTCAAGCGTCCCAATATTGCCCCCAAGCTTGGTGTTATCAGCGAATTTGGCGATCCTACTGACGATGCCAGCGTCGATATCATTTATGTAAATGATAAACAGTGGCCCCAAAACGGGACCCTGAGGAACCCCGCTAGTGACTGAGGCCAACCCGAGGTGTAACCCCTTTAATTACAACACTGCCGTCTATTCTTCAGCCAGTTTTCAATCCAGCTATCTCCTTCCCCATCGATACCCAGCGCGCGCACTTTGGCCATTAGCCGGCGGTGAGGTACCTTATCAAAGGCTTTCTGAAAAGAAAAAAAAAAGTTCGTTCGTTCGTATGTATTAAGTGGCAGTGCATGTACTAGATTAATTGGTAAGGTGAGTGTATTGTTTGTAATGTATAGTTAAAACTATTTTCTCGTTCAATTCTGTTTATCTTATTTCCTTACGAGAACGTACTAATATAATATATATTATATATATATATATATATATATATATATATATGGTGTGTCAGAAGTCGCGCACCATAGGCTTTATTCAGATTGAAGAGGTTTACTAATCGAAACGGTTTATAAGTGATGTTTAATTACAATATATGTTCGAATAATAAAATTCGTAGTATGTACAGTTAATCAAAAAGCTCTTAAAATAATTAAATTGAATGAAGCTACATTAAGCCAATGGTGTCTCGGAAGTCGCGCACCATTGGCTAATGTAGCTTCATTCAGTTTAATTATTTTAAGATAGCTTTTTGATTAACTGTACATACTATTATTAATTTTATTATTCGAACATATATTGTAATTAAATATCACTTATAAACCATTTCGACAAGTAAACCTCGTAAATCTGAATAAAGCCTGTGGTGCGCGGCTTCTGAGACATTCTGTATATATAATAATATCGTAAGATGCTCAAATTTCGGGCACCTGCTCTAATACCGGACATTAAGTTCTGCTCATTTTAAGGCTCCTAGCCAAAAAACTGGAGCAGCTCTTTCGTTTAGTCTTTCATTTCTGTAGGTTTTCTTTTTTCCTCCTATGGGCCCTAAAATGAGCAGAACTTGGTGTCCGGTGTTAGAGCAGGTGTCCGAAATTAATGCCTCTTACGATATACAATATATGATAGGCCAGTGGTTCCCAACCTGGGGGTCCGCAAAGGTAGTACTGGGGGTCCGTGAGCTTTAAATATTTCGAGAGGCTCCAATGGAAATCGTACATTTACCCACGATAAGGGCGCTTAAGCTAAAATTTCAAGTTTCCTTGCTCTTGGCTGGAATTATTAATACTTTTTTTAATAGGCTGTATTTTAATTGCATACTCACTTATATGTCCTTTATTTGATAGTGAAAAATAGAAAACGAGTTAATTATTAGTTAATAAAAACAGTTTGTTTGGTAGACGGAATCTCAAAAACATGGGGTCCGTGGGAAAAAAATAAAAATGAAAGGGGTCCTTTGTGTGGTGAAAAGGTTGGCAACCAGTGATAGGCTATCATTGTAAATGATGATTCTAAAGGCAAACACACTAGTTTGCACACTTTCCTTACTGTTTATGATGTAATTATTATTTATTTATTCAAGACTCGCAGAATCATGTACAATAAAATTGAAATTGAAATTTTTTCGTTATAATAAACGTACATTTTTAAGCGAGTCTCGAGTGTGTGTGTGTGTGTGTGTGTATATATATATAATAATATAATATATATAATATATATATATATATATATATATATATATATATATATATATATATATATATATATAGGGCGCGTATGACATGAATACAAAACTTTTTGTTATTGTAATAACAATTGTGCGCATGAGGCTCGGTTTCTTGGCATAAATTATATTATCAGTTTGTTTACGTGTACCAGCAGACTTGATTTGCGCGTGATCTCGTCACAGTCTGCTGTTGCATTATCAACAATGAATGAAGTTTATGTATTTATTTATTTGAAATGACATTACGTTCAACGCAAATTTGGTTCTCGCAATCGCGTATATTACCGGTATAATGCGAAGTTCATTTGCCTACATTGGAAGAGATAAGTGACCGTCGTTTTGCGTACATGGAAGGGAATGTATGAATTATTACTAGTGTCGGTTAAGGAGAACTGTCTTAATTGGCAGTGCACTAGGTCTCTTTTTATTTTTAATGCTAGAACGTACAATTACGCGTTAATACGAGTATGTAATGAGTTAACGTCATTCACTCGACATTACATTTAATCGACGCGTTATGCGAGGATACGTACATATCGTGTGTAGGCTACATATTAATGTGTATATTATATCGCAAACTGCTGAATCAGTAACGCATTTATTAACTGCGGATGTAATGTCGTTTATTTACGAAAGAACAATTTTAATTCGGATCATAATACACAATAATAATTGCTTTAAGTCATAATAAATAATGGCTGTCGGAAAAAATAATGGGATATAATAAAACATTTTTAAAATTGTTTTTAAAAAAATCCTATATTTAATGACGCTGCGTGTGCTTTGGGAGTAGAAAACTTCCAATATCCAAGTGGAAACGGGGCGTGGCTTCGGGAAATGGACCAATCACACGCTAGCCAAGTAACTCCCTCCACCTATCACAAATTGGGAAACTTCCAAATGTTGAGAGTTCTTCCCAAATTGCGAAATTTAAAAGAGAAAATACAAATTTAAAATTAGTGGAAATTAAAATTTGAAGGAAATACTTTTAATTAGGGAATTGTAATTATTTGTTGGGTATATACAGTATATATATATATATATATATATATATATATATATATATATATATATATATATATATATATAATAGAACGAACGAACGAACTCGTGCAGGGCTGTATACCTAACATACATGACTTCCACATTCACGCACGTTATGTAGGTATATATATAAAGTTGACCTCATGCAGTTATTGATCTTTGTTGAGTAACCATGGTAACGAAGCGGGAAATATCCCATGAAAAATGGGCAGGAAATTTTATATCCCTTTAAAAAGATCGACTCGTTCCACTCCCAATTGTACTCCCGAATCCCCTTTTTGAGGTGCGTCAAGTCGATAACGGTCCCCGACTCTCTTTTGCTTTGTGTCGCTCTTTGTAGCGCATGGGCAAAGCTCCAAGTGCACTCCCTCCACACACTCTCCTCGCGCGCCCTACTCCCAATCCCAGCGTCCCTCCCCGACTCCCTACTACTCCCAAAGAAATTTCAAGGTCACTCGTTCTCGACCAGACGCGCGCTCTCTCTCTCTCTTACCCACGGTGGAACCTTCGTTGAAAGGTTTCATTTGGGAAGCAAATTTCAGAAACGGGAATTTGTTTGTTTTCGCGTCGTGTGAAAAGACGTTTATTTTTACTTTTTTTTTGTTTAAAAACTGTAACTCGACAGTATTTACGCAACATGCTTGTGCTAGTACGATGATGATGATGTTCCGTAGTGATTTTAATTTTGGCTTTTTGATGAAATTCGTTACTGTAGATGGTTAGATTTCGTCTAAATGTTTTCGTTCCTTCGTTCGTGCGTGCGTACGATGATGACAAACGATATGCCTCGCATTCGGATGCGGCCTTTTTTTTTTTTTCTGTTCCACTACTTCACCTCACTCGCTCTTCCCTACTCCTTCCCACTCTCTTTTGTCACTGTAATTCATACACCCCCTCCCCTGCCTCTTACCCCGCAACTCTCCCCCCCCCCCCAACTTTATTCACCCTCTCCCCAAGTGCCTCTGGCAAAGGCTCGCTTTACAGTCTAATACAGACGCTCTTCTTAGTTTTTAGCCGTCTTTATTTTAGTATTGGGTAAAAATGTTTAGTTTTATTCAGTAATGTAGTTTTCTATTTATGGTATTAATATAATGAGAGCCTTCTTGAAACATTTACACGTTTATTCACTCGTATGGTGAGCGATTTTTGTCGAGGTTATTCGAACTGTTGTTAAAATTGGCAACAGCGCAAGCCGCAATGTTTGTTTGTGGTCGATCCGGAAAAGTTGGAAGTTTGTCCGTTTTTATGTTAGGGAAGAGGGAGAGAGATGATCAAATTTACTACAAACGACTCTGTAGTTATTACAGTGATATGAATGTTGAGTCAATACATAAATTAAACGCGTGGGATTGAGCGAAATATTTTAAAACTAAATTCATTTGAGAATTGTTTATTAAGTTACGGTAAGAAAGAATTAGCGGTGTGTGAAATAGGTTTCATTTCGGGATTGGTTTTCGATAATTACGTGATTGGTACACACACACGCATACGCGCGTTCATACGTTGTTACTCATCATTATAATAAGTAAGAAATAATGTGGTGAATTAGATTCTAATATTTCTTCATTTTCCATCATTTTTGCGTGACGTCTCGCTCTCACTTTCTGCGCACTACATTTCTATCTTCGTTTTGAAAGGTCGACGTGCGCACGCACTAACAATGAAAAGAACTAGTCGCTCTTACCTGAAAATAAATAGCTTCTTTAGATTTTTAAGTTATATATAATTTGAAATTGGATTTTTGGGTACGTTTTTCTTTTAGATGAGTGTGTCCCGAGTTTTTGTATCTTTTCTCCCGTTGTGTTTCGAAGCCTATTCGTGTAGGGCAGCCTCCACCCCCTTTTCCCCCCGATGTTCTTTCCCTCTTTGACCTTTGGGACGACAGTCATCGCGTTCCTCCTCCTCCTCCTCCTCCTCCTCCTGGTTGGCTTCTTACCGCTGTTGCACTCCATTGTTTCGCTCACTCGACACGCCTTAGTGTTCACTAAAAATAAACATTTTATTGTCTTGTGGCACGTTCAGAAGTAATTAATTGCACTTTATTACATTTCTCTCCCTTTATTTTTAAAAAATTGTTTACGCTTTTACACACCTTATGAACCTTGTGGTGTTTCGTGCGTTGGTCTCTCCCCACACGGAGGTCAAGCTGGTGGCCCCGCCTCTAGGTCTGGCTTGGTGGAGGAGCGAGTTGCTTTCTTGCTCCCTCAACCGTACATAACCAGGCACGCCCGGCTCATCTGGTACCGTCCTGAGCCAGGCATCCAGTCTTCTCTTGAAGACTTCAACTTTGACACCCGTTACGTTTCTGAGGTCCTTTGGAAGCTGGTTAAAAAGTCTTGGCCCCCTGACAACCAAGCTATTTTCCTTCAGTGTTGAGGAGGTCCCTTGTCAGGCATGGATATATAGATAGATAGATATTATTATATGTAGTGGAGTACGGATGAGTTGATTTGGTAAATTAGAGGAATTACAAGTACTACTAAATGGAGGATTAATTTTTAAAGGGGGAGAAATATTGAAAGTGGATTGAAGAGAAGTCTGTTTTCAGCTTATATTACCCAAGACCTATAACATTGGTTAACCTTGGTTTTGCTTCCCCCCGAATTATCCATTTTGACGAAGGTCAAACTCGTTTCATCTAATTAGTTTAGACCTACAGTTTAACGTGAAATCTGAACCACGCCCCATCACGGGCGGTCAGAAATTAGATTCCTCGTCTGGACTCGATCTCACGACCTCCCGATCAGCAGCACAGCGTCTTAACCACTAGGCCACCCAGGTTACCCATTTATCTACCAACAAGTTTGTGTGTGGAACAGCTGGGTTTTGCTGCGCGCCGCCGCCTGCCGTCACCGGGCCTCGATCCCTGGGCCGATGCTAACCACTACACCAGTGGTTCCCAACCTTTTCACCACAAAGGACCCCTTTTATTTTTATTTTTATTTTTTTCCCACGGACCCCATGTTTTTGAAAGATTCCGTCTACCAAACAAACTGTTTTTATTAACTAATTATTAATTCGTTCTCTCATTTTTCACTATCAAATAAAGGACATATAAGAGAGTATGCAATTAAAATACAGCCTATTAAATAGTGTTAATAATTCCAGCCAAGAGCAAGGAAGCTTGAAATTTTAGCCTGAGCGCCCTTATCGTGGGTAAATGTACGATTTTCATTGGAGCCTCTCGAAATATTGAAAGCTCACGGACCCCCAGTACTACCTTCGCGGACCCCAACCAGGGGTCCGGGGACCCCAGGTTGGGAACCACTGCACTACACCACCGAGGTGCATTATACAGTGAAACCTCGTTAAGTCGAACTCGGTTAACTCGAAATCTCGGATAAGTCGATATAATTGTTAAGTCCCTGCTAATTTACATAGAAAATACTATACTTCCACTCCTCTTATCTCGAAATCGGATAAGTCGAAAAACCGGATACCTCGAGGTGAATTTGAAGACCCGGAGCGACCTTTTCATATACTGCCCATTGCCTTGATACATTCTAATCGTATCACCAATCCTGTGTATACCTGCTTATTAATTTCGAAGAAGAAGGCTTGTCCCAGGGGGATAGTGAGGTGGATCCCTTTGCCCGGAGAGTCGTTACAATACTTAATTCCTCGAAGTGTTAATCTTCTAGACGATGCCGCCCATTGCTTTGATACATTCAAATCGTATCACTGATCCTTTTTATAAGATACTGTACTGTATTTGTACTATATAATATAAAGGCTTAAAACTATACAGGATATTCAGTCGTATTTCCATCGGCGTCGCTGGAAGTTGTGCGGTTTATTTAGACTTTTTACTGCCCCTTTCAAAATGAGTAAGCGCAAACTTAACACCAAAGATATCAAGCAGAAGTACGAAGCGCTGCTTGAAGTTGAGCGTGGTTTAAAGTCTAAGTTGCAAATTGCTAAAGAAAATGGTATTCCAGCAAATACGCTTAGTACTTGGATAAGAAACTCTGAAAAAATTAAAACAGCATTTACGCAACACCAATTTGTTCCCAAATGTAAACGTATGCGTTTAGCAAAAGAAGAAAGCTTAGAACAGGCGCTATTGAAGTGGTTTAATGTTGCACGTGCTAAAGATTTTCCTATCAGTGGTCCCATACTTCAGAGCAAAGCTGATGAAATGGCAACGAAATTAGAAATTTTAGATTTTAAGTGCAGTAATGGATGGCTTGAACGATTCAAAAGGCGTCACGGAATAGTGTTTAGATCTCTATGCGGTATATACATATAATTTTTTTTCGAGTTTACACAAGAAAGTGTAAGATCGTTCCCGTTGAATCCCGCCTAACTCAAATGTTGGAGTCTGTGATCCCACCTTATTGGACGAGGTTTTCATTACGGGAAAATTAATACGGTTATATTTATCTGGTATATTGATCTAGAATAATATATTGTAGCTTAGATATGTCACGCGCATCTTTCCACTTGGTCCAACAAGTGTAGGAACAAGTACGAGGATTTAGGAGTTATATATATATATATATATATATATATATATATATATATATATATATATATAATATATATATATATATATATATATATGCGCGTCGGTGGTGGTGTGGTTAGCATCGCTGACTACGAATCCATCGGTCCAGGGTTCGAAACCCGCTGACGGCAGGCGGCACGCAACAAAACCCAGCTGTTCATCCTTCCACACAATAAAAATTGGTTGGTAGATAAATGGGTATCCTGTGTAACTTAGTGGTTAAGACGCTGTGCTGCTGCTGCTGCTGCTGCTGCTGCTGCTGCTGCTGATCGGAAAGTCGTGAGATCGAGTCCGGGCGAGGACTTTGTAATTTCTGACTGCCCGTGGTGGGGCGTGGTTCGGATTCCACCATAAACTAGGTCTAAGGTGGAACAAGAAGCTTGACAAATGCAAAAAACTTTTTTTTCTACGTGAAGGTCAAAATATGATGATAAAACCCCACTCTAATAGCGTGGGAATAAACTCCGTCTATTAGAGTGGGTTTTTATTATCATAAGAAGCTTGACCTCATTCATCCATTGAGAGTGTAAGCAGCTCGCAGCACCCCGTACGTGGTTCATCGTCACGAAGTAATAATGCCTTATTATCGTAATCGAATGACCCGTCAAATACGTATTCGTTTCCTTCCTTTTGTCGTTGGTTTGCATTGCAGGCACTCCTGTCTTTATAGGTCAGGGTGCATGATTCATCAGGAGCAAGATGATCCGCAAATTTGTTTTTCCTTCCCAAGGCGAAAGGCGAGTGTGTACCCTTTCCAGTCACGAGTACATTCATATCATCATAGGCTCGCTCTACATTTGGACTTAAAGAACTCGGACCCCGCGCAATTTCAAAACTGATTTATCCTCGTCTTTAGTTTATTTACGTAATACCAATATGAATTTACCGGTAACTATTTAAAATTATTTTTATACAAACACTTCTCGCAATTTAATTAGAAGCAGAATTAGAACCCTTAATTTGAACACCGTAACTAAATTGAACCCACGCACTCCAACCTAATATTGTATTATCCGCGTAGCACACGCATACCTGACCAGATGTTGCATTCATACTGATACTGTACATCTGCATAGCCTAATAATTAAAACGATATTGAATTAGCATATTGAGACTAAAAGCTGAATACAGGGTGTAAGGTGGTGGTGGTATTTGCATATTTTTTGAAAATTATCAGTAATTTCTGAAACGTTGGTTATAATATAAAATATACAAGTATTATCTCAGTACAGGCTGCTTTTACGCATTAAATCTTGGACAGGAAGCGAGACACTCCTCTCGTAAATTACTGCTTATTACGACATTCTGAAGGATTTTGTAATAATATTTGAACTAAGTAATTATTTCAATCAAACTTTAAAGGTATATCTAAGGCTTAAGAAGAACGTAATAGCCTCATTGTACAGTGTGTCTCAGAAGTTTGGACTAGTACGAAAAAGACATTTATAAAGTGAAACAAATGCATTTCTAATGTCAATTTTACGTATGTTTATATATTTTAAAAATCTAATGTCTATTTTCTTCAGGGAAGAAGAAGAAGAAGAAGATACTCATGGCTCGGTATACCAATCGAGAGAAGGTGGAACCGACCGATATTGCTACGTGTTTCCGGGAAAAGCCAGAGGGGTGAGGTATGTTAGTTATTTCAGGAACATGCCTCCCTCTGGCTCTTTCCGGAAACGCGTAGCAACACCAGTTCCACCTCTCTCGATTGTATACTGAGCTATCAGAAATGTTTTTCACTTTAAAAATGTCTATTTTCCCTTTGAGTCCAGACTTCTGGGACAGCTCTGTATATCGAGCGTCATTGGTTTAAAATCGGCTTTACAGCGTAAATCTGACGAGTCGCGCTATTGATACGAGCATGAACGACATGTTTTTATCGATTCAAATACCTCTTTGGTAATTAACCGCAACATTGAACCATCGTTAATGTAATGGGGTTTATTGATGGTCCTAAATGCCAAAAATGTTGAATAATTAACGTAGCACGAGTACTTTTCAGGAGGCAATGAAGGAATTAGAATGGTGTTTGAAGTCCTACGAAGCTGAGCTGTTTGAAGTCCGCAATATAGAGTCCTTTTTCTCAAGTTTTAATATAAAGTGAATTTTTCAAAAGAACTTAATAAAATTATAAAAATATATAATGAAAATTATTTCACGAAAGTAACGCGTGAAAAATATTTATAATGAAAATAATCGCGAACGAAAATAAAAACATGAAATAGTGCTCAAGCGCTTTCATCTAATGACATCCTCAGGAACAATGATGATGATAGACCAAAGCGCTTGAGCACTATTTCATATTTTCATTTTCCTTCGTGGTGGTTTAAAAAAAAAAAAAAAAAAAAATATATATATATATATATAAAACATATTTTACTTTTTTCTGCCCGAATTCTTCATTCTGACGAAGGTCAGGTTTGAGCTTGTTGCTTCACTTTAGACCTACAGCTTAACTGGAATCCGAACCACGGACCCACTGCAGATGGTCAGAAATTACAAAGTCCTCGACCGGATCAGCAACCCAGCGTCTTAACTACTAGGTCACCAATTTATCTACCAACCAATTTTATTTGGTGGTTGGATGAACAGCTGGGTTTGCTGCGCGCCACCTACCTTCACCGGGGAGGTAGGTGGATTCGTAGTCAGCGATGCTAACCACTACACCACCTAGGCGCTTTTTTTTATACACACACACACACACACCACACACACACACACACACACACACACACACACACACACACACACACACACACTACCGGTCAAAAGTTTAAGTACACCCTGAAATATTCATAAATTTCAAATTTTGTTTAAAGTTTTTCATTTATTAACTAAGTTATCATGACACAAATTCATAAGTACAAACATGGGAACTTTAATAGCAACAAATCAGGACAATTTACCAAAAGCAAAGTCTAAATTTTAGCTTCATCAAAATAGCCTCCTCTACCAGCAATTACAGCAGAACAAATTCGAGGCATGCGCTCAACAAGAGAAAGAAGATAGTTTGGTGAAAGCTGCTGCCAGCACTCTTGTAAGAGTTCTCAGAGCTTCTGAGCACTGGATGGCTGCTTGGCTTTCACTCGTCGATCCAGTTCATCCCACACTAGCTCGGTGGTGTTCAGATTCGGGGACTGTGCTGGTAGCCCTGTTCAAAAATCAACTTTTTCTTATTTTCATAGGTTTCTGTACTTTTTCCCATGCATTTTGACCTGACAAGGCCGCAAATCACAACCATTTTGACCTAGGTTGTTGGGAAGCATTGCCGCATGGAGCTTTAATTTTTCTGCCTTGAAATCGGCCAAAAGCACCAGTTCCGGGGTCCCTTGAATCATGTTTTGCACTATAACTTTTTATCTAAACAAGATAGAGCAACAAAATAGGCACCAAATTAAAGTGTTTTTAATCCTCTTTCTAACTTATACAATTATGATAGTCTTGGAACAAGAAATGGCACATTGGTACATACAAAGTTTTCAGAAATATCACAAAATTCGTTTTCTCACACTCAAGGCAGACAAGGCGCCTTATTCATGACATAAATTTGAGATTAACATTTTGTCACAAGTCTAATCGATCAAGAAGTGAAAGCATTACATGATGATTAATTTCATAATGACATTTACACAGTCAGTTGTTGAGAGTTTGTTTCTTGAAGCTGTCAAAGCGGCGTCTGTTGAACTCCACAGCTTGAAGGAGGTAGTCCCTTTGCTTGGCATCTGTTGTTATGACATTTGCAAAGTCGCTCATCATCTTGACACCACGTTCAGCAATGTCATTCACCGCTTTCAGATTCTTAACATAGTCCAACGCTTTTCTGTAGTCCTCATTCTGTGGCCAAGACGTGACAGGTTCCAGAAGCCACTCGGATCCAATGTTCAGTGTGTCCAGCAGGAAATGTGATTCTGGGCCAATGAGATCAACCAGGGTGGTCTTAGCTGTGACTCTCTGGAATAGAGGCTTTCCTGTTCTGAAGCTGTCTTGCTACTCAGTGGCATGTAACTGGGCAGCAATGTCGTGCTTCAATGTGTCACTCAATCTACTGCTGAACAGGGCAAATGGCACGACTTCCTGCGTCAGGTACATTTGTGGTTTTCCATCTTATTAAGTACTGCATCAGCAAGCTCTGGGTCAGTATTCTTGTACTTCAACATGTCCTGGATTAGACTTAGATCATTCACGGGAGCATCTGCAGCAGACATTGACATCATCCATACAGGAGTGTAGAACAGCGCAAGGAAGGTGTTGAGTCTTTCCAGCTTTGATACAGTGTCTTCGTCGTACTCAAGTTGATCTGCAAACATCAGCATTTTCATGGAGTACAGGTTTCTGGCCATCCATCTGGCCTGATGAATGGCGCCTGGTCGACTCCAGTGAATACCTCGAGGAGGCGTTCCTCCAAGAACAATGACTGTCAGTTCAGCCATTTCCCTGTAGTCGGCTCTTGGAAGCCTTTCTGCTGTTAGAATGTCTTGGAGTATTTCTTCACTTCTTCTTTTCCTTCAGCCATTTGCTGTTGATAGCCAGCATCTTTGGGTTTTCCTTGGACAAGTCCGTCCAAACATCCTTCAGATGCTCAAACCAGGGATTATCTGGCCCCTTCACCTTCCCAAACAGCTTCTCCCAAACTGCTCCTACTAGGATTTCCAGGATGTGATGTCGACAGGCCAGATAAAACACCTTTTTGTTCAGCATTTTCTCTAGCAGTTTGGCAGCTCCTCTGTGAACTCCACTGTTACTGGATGTAGTGTCAAAAACAAGGGCAGTAACATTATCCGTAAGTTCCCATGTCTCCAGTAAATCCATTGAAGCCTCAGCCTGAGCTGTGTCAGAAGAATTGTCGATGACAGGTACTCCCAATAACTTTCCTTCAGTGTATGAAGGTGGACCAGACACTAGCACAGCTAAAGTCTCTGAGGTACTTCCAGGTTCACTGCCCAAGACATCTTTGAGCAACTTTCCATCCCAGTGTAAGGCAGCGTACTGTGGGGGTTTTCACAAAACTTGGACATGTGACTCTGGCTGATATTATACTTGGACAGCATTCTGTTGCGACGTGTTGTTGAGGTTGAGATGACGAAGTTATCCAGATCAGCCCCTCCAGCTTTCAAGGTGGCAGAAACCATGGCAGTAACTTGATTGTCTGATAAACCAAGACGATCAGCTGTATTGCAGATGACATCACATTCCATGACCTTCCTTGGAAACGTCAAAGTCACACTAGTCACAGTGTCTTGATGGTGAGAACATCAGGACGAGGCTGATGGTAATCCATGTCCTCTGTGTTAGCGTCGTTGTCAGTTGAGTCACCCCAGGTAATGTCATCCACATGAACAACTGCCTCTTGTTCTGCTGCAGCTGTAAAATAGTACAACATGTTAAGACAGTAATTGTTAAGTACATGCTAAATATCGCAATGGAGTAAAACTTAAAACTTTTTGTAACGTTCAAAGTAATTAGTATTACCTTGTTCTTGTCTATGCTGCAGTCTTTCATTCCTCGCTGCTTGCTGCAGGGATCTTGTCTCAAAAATCTTGTCATGACCAGACATATGACCTTTCCTCTCAGTCTTTTGGTCTTCGTAGAACCTGATATCCTCATCTTTCTTCTCTCTGGATAACAGTCTGTTGTTCTGTATTTCCTGGATTGCATCTGGAGCTCCTATATCGAACAGGCTGTCTAATTCCAGCACAAATGCTCCTCTTTTTCCTCCAGGGTTACTTGCTCTTCCTTTGCTTTTCACCAGAGCACGATGTTTCTCATGTAGTTTCATGAAGAGCTTCATTGCGTTGTACTTGGTCATTGTCTTGATCCTAGCCATCTGCCAGAATGGGATGATAGATTCAACTGTTTCATATGCAAGGTCTTGAACCATGGGCCTCCCTGCATTTTCCGGTAAATTCTGAAGATTAAGGAAATACTGGAACGCCTGTCTGTTGGTGGGAAGCTGGGAACCACTGATAAAAGCTGGAGGGTATCCAACCAGGAAAGTTTCAGTGAGAGATCTGGTAGATGGCCCAGTTGACACCTGCCTGTGGACAGTACGTGGAGGTTCTGAGATATCAACTGTGCGCCCACGGAGCTCCCTCAGCTCCTTGCTTAATGCCATTGTGAAGTTGTAACTTGTAGATGGTTTTCTAGATTCTGATTGAGTTTCTGTTGTTTTCTGAAAAATGATAGATAATTATTATTATTATTATTATTATTATTATTTATTTATTATTATTATTATTATTATTATTATTATTATTTATTAATTTTATGCTCTTTCATTTGATACCTAATTTGTTGCTCTATCTTGTTTAGATCAAAAGTTAAAGTGCAAAACATAATTCAAGGGACCCCGGAATTGGCGCTTTGGCCGATTTCAAGGCAGAAAATTTAAAGCTCCATGCGGCAATGCTTCCCAACATCCTAGGTCAAACTAGTTGTGATTTTCGGCTTTTTCAGGTCAAAAAGCATGGGAAAATGTACAGAAACCTATGAAAATAAGAAAAAGTTGATTTTTGAACAGGCCTACTGTGCTGGCCATTCCATAACTGTGAGCTGACGTTTCCGTTCTTTCTGCTTCAGGTAATTTTGACACAGCTTGGAAGTGTGTTTAGGATCGTTGTCTTGATGCATTATGAACTGTTAGCCAAGTAGTCGCAGTCCAGATGGGATGGCATGGCGCTGTAGAATGCTGTGATAGCCACGTTGGTTCAGTATTCCACTGACTTTATGGAGATCTTCAACTTGCTCCCCTGCAAAACATTCCCAGACCATCACACTTTCTCCACCGAGCTTCATTCTTGGTACAACACGCTGCTGTGTCATTCTTTCACCCGCTCTGCGCCGCACAAATACTCTGCGTTTGGATCAAAAAACTTCGAACTTCGAACTTTGATTCGTCAGTCCAAAGGACAAATTTACACTGCTCAACAGTCCATTTTTGGCGTTTTTTTTAGCCAAGACTAGCCTTTTCTTTTTGTTTTGGAGTCTCAGCATTGGTTTCTTTGCTGCATTTCGTCCTTTTAAATCTGCCTCTGTCTTCTCTGAACAGTTGATGTTGAAACTGTTGTACTTCTGGGGTTGTTCAGCTGGGCTTTGATTTCAGATACTGTGAGGTGTCTGTTGCGCAGACTGGTGACTCGGATATACTTGTCCTCTGAGTCTGTTGTGGTTCTTGGTCGCCCTGACCTTTTTATGTCCTTATTTTGACCAGTTTCTTCGTACGTTTAATGGCACAAGCAACCGCATTCATAGAAACTTTAATTTTTTTGCAATTTGCCTCGGTGATTGGCCCTCATTTCTCAGTTACAATCGACTGTCTTTTTTCTGTTGTTAACCGAGCTTTGGCACCCATTTTTGCTTTTTGAAACAGAGAAATATGCCTTAAACTACACAGTTAGCTCCTCTACAAGGGTTTTATATGTAAAGACCTGCAGCGCACGTTAATAACTGATCACATGTATTAACATACTCCTAAAGAAACACATTACCGCAGTAAAGACTTTTAAACTGTTTTTGGACCTTTGTGCAGAGCTAATGGCATTAATTTTAGGTTGCATGCTAGACGTAAATTAACACATTTTGAAGAAGCTTCTGTATTACAACACACTGCATAGGGCAGATGCACTGAAGCATACAATATGAAAGCCAGGTAAGCAAATTCATCTCTAGTACCTGTTACGTTTACATTTGAAGTTTGTCATGAACTAAGCGGCAAAACATTAGAAATTAGTAGGTGTACTTAAACTTTTGACCGGTAGTGTGTGTATACTGTGTATAACATGTGCACATGCACGCGTATAATTTCATTATGAAATAGAGATGTATGCAGTTGGATACTGCCTTCACCAGACGTACACGTTTTGCAGGCTGAAATCTAATGGATATAATTGTAGTTATACAGTAATTATATAATTGATATAATATGATGATTTTTCATAATTTTTATAAAAAATGTAAAGAACTGAAGGGACCTTATTAGGACGCATGCATATCAGAAGTCTAACAAAGAAGAAACCATAATATATATATATATATATATATATATATATATATATATATATATATATATATACACACACAGGGTGTTTCATAACATGTGGGACACACTTTCAGGATGGATTCAGGACCTGAAAACAGTCAAAGAAGTTTATATAAACATATGCCCGAAATCGCTTTGTTTCCGAGTTACAGCCCGTTGTGTGTTCCAGCAAGTATCCGCCTTACCTTTAAAGGAAGTGCTGAAAATGACCGCCTTGCGCTTGAATACACGCCTGAACACGCCTTGTCATAGATTGTCTGACGTGTTCAAACATTCCAGGTATTGCTCGGATTTTCTGGCATCCTTGTTCTACATGTTGGCGAAGCATTTCAACGTTGTCAATGGGTGTCACGTAGAGGATGGATTTCAGATGACCAACAGGTAAAAATCAAGTGGATTCGGGGAGCGAGCAGGCCACGCAGTGGGTCCTCCACGGCCTATCCATTTATCCAAATAGTTTCTGGCTACTCAACTAAAATGAGGCGGAGCGCCGTCATGCATAAACCACATACGACGTCGGACACCAAGAGGAACTTCATCTAGTAAATCGCTTAATCATTCCTTAAAAAATTGGAATAGGATTCTCCTGTTAATCTTCCAGGCAAAACAAAAGGACCGATTAAGTTGTCGGCAATAAGTCCTGCCCAAACATTGATACTAATTATTATTGTTGGTGCCTTGATTGGATGATGGCATGCGGATTCTCTTCGGCCCAGTGATGAGTGTTGTGAAATTGATCACGCCATTTTTTGTGAAGGCACCCTCATCAGAAAACAACACGGAGGATAGAAAGAGAGGATCGCGAACACACTGTTGAAGGAACCAAGTACCAAAAGCCTCTCGTGGTGGGAAATCAGCTTCAATAAGGCCTTGTACTCTCTGAATGTGATATGGGTAAAGCTGTTGTTCCCGTAAAATTCTCCACACAGTTGTGTATCTTACACCCTCTGTTGCTGCTGCTATCCTTCGGATGCTGACACCAGGATGTTCATCCACGCGATCAGGACCCGCTCCTCCAATTCAACAGTTCTGGCGCTGATTGGTCTACCACTATCTGAAACTCGCTTGTTGAAATGATCCTGTATCACCAAGACGCTCGTCTATTCTCTGAAAGGTCTTATCTGGCAGACGGCGATTCGGAAACGTTTCCGCATACAGACGTCTTGCTGCGGCCGCATTACACTCGGCAAGTCCATACATGAGATTCATTGTTTTCAGATCTTGAATCCATCCTGAAAGTGCGTCCCACATGTTATGAAACACCCTGCGTGTATATATATATATACAAAGGTGGGCAGGACCGAGTTCCAAAAGGACCGAACTCCAGGAACTCGGTCCTTTTTAAGGACCGTGAGCGGGAAAGTCGGTCCTTTTCTCAGTTAGGACCGAAATGAGGAGCGACGGTCCATTTTTAAGCAATTCTGGACGGTCTTTTTTAGTGATTTTAGTGTGTTTAGTGATTATTTGAAGTTCTAAAGAAGATGGATCGTTTCCTCCAGAAGACTCAGAAAGAGACTGAGACTGAGACTGAGACTGAACTGAACTTGTTTCAACACCTGGAGGAGACGAAGAATCTACTGATGTTAGTGCTTGAACTTCAAGTCAAGCAACTGGAGCTCCTAGCGGAAGAACTGAACCCGGCAATCCCTGGCCGTACCTGGACATATACTTTGAATACCTGGGCCCCAAGGGTGAGCAGAACCTCAAAATGTTGAAGGAGCAGATGGAAAGCAGCGATGTCAAGATGTGTCAGCCACTGGTATTAGCTGTCAGGAATGGGATCAAACGTCGGTTTGGTCCCCATTTTGAGGATATGGACTTCCTCCTGGCAGCTGCGCTACACCCCAAGTTCAAATTGGGCTGGGTGAGGCTGGTGGAGGACGACGTCATGTATGACGTTGAGGAGATCAAGGCCAAGGTGAAGAAGCAGATGTCTATGGTGGAGAGGATTCTGGCAAGAGCGGACTCGGGCAAGGACACCAGCAGCAGCGAGGGTGAGAATGACCAGGACAATGACGACTTCTTTGAGGCTCTCTACGAGGGCGGGGAGAAGACGAAGGAGACCGGGACCAAGTTGGTGGAGACATTTCTCAGCGAGAGGCCTGTGAAACCCTTCATCTTCAACAAGGACTCGTTCCCCAGCGCGGCGTTGAAGGACTTGTTCATCAAGTTTAACACGCCTATCCCATCCAGTGCCGCCGTGGAGAGGCTCTTCTCTT